>CAEFZP010004935.1:0-23217 GCA_903064625.1 Mallotus villosus
TCTCTCTCTCTCTCTCTCTCTCTATCTCCCTCTCTCTCTCTCTCTCCCTCTGGGCTGGTCAGGATTTATTCGTTGGGGAAAGATTAAGGGGACATTTTAACAGCACCACCACTATTTCGGAGGTGTGTAGCAGTGAGTCGTAGGACATATTTAGACGTTTGCAGACATAGCTGGAAAATGAGGTAAAGCCATTAAAACGCAGTTGTAACTTTTTAAAGCCTACGCGGCTTTTCACGGAAACACTTCTCGTAGCTATAGAAAATATATGATGTTAATCATATCGCTATTAACATTACGCTCTGGAGCCAAGCGAGGGGCCCGACACAGCACAGTTACAATGGATTCACATCAACTTCTAACCATCCATTTTCTTTTTTTATTTACAGTCCACCACTCAAAGTTATGACACAACTACATCCTTACAAAGACTTTATGTAGAAGTATACAATACTATACGCGCCAATTCATAACCATTGTTGTGGTGGACTGCTGGTGGAAACCTGGTCTAGTCAAAGGACGGTGTTGGCCTGAAAGTGTAAGCGTCCAGAGAGGTAGGTCAGGCCTTGTTCTCTGTGTCATTGTTGATGTTTCTATATTAGCCTCAGAGGAAAGGACACACACAAGTACACACATACTTGTAGACAGGCAGGGGCATCAAGGCGCGGGTGTGAGTGTGTCTGCACAAGAGTGTGTGTGTGTGTGTGTGTGTGTGTGTGTGTAGTTGTACGCTCGTAAGTGCCCATGTGGCACACACATTTGTGTTTGTGTGCGTGGGTGTGTCCGTGCCTACGTGCGCACGTGTGTGGTGTGTGTCTGCGTGCGTCCCCGGCATAACAACAGGCCAGTGTTCCACTGCAGGGCAGTGTGTCACAACAGGCCAGTGTTCCACGGCTGGCTCCAGTAGTACAGACAGCGTGTGTTCCGCTGACACATTAGAGCAGGGAGCGTGTTTGGGACACGCAGGGCCACCAGGGGTCAGCCCCACCCCACGAAAAAAAAAAAAAAAAAAAAAAAAAAAAAAACAAGAAACAAACACCGACAAAAACAAGAAAACACTAAAAAAGACACCAACCCAGACCGCCACACAAGATAACACTAAAGCCGCACACAGACCGCAAACGTAAAAAAAAAAAAACAAAAAACAAAAACAAAAAAAAAAAACAAAAACACAAAAAAACAACGAACCGACAAAACAAAAACAACAAAACAAACGCACAACACACAAAAAAACGACCAGACAAGACGCAACAAACGAACACAAAACAACAAAAAAAAAAAAAAAAAAAAACAAAAAAAAAACCCAACCACCAAAAACACAAACGACACACGACAAGAAAAACAAAGACAAACAAAGAAAAAAAGAAGAACCAAGACGAAAAGAAAGAAAAAAAAGACAAAGACACAGAAACAAAAAAAAAAAAACACCACAAAAAAACACACCCAAAAAAAAAAAGAAAAAAACAGCACAAAACCAAAAAAAAAAAAAAAAAAAACAAAACCCAACCCTAGCACCCCGACAGCAAAAACCACCACCACCCAACAACCAAACCCCACCAACCCAACCCACCCAAAAAACACACACACCCACCCACAAACCCCCCACCCCCACACCACCACCCCCCCCACCCACACCACCCAAACCCACCCACCCACCACCCACGCACAAACACCACACCCCCTACCCCACCCCCACACACCCCAACCACCACCCCCAACCCCACACACCCACCCACCCCACACACCTACCCACTACCCCCTCACCCCTACCCTCACCCTACCCCACACCCTACCCTACCCCCTCACCCTACCCTCACACCTACCTCACCCTCCTACCCTACCCCCACACCCTACCCACACCGTAGTGTTATTGTATACAGTATACATACCGTATTACAATATACACAACATGCAATAATGGTAAAGTCATGAGATATTATGTACAGTAAATAAGTTGCTGTAATGTAACTCCACTCTCTGAAACCCTGAATGTATACGTACAGTAGTCAGATTTAGACAGAGAGAGCGCAACAGTAAAAGTGAAACTGAGGATTAGAAGCCCCTATGTCATAACATGACAACGTCAGACGGCTGCATCTGTCTTCACACCGTGGCTGGTGAGTCTAACACAGATATTTCCCTCAGCAGCAGAATCATAGCTGGTCTCCAGTGTGCTGGGGGTCACAATAACAGAACAATAGACTGGCTGACCCCGCCCATTAGTCTGCTAGCCAGAGAGAACCATGAATACTTCACTGAGAACATTCATCACCGTTACAGCTCTAGACGGAACTCTCCGGCTCTCCCACCACCACCACCTCCAACCTTACAGACATGCATATGCCCCTCCAGGGACACGAGTGGCTGAGAGATGAAGATTATATTATTAAACTTGATCACCGTCCACACGGTGGGTCCGGGACAACACGGCGGATGTGAAATACAGGACACTCTCCTCGATGAGAGCATCTGTCGCGCGATGGAACCCAGGGTTAGTGCACGGTTGGCCGTCAAGCTGAGTTATTGAACGACCGCCTGTTACGGAACGACTAGTTGAGCGTTGGGTTGAAAGATAGAGACGTTGGGTAAATAAACCGCATTTGAAAAGCAGTGAAGGATTTAAGACATAACAGTGTAAAGTCCAGTCCCTTAGTGAGCCAGTTTAGACTAGCTCCTATCAAGCTATACATGTGTTGAATAATAATAGCATGGAAGTCGTGAGTATTTAGGTAAATGTAACACAGCCGTACTGTAAAACAGTCCTGGCCTCCATGCTTTCATCATGTGATCCTTCCCCTCCAGTAGCGTAGTCACAGTGTGGTCCAGGATACTGGAAAGACAGTAGCATCTTTAACTTACAGTTCAGTTCCTCATGACATGTTGACACTCTCTGTGAACACTCTTTCACACTTGGGGACCTCGACATTAAGTCTAAAAAGCCGATAGTAGAGGGGTGGGCGCACCCGCAAGTACAGACAGAAGGAGAGAGCGAGAGAGACACAGAAGAGAGCGAGAGACTAGAGAGCGAGAGAGCGAAAAGAAAAGAGCGAGAGAGGAGAGAGGAGCAAGAAAAGACGAGCGAGCGAGAGAAAAGAAAAGAGAGAGAGAGCGACAAAGAAAGCGAGAGAGAGAAGAGACAGAAAAGAGAGAGAAGCGAGCGAGAAAGAAAAGCAGGAGAGAGAGAGACAAAGAAAAGAGCGGATAGAGAGAGAAAAGAGAGAGAGGAGAGGGAGAGGAGAGAGAGAGAGCAGGGAGAAGGAGAGAGAGAGGCGAGAGGGAGCGATCGCGGAGAGAGGGACGAAGAGAGCGAGACGAGAGCGGGAAGAAGAAGGAGAGAGAGGAGAGAGAGAGAGAGAGAGGAGACGAGCGTAGGAGAGAGGAGAGACATCGAGAGCGCTATACTAGAACAGATCAGATGTGACTCATCTCTGATCGCTCGATTCTATCTGTCCTCCGTACTCGCTCTCTCTATCTCTCTCTCTCTCTGCTGTCTCATCCTCTCTCACCCCCCGCCTCCAGTCCTTGTTATCAGAGGCGTAGGAGGTGAGGGGCTTGTATAGACATTGTTATGAGTTGCTTTTCCGACACCAGAGTGGCGAGAAGATGGATGGGCCTTTTCAGAGCCTGGAGCTGCCAGTGCCACCCTTCCCTCAAACCGACACCCACTATCCTCCCCTCAACTCTCCCTCCCCTAAACCACCCGACCATCGTCCTCCCCCCTCACACCGACACCCCCTCTCACTCTCCCCTCAAACCCCCCTCTCCTCCCCTCAACCCCCCGACCCTCGTCCTCCCTCCCTCACACCGGACACCCCCTCTCCCTCCCCTCAACCCCCTCTCCCTCCTCAACCCTCGACCATCGTCCCTCCTCCCTCACACCGACACCCCTCTCCCTACCTCACCCCACTCGACCTCGTCCCTCCTCACACCGACACCCCCTCTCCCTCCACCTCAACCCCCTCTCCTCCCTCAACCCCCCTCGACCCTCGTCCCTCCCTCCCTCACACGGACACCCCCTCTCCCTCCCATCAACACCCCTCGACCCTCGTCCCTCCTCACACCGACACCCCCTCTCCCTCCCTCAACCCCCCTCTCCCCCCTCAACCCCCCTCGACCCCCTCCCCTCAACCCCCCTCGACCCTCGTCCCTCCCTCCCCAACCCCTTCAAAAAGCAGCCATGGCACCGAGCACCCTCCCCCTTGATCTCGGTGTGGAAAATAGAGTGAAAGAGTACTAGACTCCTGTCACCACAGTAAGACAAGCTGGATCACCTCTCCGTTCCCCCCCCCGTCCCCTCCCCTCTTTGTGAGAACAGTAAACTGTTCCACAATGCCGAGTCATCGCACCAGACCGTTAGCAGTCCGGATCCATGAACATGTCCTCCAGTGTCAATCAGGCCTGGCGTAATGGGAGAGACACAGCGGTAGTTCAATCCTGAAGAGTAAATATTTGGCACGTCCAACCAAACATTTTCCCTGAGTTTAATGGTTTGGGGGAGAACAGCACCCTAGTGTGGGTGCTCTTCAGGAGATCCAAGCGCTGAACAAACAGCGGCAGTGGGAATGTTTACGTGCAGCTCAACATGAAGCGTGCTGGAGCGTTCACCGAACAACTTTAATGTGTTGGTTGCATGGCCAATTTGACCTTCATGAGAGCTTGTGGTGGGGTGGTGTGTTTGTAGCGTATCTACTCTAAACACGGGAGGGGAATGTTGCTAGAAGGTTCCACCCTAGAGACCAGCACCCTCCCTCTCTCTCTCTGCTCTGAAAGTATCTCTTGTTTGGTGAAGAGGACCGACTCCAGGTCCGGGTCTGAGGCCTCCCAGAGGCACGTCTCCCAGGCAACTATCTTGAACGAGCCCCATGGATTCTAATTCATCATTTTCTTATTCAATCCCATACATCGGACATGACGTCTGACTTGGTTTACTGTACTTGATGTGAAGTGCTGTGATGGGTGGATCATCATCACATCAGACCAGCCTCATTCCATCAGGCGGGGTCAGAGCCATTCAGTCACGCCCCCCATCACGGTGTGTAATATCATACTGTACTCCAGGGGGCGCTCCACCTTCCTCCACTTACTGAAACCCTGCCAGGGCCTGACCCCCTGGGACTCCGGACCCCTCGGCCCTCCCCTCCCCCTCCCCAGCCCTCCAGGTCACACTCTGGCTCTGTAAACAAGGCCTCTGCTGCCGCCCAGCCTGGCTGACTGGGGACCTGCTTCCACCCAATAAAGCTACTGTATTTCTAGACGGATGCAGACATCCATATTCACCAGCGCCGGTGCACAGCGTACCTCCGGAGGGTGGACACACACACGCGGTCGCACACACCACACACACACATGGTCACACACACACACACGCATGATCACACACACGGACGACCCCGTACTCCTTAGTAGCCTGACACTGATTACCAAGTTCGGCACTGGGCCCTTAGCGCCTGCTGAAAAGGCTCATGGGACAGCAGGAAACTTTAGGAACTATTAGCGGTTTCATATGGCCAGCAATCTCTTATTAGAATTGGCGCCACTCCTCATCTCACATTTCCGCTAGTCAACAAGCGAGCGAGCGCGATCTCTCTCTCTCTCTCTCACAGCCCCCCTATACTCTCTAAGTCTTTCTCAAATTAACCTATTTCCCTTCTCCTCCTCTTTCCTCCATTTCCCTTCTCTTGTTCTCTCGTTTGCAGTGGCTGTGTGGGCCTCCAAGGACCCTGCAGGCCTATATGTGTTAGCTAGCTGAGCCTAAGCCCACTGGGCCTATAGACTTACATTCGTCCTGCAGCACTACCAGAGAGGAGAGGAGAGGAGAGGAGAGGAGAGGAGAGGAGAGGAGAAGAGAAGAGAAGAGAGGAGAGGAGAGGAGAGGAGAGGAGAGGAGAGGAGAGGAGAGGAGAGGGAGAGGAGAGGAGAGGAGAGGAGAGGCCAGTCTAGTCATCAGTACCTAGGTATTTAAGACCTGTTCGCTAACATCTAGCACGGAGTAGGAGTTCTCCCTCCAGACTAAGTGCTGGATGGCACAGAACACCTTGACTAGGAGGGGTACATGGTCAGCCTGACTGTTTCTTCTGTTTCACACCCTGACCCCCTCCTCCACGTAAAACTCTCCCCTTGGACATACCATGTTTGACAGCGAAAAAAGCTGTTTCATTTAAAAATATTTTCTCAATAATTCAAAGACAGATGTGCTCATAGTCCCATAGATTTGATTTCAGGCAACTTGAAATGAAAGCTAACCCCTTCATAAAAAGCACTGTAACGCAATTCTGCTGTGGCTACATTATTTTGCACATGGAAAAAGATAGATTTCCAGATTGTTATCAAGGGACCGTCCAACGAACACACAAACCTATACCCAGCAGTCCCTGCTCGTCAGTATATTTTCACAGTTCTTTATCGACTCAGACAATGTTTGAAAAAGCTTTATCCAAACCTGCTGTCAGCAATATTGCCGGGTTGTCTTGAAAAATGAAAGTTTACACTATTGACATTTTTCAATCCCTAGGCTTATTGTGTCAATTCATTGAAATGATGTTGGAGACAATGTAAAGATGCTATACAGTAGCAGAATGTAGTAGCAACCAGTCAAAATGTGTATGGGGGATAAATTCACCCATGCCCTGCACCTCACTCAGAAGAGCAAGGAGAGGAGAAGCAAAAGCAGAAGAGCAAGGAGAAGAGAGGAGAGAGAGAGAAGAGAAGAGAAGGAGAGAAGAGCAAGAGAAGAGAGAAGAGAAGGAGAAGAGAAGAGAGCGAAGAGAAGAGAAGAGAGAAGGAGAGAGAAGGAGAAGAGAGGAGAAGGAGAAGAGAAGGAGAAGGAGAAGAGGAAGGAGAAGGAGAAGGAGAAGAGAAGGAGAAGGAGAAGGGAGAAGGAGAAGAGAAGGAGAGGAGAAGGAGAAGAGAAGGAGAAGAGAAGGAGAAGCGAAGGAGAAGAGAAGGAGAAGAGACAGTCCGCCTGCTAATGCCCTCTCTCTGCATCTCTTCTCTTCATCCCCGCTCCGCTCCTCTCCTCTCCTCTCCTTCTCTCCTCCTCTGCTCCTCTGCCTTCTAAACCAGTGCGGAGGCAGTGGGTCCTGATGTCCACATTCCGTGTGATTCCGCTGTCTGTCGGAGGGGTAGACGTCCATTAAAATCGAATCAAAATGATTTACGATGTTATTGATACACATCATTTGCAGAAGCCTGATACTTTAAACAGCCGGCTGGGGTTTGTGTTTTTGCGTCCCCCTCAGGGCGCATTAAGGGTCAGTCGCCTCCCATAGTCGAGTCCACTGCAGGGGCCATCATGCGTTCTATGATCTCGGCATGGCAGGATTTCTCCAGGTTCGTTTTGAGGTTTAGATCTTCTACATGACCTGTGTCTCCCTCTGCGAAATCACATACCCTCTCACTACATCAATCATCTCAGTTATCTCTGAGGTCTTGCAGCGATGGGCTCTCTTCGAGGGCACGGGCCCTGTTGTGTCTGATGAGTGTAATAGAAAAGCAGCTGTCGAGCCGAAGCTTTCTAATGTCTGCTTGAATGCGTGGAGGAGGGGGCAGACGTCCTCTGCTAAAGGCATTATGTCATTCGCTCCGAGTCTGACTTGCACTTACAGCAGGCCGGCTAGTTAACCAGGAGACATGGATGTTAGTCAGAGGCTGGATAATATATATTTGTGATTTATGGCGATCACAACCTTTCTAACCCCCCAGTTCTCTCTCTCTCTCTCTCTCTCTCTCTCTCTCTCTCTCTCTCTCTCTCGCGCTATGTGTGTCTGTGTCTGTGTGTCTGTGTAAGTGGGAGATGAAACCTGAGTTCAGTAGTGATGTCACATGGCGGTTATGGACGTCAGACCAACGGTTCGTGTTGTAAGCTATGACAGGTTTATAAGACGCAGTCTGCAACACTGGCTATAACATCTTCCTGAGCTTCCAAATGGCTTACCAGGCTCACATGCTGGAGCATATCTCTGGATACAATCCACCTCAAGTGCCGCCTTCTGGTTTTGAGTTATGTTTAAAGGGTTTGCAGTGACTCGGGGTAATCAATATGGTGAATATGACACCTTGCTGTATGTGGCAGCTCAAGGTTTGTTTTTTTCGCACAGCCATCCAGACAATGCAGAAACCGGATCGTCTGATAGGTCGAGGGCAGGTCTGCTGCTTTATGGGCTGTTTGCAGGCAACAGTATTCTCTGAGTGTCTCCCGGACTGCTCGGGTTGTTCAGACGCTTCGTGACTCACTGGGGTGACTGAGGAACTTAAAGAGAGAGAGAGAGAGAGAGAGAGAGAGAGAGAGAGAGAGAGAGAGAGAGTTCAGAAAATGACAGTTAGTGCAGTTTTGGGATATCTATTTGAGAATCCTCAAATAAGAATCCTCTCTTTTTGGGGGTCCTTTTGCTTTCTTCTACATCAGGAAGTAGACCTTTGATCTGTGTGTCCTCTGTCTCCTTGCAGGTGAGGCGTTTCAGCCCAGCCAGGATTCAGACCCACACTCTGACTGGATGAATCCACCGATGATCCTCGACAGGCAAGAGCCAGCATGTCCCTTTTATTGGCTAGAAAATAGCCATGTTGTTTTAGAAGATCCCAGGAAAGTCGACTTTTCATTTTTCCACCAGAACGTGAAGTTGGAACTGCACAGTGCCTGGAGATGAACTCACGGTCCAGGAGCTTCGTAAGCACTCTTTCACAATCCCAAGCGAGCCATGTTTTTTTTTACGTCTTGAAAATGTTTATAGATAACTCTTGGCATTTCCCTAAAGAACACTATTATAAGCTGAGGGATGTTTATTTTCGACAGCCATGGAAACAGGTTCAGTAGGAAGGGAACGTGTGGATGTAAAATGTTTGGGATTGAGATTTTGGGATTGGATGGAGTTCAGTTCTTGTCATTTATACAGACTGACGTGATGTACCTGTGATTGATTTGTGTGTCATGCTGTATAACAGGGACACAGGGGGTCAGATGGCTGAGCGGATAGGGAATCGGGCTATTAATCAGAAGGTTGCCGGTTCGATTCAGGCCGTGCTAAATGACGACTTGCCTCGGGGGGCATGTCCCTGTACTTACTGTAAGTCGCTCTGGATAAGAGCATCTGCTGAATGACTAAATGTAATGTAAATGTATAACAACTAATTCAAGACAAGAAACTAATGTTCCATTATATCATTACCAGCTTAACCTCCAAATCCCTCAAATCTCTTTCTCACTTTCTCTCTCTTTAAACCTCTCTACATTTCTTTCTCACTTTCTCTCTCTCTTTAAACCTCTCTACATTTCTTTCCAACGTTCCCTCTCTTTGGCTCTCTTTCTTTATTTCTCTCTTTCTCTCTCTGGAATCATAAGTCAGCATGATAAATACAACTTTTAGCTAAATGTGTCCTGGTTTCCCCAGACAACACTAAACACCAGTCATGAAAATCTCCTTTCTGAGGAGCAGACGTCCTGCTCCAGCTCCTGTCATGGAGCATGCATCAAGACCCCCCGCTTCTCCAGAGCTGGAGGAGGAGAGGAGGGAAGGGAGAGAGACACAGAGACACAGAGAGAGAGAGAGGGGGAGAGAGCAGAAGACAGTGAATGGAAAGACAGTTTTAGAGGTTTGGATGAGAGATTATTGCCCATATTCTGTCTCGTGCCAATGCCCTCAATCTCTGACGTAAGATAGGGACCCAGCCCCACCACGCAAAAGAGGCCCCATTCCCCTTCCTAAAACCTCGGCGGCCCAGCCCCGAGATTACGAAGAGCGAGCAGAGGGAGGGAGAGAGGGAGAGAGGACGGGGAGGGAGAGAGGGGTGAGAAGTAAGGCAAAACGAAGTGAAGGGACCCCCGCACCCAGCCCTGAAAGAAGTAGAGTAGGATGAGGAAGAGTAAATTGAGACTTGATAGAGAGGTTTAGGGAAGAGGGATAGTTAGATGTTCGCTTAAAAAAATAGGTAACATGAAAACACAACAAAGTCGTCAGAGGTCGCAACCGGTTGTAGAACTTCGTCAGTCCGGTTCCTCTCACCTTTCTGCCAGAAGCGGAACCCTACAATTCTGGAAGCCCAAGCCCTTTCTGGCGACCCTGCAAGAGCCTCATGTGATTCCGAAGTGTCCCAGCCCCGCGTACGTTGGGGAGGGGAAGAGGAAAGTCCATAATCGCTGAGCATACCATTTAAAATATTCATGGGACCCTCCTGACATCCACTTCCTGACATGGGCTTAAACCTGGTCCTCACCAGTTAATACCGGGGCTCTGGGTTTCCAGTTAAGTAACAGTAACAGCTGTAGTACCAGGTCCCCAGTAATGATCGCGTCCCCTCCAGCTGTCAGGCCCCAGGTCGAAAGCCAGGCCTCCCACCCAAGGAGCCTGTCTGTGTGGCTGCCAGTGGGGATGAGCCACTTTCTGAGAGCGAGTGCAAGACAGGTTATGGTATCTGATGGGGCCTCCAGGGGCCTTTTAAGGAAATCATGTTCAAAGGTGTAGTGACTGAGATTCTTTCAGTTTTATCTTTACTCGATTCAATCATTCTTTCTCTCTCGATCGCGAGGAAGAGGAGCGCGAGAGAGGAGAGAGAGCGAGCAGAAGCGAGAGAGAGAGAGCAGAGATGCGCAGAGAGGGAGAGCAGAGAGAGAGCAGAGAGAGATGAGAGAGCGCGAACGAGAGGAAACGTAGAGAGAGAGAGAGAGAGAGAGGGAGAGAGCGCGAGAGCGCAGACGATACACTCCCCACATAAAGCTCGTGCGCGCGAGCGCGATACGTCCAGTACGTCCCGACCTTCAAAGCGCGCGAGAGCTCGCGATCTCTATCGCTCTATCGTCTGCTCCTATCTCTCATCTCTCTCGATGATGAGCAGATTGTCCTTCTCACCACAGCTGGACTGAACCTCCTCCAGCTCGTTACCAGGACCTCTCTTAGCGGTTTCTGCTCCGCTCCTCCGAGACCCTTCTGCTTTCCTATCGGAGCTCCTGTCACAGACGGGACCACGTCATACCTGCCCCAGAACAGGTGCTCTGTTACCATGACAACGTGATCAAACTCTGCAAGTCTCTCAGGGCCCGCGCTGGTCCAGTGTGGTGATGATGTGAGGGAGATCAATCGAGACCAAACCTAAACACATCTCCCCACTTCTCTTTTATAATCTCTTCTCGCCATGAGTCGTTGGCTTCGGGTTTCTTTGGTTACTCCCTCCATTTTGGCTGGAGTCGACTCCGTCGAGGACTGACCAGAAAGCAGTTATCATCGCCTGCCACTCTGCGGAACGAGGGCCAGAGGCCACGTGGGAGACCAAGGGGTAAGAGTGCTCCATTCTAGCCCAGAGACAGGCACCAGGGGTGGGGGCAGAGCTGTGTCCGTACCCTGGCAGACACTCAGACATGAACCGGGAAGCCGTGCAGAAACATGGAGTTCAGTGTTGGGAGTGGAGGAGTGGATGTCTTCAGTATGAGAAAGGCCCAACATCAAGACTGGACTATTTCTCCCAACAGATGCGCCAAAAAAGCACACAGCCAAAACCATAAACATTCCTCCAACAGTATTAGACTTCAACAGAACCGCAGAGGAACGCGCACGTCTGCCGCGATTGGCTGGAGCATCCCGCCCTTCCCCGTGTCGTCGCCACCCGCCCCACGTCCCCCGCACCGCGTAGGGATGATGCCAACCTCCAGTTGACGTGTTTATTTGTTGTTTCTAATGCCTGTCGCTGCCTTGGCCCCTAACCACATGACAGCCAGCGACCCACTGGGCCGACCGCACAGACATGATGTGGAATTAAGCGGCTGACCGCACGGAGACAGGCCAATCAGATTCTAGCAGCTCGGTGTCGTCAGGCAGAGTATTCGGCTGTCAGAGGGCAGCTGGATGGAGCCAGGGACCCGACCACATTGTGGTGCCGTGGTCTGTGATCGCTGCGATCACGTGGTTTCCGATCAAGTCGCAGAGAGAGGCAAATCAAAGCACTGATTACTGGGTCTGCTCAGTGTGGGAACAGCTTTTCTGGAGACCAGCGACAAGGCAACGATGACAAACGTATTTACCGTACAGCAACCATATTGGGGGGTTCTACGTATATATCATATATTGTGCGTGTTTATCCAGAAGTTTCCTCCTGGGGATCAAGACTGTACTTTTCTACTCTACTCGAATGTACTGCAATTGACTTTACTTTGCTCGAATTAACCTTTTCTATAATCTACTTCACACTACTATACTCTGTGCTCTTTTCATTATATCGTCTGAATTTCTTCCAGACACCTTCTTTCATCCACTTGGAGCTTCAGAGGAACATTTGACCTGGATTAGGATGATAACCCAGATCCTTCACCCCCCAGTGTCAGATGTCACAGTCAGACAGCCTAGCAACCATCATCCTGCTGGACACACTGGCCCCATTACGAGCCAATCCCCTCTGTCCCTGCCACAGCTGGCTACCAGCCCACCACCTCTCCACCCTGACCCCTGACCCCTGACCCCGCAAAAACATGGCTGCCATCTCTCCCAATTATCAGCAATTGGTGCAGGTTATTTTTCCAAGCGTCAGAAATGACCTGGGTGTTAAAGTAAGCAGGCAATAGAGAATAAACGGTCCCATTCGCAGGATCACAGGGAAGCGGATAAATACTCGAACACGTGTGCGCACTTGAGAAGGAACACACACACACACATACACACACGCAGAGACACACAACTGGATGTTTTAACTGAACACATCAAGGGAAATCCACAAATTCATTAGTTTCCTTCTTTGCCCTGTGTTGGTCTTCCGTCCCTGCCATCGCTCGGCGGGAGTCATTTTCTTTTTAAACATCCAGGTTGCCAGGTAACTAATTAGACGCTGACTAGACGCTGACAAGGACAACACCAGGAAGCACAGATCTTCCCAGAACTGAACTGTTGTGTTAGATATGGCTACAGTACCACACACAAGATCAAGTTCTAAATTCTAAAGTCTACTGTAAGTTGGCTCAGAGGAGACAGGGTTTGGACAACCGGACCTCCAGCACAGTAAGTGTGATTATGGTGGAGCCCTGTAAATATTTTCCATTGACAGCTCCAAATTTATGAGCGGATCCACACAATAGAAACCGTACTGACACAGGAATTATTTAGTGTGGCAATAAAAGTGCGGCTGCCGTGAAACCAGGAAAAAGTGATACTGCAGACAGCGTGTAAGGGAACGAGTGATGAGGATGGAGGGAAACCGTCCAAGCTGTCCTCTACGATGTGTTTTCTTCTTCTGGGATTGATAATATGGGAGTTGTTGTGGTGAAGAGTGCAGATTCTCATCCAGAAGAGACTGGGTGGTAGAAACTAATACTGACGTTCTCCCCTTTAAGATCAGAGCACTATTTGTCCATGTAAACATCAAATCATTCATTTGAACTGTACGTGCTCTTTCCCCTGAAAAAGTCACGCTTGTCCATCACCTTAAGTCCCAGGAACAAGGTCCCGTCCACCTGCCAAGCGACACACACAGAGGCCCACCTTGCAGAGCGGTCTGATCTGACCTGACGTCAGTGTCACCCATCTGACTGTATCTTTGTTTAGGCGTCTGTCCATTCATCTTGGTCCTCTTAAGCCCGCCTGGCTGGTCCCAGACCAGCCTCTGTTTGTGTTGGGACCGATCTGTTGCTGGTGCCACTTCTGAAGCCGACCTGCCTTCCATCATCCCCAGCACGTTTCTGCTGAGGAGGCAGCGAGGTCGGACTGACGTACAGGAAAAGGTCCTGCGTGGAGCGGGGGGGTGGGGCGACTGACGCCTCCTGTTTTCCTTGCACTTTTTTAGACACCAAAACAAACTGTGGCAACGTCAGAAAGCGAGAGCGAAAAGGTCTCCCTGGCATTTGCCACTGTAAACGGGTGGGGAGTCACGTCCAACGAAGATTATGTCATCTCATGTCGCCTCGGCTTTTACCTTGTTCACCATCCAGTGCCGGCTAGGACAGTCATTTGCAGGATGATTGAGTGATCTGTGATGTAAGTGATGTCGCAGACATTAAATTAGTCCTGGGTAAGAGACTGTTGTTGATGCTGTATCGTCATTTGTTTACCTATTTAGATGTTCGGATTATGGCTCTGAGACGTTTCATTTTCCGACAACCATGCTTAGGCTGCCTCGATTTGTTTTTCAATGCACGCATTTCAAAAGTTTTAAAATAAGGGGAGTTAAGAGAAAAAATAAATACATCACGGAAAAAAACGAAGACAAAATTTCTTCAGCCTTTAATTTCATTTTGGTTGCCATTGGAAACGTTGTCATGGGAGCGCGCTCGCCAACTCACGCAGACTTCTGGCCCGCAGTCGAGGCGCCAATCAAAACGTTGCCTCTGTGCCACTAACCACGGTAGCCATGCCAACATGCCCTTTTCCTGTCAATTCTGATTGGTTGGGAGAGAGAACAGGGGGGAAGAAAATCTCCCCTGGTCAAGCGGCAGCTCTCACACACAGAGTAACATGAGCCGGCGAAATATGAACATGATTTGAGGGTAAAACATGGTCGAATGACAGATTTTGAATTGCCGTTCTTGTAGACAAATCAGCGTGTGACAAGGGGGGGGACAGGCTTGGGGCTGTGAGGCCACTTGGGCCTCTGCTCAGGCCTGCTCGTCTGGGTAACAAGCGATAACACAAGGGACCGAGTCTAGACGGGGTGGGAAGGGTGTGGGGTGCAGGACAGAGGGAAGGACAGGTGGAGGGACACGGTGAGCGTGAAGGGAAGGATGGGGGAGGAAGGACAGAGGGAAGGACAGGGGGAGGATAGGACAGAGGGAAGGACAGGGGGAGGATAGGACAGAGGGAAGGACAGGGGGAGGGATAGGACAGAGGGAAGGACAGGGGGAGGAGTAGGACAGAGGGAAGGACAGGGGGAGGATAGGACAGAGGGAAGGACAAGGGGAGGATAGGACAGAGGGAAGGACAGAGGGAAGGACAGGGGGAGGATAGGACAGAGGGAAGGACAAGGGGGGGGTGGAGGAACATGGTGAGCGTGGAGGAGCAGCCGTGAGACTTGTCTCTGATCAAACTGTCATGGGTTCATTCAACAGGAACGTCTATCAGGACACACACACACGCACACACACATAAATACCCCAGTCACAGTCAGTGACTAAGCCAGCTACTAATATGCCACGAGCTAAGTGGAATATTAAATGATATGTCACGATTGACATGTTCAGCCCTTGTAAATATTATGTAAATAATATGAAGAGTCACGGAGCAAAACGTTTCATCCAAATGCGTTCAGATGTGTCACACTAATGCCCACAGAGCAGGTTTTCCTTCCATCCGCTTCCAAAAATAAACAGGAGCAGAAAGTGTTACTCATGACCTCATGCATCATCATCCTGGGCACTGGCAGCCATCTTGTCTGTTGTGGGACGGGTCTGCTTGGACGCTTGTCCACACGGATGGAGACATGATGGGATGGAAGGGAGATTCCAGCTTGAATTTTTGAACATCCCCTTTCCCTGTTACTCAACATTCTGGTCTGCGTTTTTTGTAAAAAATGATATATTATAAATATATATAGATATATTATAAATGCGAGAATATTTTTCATAAGTCATTAATTGTCAATGATCTTGATGACAAAAATGATCAGGTATCATAATTGGTCGATTATCTGTTTCTTTGTGTCAATCAGTCACCATAAAACCTTGCTGACTTTACAGTAACTAAAGGTTCAAACATAAGGAACGGACTGCCATGCTTGCATAACATGTTCAGACGCTCACTAAGCAGATCTGGGGTCAGACCTCATCTGAATGTAATAATCTCAGATTTGGAAGCAGGTTTATTTGCTCAGCCACAGACCGTGTGTTCTGTTTCAACCCCACACTGCAGCCCGTTCATTAGAAAAGCAACGCTGGGCAAATTGATCACCCTCGTTGGACTCTTGACAATGAAATGAGCACTATTATAGGGAATTAGATGAAACAGAACCCAGGCAGAGAGGGAGGGGGGAGAGGTAGAGGAGAGGGGAGAGGCGGCCAGACGCAGAGGGGTGGGAGGGAGATGGACTCTTCTGGAGAGAAGAGGATCACTCTTCCAGGCCCGTTTGAAAACCTAGCTGCTGGGTCTGGTGGTCCTGGTATGCTGCATGGTTTCTGATGAGCTACATGGAGGTGACAGAAAGGTAAGGTGACTGAACGAACGGGACGGAATTCAGAGCCGCCTGTCTGCTGGGTGCCTGTGGGGTTTAGCCCCCCCTAGTGGAGACAGAAAAATCAGCTCTCAACAAGATGAACGGCACACGCACGAGACACAGAGGCAGAGTAGCCTGCGTGATTAGCTACACATACAAAAAAGGCAAACCGAGAACGAACTCAAGGAGATCGTACTTCCATTTTCTTTTCAGGTGAACCGGTTGTTCGCCCCTCCTGCTGACATTGTACCACAGCACAAGCAGGAAAAACAATGACCTCAACCGAGCCAAAAGCGGGAATAAAAAAAGTCCAATAATCCTATTGAGAGCTCGTTCTGCCTGGCTAATCCCCCAGCCTGCTGCGGTGGAACTATCTACGTCCTATCGCCCTCGCCTCCCTGAGCTCTGCCTTCCCCTCCCTCGGGCCGTGTTTGTCTTTCCTCTTCAGCCGAGGGGACGAAAACAAATAGACTTAATTGAGCTTCAAATTGAAACTGTATGACACAAGTGTTTACTTGGTCTCAGACTGTATTTACCCTTCTCTTTATATAAACGAGCGCATGCAACACCGGCGTGGCTGGGCCCAGCCGGCAGGCTTAGCAGTAGAGGCCCGCAGGCTGAGCCTCACAAGCACACCCAGGCCCCGAAAACACACGGGCTGGTGGGGCACGGTACCTGAGAGGGTCTGGCTCTGTAATGGGGACCTCCTGTTCGTCCCAGGGATGGATTATCACAATTATCCCCACACGCCACGCACGGGCGAACACACACACACACACACACACGCATGCAAGGACACACAGACTATTTCTCTACCCTGCCTGGCGTAATACAGTCAACATGACAGCCATCACCCACCTCCTCCCCATCACTCATTTTGCTTGGGTCACAGTGCAGTGAGTCATGTTTGGGGGCGGAGAGGGGGCACAAGGGGGGCAGAAGGGGGGTGTAATTGCATGGGTGGGTGACTAATTGCATTGAATAATTGCTGCTGTTTTCAAGAAAACCTGCACTCGCCTAAATGGGGAGAGAAAGATAGATAGAGAAGAGAGAGAAAGAGAGAGAGACTGGAGCTCAGATGCACGACCGAGAGAGACGATGAGAGACTGACTTGACAGTTGATTGACCCTCCGAGACGTTAGCACCAAGCAGTCGACCAGAGGCGAGTTATCGAGCAGGCAGCGAGTCGAGTCCCCTTTGAGACGACTAGAGTGCATCCTTTTGCACCCTGACACATGAACCTTGAACCCCGCACCGAGAGCCCACGAACGACTGACGTGCGTAATCAGAGAGAGTAGAGAGCACGAGACGACGCACCGGAGACGACTGTGAGTCGGAATGCGGGTCCGCCCCGGCACGTCACTTTGAGAGCGAAGGATTTCTGCGAGACGTCAGGAGCATGAGTCGATTCCTCGTATATCCTGCCCTCCGTCGAGAGAGATGATCGATGATAGGACCCGTCATATGAGCGCGTAGAGACCGCCGCATTGAGAAGCATCTGCGGACAGTTGAGACGAGATGCTGAGTTCGAGCAGGAAGAGCGAGAGAGAGAGGAGCACAGACGTGTAGTGCATGGACTGAGACCGAAGAGAGAGACAGAGTGAGGTGGAGAGAGATGAGAGAGACTAGAGGCGACTAGAGGACGACAGTCAGTCAAGAGCGAGTGTCCAAAAGCGCAGGGACGAGAAGCGAGTTGGTTGCGGTGTGCTCCTTGTAACCTACGGTTGCGCGGGTAGGTGTCTCTGCTCAGGGCAACTCCCCCACCCCTTCCGTGTGGTCTGGTACAGCAGTGCCCCTCCCTCCGTACTCCCCCTGGGGAGATGCAGGTTAGGGCCGCTTGCTCCAGAGATGGGGTGGGTTCGTCCACGGCTCACTCCCAACGCCCGGACACACCCCACGTAGCCAGGAGCACGCTAAAAGAGAGAAAGAGAGTAGAGAGAAGAGAACGAACGAGAGTAGAGAAATAAGAGAGAAGAGAAGAGAGAAGAGAAATAGAAAGTACAAAAGAAAAGAGAGAAAGGTAGAACGAGAAAAAAAGAGAGGAGGACGGAACGAGGAGAGAGAGAGATAAAAAGAAAAAAGAAGAGAGACAGGAGAAAGAAAAAAAGACGCGAAGCGAGAGAGAGCAGAGAAGAGAAAAAGAGCGAAGAGAAAGAGAAAACAAAGAGCGAGAGACAGAACAAAGGATGAGCGGACGAAGAGAAAGAAAAAAGAAGTAAGGGGAACAAATAGAAAGAAGAAAAAAGATGAAACGAGAGCAAGAGACAGCAAAATAAGATAGCGGAGCAGAGCATAGACAAAACACTGCTAGAGAGAGTGAGAGAAATGAAAATAAAACGGAGTTAGAGGCAGATAATCCCGAGCGACTTTGGTTAAAGCAGCTCACCGAAGCAGACGAGAGGCGATGAAGAGATCACAAACACCGAATAAGCAAAAGAGAGCGACGTAGACAAACGAAAAAGACGATTCGCCAGAGAAGAGATGAGAAGCGAGAGAGATACTCGACGTCGCTCCTCTCCTCTCCTCTCAGCTCAAATCCAGCAGCGCTCTCAGCGCACACCCTCGCGCGCTGCGCGCGCACGCACGCAAATCGCGCGAGCAAATACATTCCCCTCTCTCTCTCCCTCCCTTCTCCTGCAGGGTCAAGAGCATGGACAGGACCAGGAGTGGACACACCAGGAGTGGACACACCAGGAGTAGGAGCAGGGAAATCAGGACCAGGTGGACCTGAGGAGCTGGAACAGGGAGACCAGGAGCTGGTTCAGGGTTTAGGGTGACAGCATGAAGTATCTGAAGGTAAACAAACCAGTGTAATCTGTGAGTTAATTTACCACAGGACGTCACCACGTCACCATGGCAGGTCACACCTTTCCACTGTGTCTCTGTGTGTGTGTGTGTGTGTGTGTACGGCGTTTACGTGTGGAGAACATGAGCAGTGTGTGTGTGTATGTGTGTGTGTGTATGTATGATGTAATCGTCTTAGTCACACCTTTACTCCTGCTGCAACATAACACCTCATCACCCTGGGTTTGTTTAAGCTGATTTCAAATTAATTGCAGCACTTGGGGAATTATTAATTATCTAATCAAATAATCGCCCTGGCGACTGAGACGGCGTCTCTCGGACTGCCCACCCTCCCCCACACCCTCCGTGCCCTCCCTCCCCCCTCGTAACTTCCCCCACAACCACCCCTCCCTCCCCATTTCCCCTCACATGGAAACTGGAGCCAGGAATATGTAAATGGCAATTAATTGGAAGGTTCCATTTCTGTTATTTTATTTTCAGTGAAAACAGTCTCACAGGCGCAGGTACAGAGCAGCCCCGAGCCACGTCTCCCTGCAACGCTTCCAGACAGACGAGTGTGTGCGCGTGTGTGTGTGTGTGTATGTGCTTCTGTTTACACCCCAGTGCTTGTGTAGTGTCCGTAAGACTGATTGAACCTCATGCTGCAGGTAGAGAAGCATTTTTTTCCATATATCACCTCTCTTTTTCTTCACCACAGTCCCCAGGATGTAAACAGCCTGCCAGTTAACTCCTCGGTGACTGTTCGTCTGCAAGGCTGCTTTGTTGAGCTCTCAAAGACCCCAATGATTCTCACTGTGTACCTCACCAGCCAGCGTCCACCGTCCACAAGCCCCTCTCCCTCACACACACCCACGCATGCAGACATAAATACACACACACACACACTCATACATGCAAACATGCATACGGGCACAACACACACACACACACACATCCACACACCTCACTTTCACTTATTCATTAGGTGGCCATATTTCTCTCCAGTTATTTACCTGGCCAGGATTGATGTGGTGTCAGGCGCAGTTTAGTAAGTGTGGCCCGATGTCTGCGGACCACGTCATGACAACTCACGCACCGCCACACGCTAAGCACACGCTGTCACGCACACCCGACTACACACACTGTGGGGAAACTTACAGTTACCCCCCACCCACTTACACACACACACACACACACACATGGGAATTCGAGGCCCTGACTATAGGTGTGGGCCAACATTGGTCTCAGAAGCGTGTTGCTGAGGAAAAGACAGTCATTGTCAGACTGATGTGATTGGTTGGTTGGTGACCGTCAGACTGATGTGATTGGTTGGGTTAGTGTCCTGCTGATGTTCACACTGGTGACATCATTACATAATCTGTTATCAGTTTGGAACTCGATGATCTCATTCCTGAATCCTGTGTAAACAGTCGATAGAGAAAAAAAGAAGAAGAAAGATACGTTTTTATATTCAAGTTTGAGGGGGTTTGGGAATGTAATCAATTGATCATTTTAATGAAAAAGTAAATCCCATTGAGACCCTATGCTGAAACATAGTATATACTGTATATGCAGTAATGTACTGTTTTATAGTTATAAAGTTTTCCAAAATCAATACATAATGTTTACCATGAGAGAGCCACATCCAGCCACTGTGTAAGATCTCAGCATTTTAGCCTTCTACCTCTCCTCACCTGCTTTATTACGATGATGAATTGCTTTTCAGAGAGAGAGCAAAAGGGGAAAGACGTGAGCGAGGAGAGCGGTGATGGAAGCTGTTTGGATGATGGAGACCCAGGATGGAGACCCAGGGGCGCTCATGAATATGACCTCAGTTCTGTGCACGGCATCGGGAGCATATCTCCAAGCGCGAGGAGTTTGGTCCAAGAGAAACAGCAGTGAAATCCATACGGCACTACCGTGCAGTAAAACCTCCACACACCAGCAGTCCCGGAGCACGTGAAGGCTCCCCCGCCCCACCTCCCCTGCCGGACAGCCCGCGAACCCCCTTTGAGATGGGGCCAATGGCCGCCTGCACTGATAACTTAGCCCTAATTCAATTTGTGAATTTGATCAAGCAATGTGTAATGAAATAGCAGGCCTTACCTCTGTCCGTGCTGTAACTTAATCACATTTCACGCTCATGTTCCTTCTGAAAGCCTCCGTGTTTGGGTTTCACCTGAGAGCACTGCTATGAAGCCAGAGGACAGGAGAGGAGAGGAGTGGAGTGGAGGGGAGGGGAGGGGAGGGGAGGGGAGGGGAGAGAGGAGAGGAGAGGAGAGGAGAGAGGAGAGGAGAGGAGAGGAGAGAGCGAGAGGAGAGGAGAGGAGAGGAGAGGAGAGGAGAGGAGAGGAGAGGAGAGGAGAGGAGCATGTTACAGCTAGCTCTGCCCCCCTGCCTCAGCTTGCAGCAGTTTGCACTTGTAATCATTTGCAGTTGATGTATCCATGATGCTGAACCGAACACCACAGCTCACATAAGTAACTGCTGCTTGAAGTCTCCCCTCTAATACCCCAGTCAGTCAGAAAGTGGTCAGCAGTATCCAGTCCAGACAGTCAGTAACCAGTTACTTACTCAGTCAGCTAGTAAGTCACTTAGCTTGTGAGTTCCCGAGTTCGTGAGTTAGTAGTTTCTTCGGTTAGTCTATATGGGTCTTCCCTAGCTAGCTGCAGCCCTGCTGCTGTGTGAGTCCACACTGTGGTGTCTGTCTGGCCCACTGGCCCATGGCAGGGTCACAGCGCCAGGGGGGGTGGGGGTCGAGTCTCTCGCTCACCCACACGCGTGCTTCGTGTGGCCTCCACTCCCTGAAACATCTCGTTAAAATCTATAAGCTGTACAGGTAAGAAGATCTTGTGTTTTATTACAGCTGCCGCCGACTGAAATGGAGCGAGCTGACGACGTGTGTGTTTTCGCATTCACAGACGGGTGCTTTCACATCCCGCTTCTCTCTCTCTCTTTCTCTCTTTCTCTCGTTCTCTCTCGTCGTTCTCTCTCGTGTCTCTCTCTATCTCTTTATCTGAATCTTCTCGCTCAAGTCAATTCAACAATCAAATTCAACTCTCATGTTCTTTCTCACCCCTGTCTCTCTCTCTCTCTCTATCTCTCTTTCTCTCTTTCATCCTCTCGTTCTCTCTCTCTTTCTTCGGAATCTTCCCCGCTCAAATCAATTCAACATTCAAATTCAACTCTATTTTTTTTCTCACCACTGTCTCTCTCTCACTTTCTTTTTCCCCTATCTTTTGTCTTCCGTCCGTCTGTCTGTCTGGCTGTATGGCCGGTGAGTTGGCTGCCTCTCAGCAATAACGCCACGTCCAGACCACTTAAATCCCAATTAGTAGGTGCGGCCACCCAGACTATTCCTCCAGGCCTCTGTGCTGTTGTAAGGTGATGTTGATGGCTAGTTTGTGTGGTGTGCCTATGTGTGTGTGGGTGGTGGGTGGGGGGCTAGGGGGGTCGTGGGCGTACGTTGCGGGTGGGGGGGGGGGGCTCGTGGGGGAGTCGGGGAGCACTGGTGGGGGGGGTGATCTTGGGCCCGCGTGCTTTGGGTAGCTTGGCCGCACCTTACCGCCGTGACTGACTATCCTTACGGCCGAGCAATTAACTTCCCCCCGGGGCTAGACAAACATTTCGGGACATCAGGCGACTCCCCTGGAAGTGTTAGATCTGTCATTTGCTCGTCTTCTCGGTAAACGGGCCGTTGTAAAATGGGTAGAAAACCACGCTTTCGCGGGTTTATAATGGAAAAAAGGGAGCCGAGTGAGGGGGCAAAGAGATGGGAGGAGGGGAAAACCCTCATTTAGTAACACCGCCGGAGAAAACGGTTTTCTTTCCTTCTCGTTGGACAATACCAGTTATCATCGGTAACCCACCGCCCGCCCGCCTCCGCCCACCTCCGCCCAGTGCAGACTCCCACTATGCAAACATGGAGCTGGAAGCCGTCTGGGTTTGGGCCGGATCACTTACCGCGGGAGGAAGACGTCTACCGAGGGGAGGTGCGTGGGACCTGGAGGCAAGCGGAGGCGAGGCCGCCGGTACGGCTAAGGAGAGTCACTCCGCCCACATCTTTACAATCACACTCCCCCCCTTCGTGCGGGGTGCCGGGGGTCAAAGAAAGGATGTAGGAAAAAAATAAAACGGGAGAGATGGGGGGTACGGGAGAAACAGGATATAAACATGGACGACGGTTTACCAGTAAGTGTAATACTGGATGTCTCTGCCTTTTCAAAAAGAAAAATAAGTTTGTCACGTGAAGAGAAAGTATGAAGCATTACCGAGTCTCTGTAAAACTATCGATATCTCTACTCATCGCGATCTTATCTCTCT
>CAEFZP010004938.1:0-15000 GCA_903064625.1 Mallotus villosus
CTGTTCCCGGGTTCCCACTTGTCCCCCTGTTCGTTGCGGATTATCGAGTTCCAAGCACTCACAGCGTTCCAACGTCCCGCACGTTTTCCCGTCTCTCTTCAGCTCCGACCGCACACTTCCATGTTTTTTCATGCGTCTCCCGGGCTTGAAGTCTGTGTTTTTTATACCGCGTGACGCCGACCCGTCGGGTACGAGCTCCCCCCCTGCTCCGCGCGTCGCGACATGCCTCCAGCCCCGATAAGAAGGTCGTCGAGCGGCGATATGCCCGACTCGCGTCGCAAAATCGACGATTCGCCCGTATCTTCAAACACAAGATGCCATTTTGGGCACCTTTCTCCTTCCCCCCCCCTTCCTCCCCCATCTTGTTATAGGGTAGATAAGCCAAGCAGGCTATCTGGATTGCACCTGTAATCGTGACTCTGCCACGTGTTGAACACGATCCCATTCCCCCCCCCCCGCCCCCCCTCCTGTCACAAAAGCCAGCTCGAGATAAACCCCTCTCTGAACATGGCAGCAGTAGAATGATGCGGGCCCACTCAGCTGCAAGCGTGAAGAAGGCCGGCTCGGCTCAAGCTCCGTGCGTGGTGGGAAGCGAAAAGGTTAGACGGGGTAACAATCTGTCGGCTCGTCGAAGGTCAGACTGCTCTCTTTCTGCGCCTACCCGCTCCTCCACCCAATCACGACCCTGCTCCGGTAGAGGGGGGAGTGCGACACAGGATAGAAGAGAGATGTGAGAGAGAGGAGATGAGAGAGACTACTGAATAGAGAGCATAGGTGATCGATAGCGCTGAGAAGCTCGAGAGATGAGAGACAGGCCGATAGCGAGGAGGCTGCGATGCCTCCGGAGGGGGTCTGAGCGGAAGCAGGATATCTGTGCCTGCTGACTCTGACTGAGTGGATGATACCCTGATGGAGAGATAGGAGAAAGAGCGGGGGGAGATGATGGGCAGTTTAGATGTTTGTCTGCTCTTTCCGATTCCTTAGAGAGAGAGAGAGAGGACATCTTCTGACGACATGCTCGCGCATTCTAGCTGTGATAATCGATCTCGTAGGAGATGTACGTACGTTGAAGATTGGAATGTTGTGTATTAGGATCACAGCCGCCTGCAGAGACATATCTACCTCTGACAAGCCTGTATACGCTCGAGCTAGCGATCGAGATAGAGTTAGAGCTCAGCGTAGGGATAGACTGCTAGCGCGAGCGATATCTAGTCGCGCTGAGAGAGTCGAGATATATCGTTGTGCAGCGCTCAGCTCTACTACATCTCGTCTAGTGAGCTGCTCGCTCGCAGTATCTCGACGTGTAGCGATCTCGCGACCCATGATCTCGCTCTTGCGTCTCTACTGCGCATCTCTCCTTGTCAGCATCCTGCACTGCGTCTCAGCTCTCTTGTGTGCGCGCGACTTTCTAGCTAGCGCTCTGACCGACTCTCGCGCTTCTCTACGTCGCATCCTCTATTTTCTCTCCTCCTCCTCTCCACTTTCTCATCCGTCTCTCGCTCTCTATCCCTCCTCGCTTTACAGTCTACGATTTCACATACCTCGACAACCGATTCCCGCAGGACCCTTCGCTCTCCTCTCGTTTGCCACTGAAACAGCGCGAACCGCAACACTTTGCAGCTCATGAGTTGGTGTACCTTCCTGTCATAATATAAATCCTGCGCAAGAGGTATACCTGTTCAAAATAATGTATCGATAGCAAAAGCAACTGTGCTATATACGTACAGAGCACCATGGCACCCTCCAGAGTGTGAGAGTCTTCACTGAAGACACGTGGTTCTCCTGCCCGCGAGCACACATGTCGCATAGAAGGACCAGCGGGGTTTTTAATGGTCGAACGATCGCCGCGTTTTATGCGTGCGTTTCACGTGTCCCTTTCGGGGTTCCGGGATCGAATGCGACACACACACACAGCTGGGGACCAGACTAGGGACGTGTTGTGCTTGTCGAGGAGGGACGGTGTTTGCACGTGGGCCCTCCGCCCAGCCCTACGCTTGGGCCCGCCTGCTGGGCCTGCAAAGGCAGCCACGTCACATCACACACACACACATCCACCCTCACGCTACGGCGCCACCACGAGCCCCCCCCCTTCTCTCCCCCTTCCCACATACGAACAGCCCCGACCCCCTGCCCCTCCCACCTGTCCCCTGATGATGCTCGCGCTCGCATCATCCCGGGATTAGCGACGTTTTGGCTGCGCGCGAGCGAAACGGGGGCCCGCGCCGAACAGCTAGGATCAGGAGACACTCATCCGCTGGCACAGGTACAAGGTCCCTACTGGGTTTCCCACACACCCGGCATGCAGCAGATCACGAGGGCTACCTACAGATTACGGACTCGCAGAGAGAGAGAGAGAGACAGAGAGAGGGGGGAGAGAGAGAGAGAGAGAGGAGAGAGAGAGGGAGGGGGAGAGATGGCGTGACAATTGATGATTCGTCCGATTCCGTTTGAGCGAGAAGCTCATTTTCGGGACCCGAGGGCGTTGAGGGAGGTGAAAGAATGATGGGGAAGGAAGTCTTCCAGCATCTCAGCATTCCTTCCAAGGATGAGGAGGAGGAGGAGGAGGAGAGAGGGTGGAGGCTGGCTGGCTGGCTGGCTGGCTGGGCGGGTAAGCGGGTGTGTTCCAGTCCTCCTCAGGGCTTTGTGGCTCTCTGTCATGAGTTACAATCACGAAGCGACGCGGGGGGAGAGGGAGAGGTCGGCCAGGGACTGACAGCACGTTTAGTGGTCCCAGAGCAAGACGGAAAAAGCGGGGTTGGAGGAAGGATGAGGAGGGGCGGAAGAGAAGAGAGGACGAGGGAAGCCTTGAAAGCGGAGCCATGTCCTGAAATGTGAACCCGCGCGGAATCCATTAAAAACCACAAAGACAAGACAGCTGGATGGAAAATTCATTCCGACTCTTGAACTATCCAGGAACATGCTATCAGGTGGCTTGTAGGGCAAAGGAAGACTTTGATCCATGCACAGAGTTTGGGAAGGTGTGAGACAGAGAGGAAGGGAGAGAGAATGGAAGAGAGAGAGACAGAGAAAGAGAGGGAATGGAAGAGAGAGAGACAGAGAAAGAGAGAGAGACAGGCAGATAGAGACGAGAGAGAGACAGAGAGACAGAGAGACGAGAGACAGACAGAGAGACAGAGAGAGACAGAGAGGACAGAGAGAGACAGACAGAGAGACAGACAGAGAGACAGAGAGACAGACAGAGAGACAGAGAACGAGAGGGAATGGAAGAGAGACCGAGAAAGAGAGAGAGACAGGCAGACAGAGAGAGAGAGAGAGAGTAAGGCAGACAGAGAGAGAGAGAGAGAAAGAGAGACAGAAAGACAGAAGGGCTTTGTAGTGTAGTGTATTCTTACTCCATATTTCAGCTCCCCTGCAGGATCGTCACCTTGGCATTCTCTCAGTAAGATCTTATTCACATGCGTTTATTCAGGGGGATTATTGGTTTCCATTAGTCACACTGTTCTTTGTTTGGCCACGAATGTCTTGTTTCTTTATCCCTTTCTCTCTCTCTCTATCTCTCTCTCCATTCCTTCCTTTGCCTCTATCTGTCTCTCTCTCTCACATCTCACACAAGTACATGCACACAGTTATAAGGTACACACAGATATGAAGAGAAAAAAGAAAATGATTGGATTCTCACACTGTAATCTTGTGACTAGTCATTTAAACGTGATCATCTACAGATTTGCATATTTTTCCACATTTTGTCGAGAGGGGCAATAGTTCCATTTGAAAAACACAATCACAGTGTGCCAGGTACAGATATTTAGAGAAAAAAAAGCGGTGTGAAGTTTGTCTTCCTTCCGCTGGAAGAAGCAACAGAAGGTTCCGTGTGTTCGTTTCAATCCACCAAGCCCCTAACCGCCCGGAACGACCATGATGGTGTGTTCACTAGGCCCGAGTCAGGCACAGTACACTGAGCACACACACACACACAGTCAGCGAGCCTTGTGCACCGGAGTAAAGCTCTTCATACGGAATCGCTCCGCAGCGGTTTGTCATTTTCCTACCCTTCGACTCCTTTTAGAGCGCCCCTAATTCATTGACATTTGAGTCGTTTAGCAAGACGCTCTTATCCAGAGCGACTTACAGTGAGTACAGGGACCGAGAGGAGTCTCGTTCGCCACGAGAACGTGTGCGTGCTTGACTGTTTGCCCATCGAGCCGGGCTCTTTGTAAGAAGCTGTGAAGTCAGGCTCGTAGCGAGTAAGACTACAAACATCATCACCATCTAGAGAACGAGGGCGAGGCTTCAAACTGGCCTTCCGGAAGAAACCCCTCGGTACCCGGGGTGTTCATCATGAATAGTCAAATACTTTCACTTTGAACTTAATGAACCGAAGCCATGTTGTGTTTCTTTGTGGACCCCGATCGTAAATAATTCAGATATGTCAAAAGGAAGATTTGTTTCATTATAGTTCGTCAGCAACGAAACCAGCCAATTGGTGGAAACGACCAACGGAGTCACTAGTGAAGAGGAGACAAAGTGTATTGTTCCGCTCGTCCAATTAGGCTCCTCTCCGAATGTTCTCCTTCGGAGACAGAATAGTGTGTAATAGCGTCTACAGAGAGCCAGTGGCACAGATTCAAGTCCTGTAGTGGCGCCTCTATCGGAAAACATTCAATCTCACTTCTGCCGCCGAACTGTATAAATAGAGTTGCACTGAACGAACATGAAATCAATAACGATCAGAGTCTGGTTGACGCTCTGCATCGCCGGTTCTTTCATTGTCTGGTCGGACGACTGCGAGGGGACGATTGCCTGAGCGCTGTTCCCATGGTTATGAGAAGATAGGGGTTCGGGCCGATAGAGATTTTGCACAATCAGATTCTCACAGAAACACATCAAATGGTAATCTGAATAATCCTCAAAGCGTAATCTCTCTAATACTCCTCTCCTGGTATAAACCCCCCCGATTCTGTGCGGAACTGATAATCTCACCGAGTGGATTGTCCTACTAATCAGATTGTCGGCTCATCACATTGATGATCTCCGTGATAATCGCAGCGGTGATCTCCGTGATAATCGGAGGGCTGATCCTGTTGTGTGTGTGTGTGTGTGTGTGTGTGTGTGTGTGTGTGTGTGTGCAGGTCTGAAGATCCGCGAGGCGATGATCAACGTGTCCAGGCAGCAGGTGGAGGACTTCCACGGGCCGGAGGACTACTGGTGCCTGTGTGTGGCCTGGAGCCACCTGGGGACCTCCAAGAGCCGCAAGGCCACCGTACGCATCGCCTGTGAGTCCCCCGGCCAGCCGTCACCCACTCCCTCTGGGGGTCCCAGTCTTATATTGTGTGTGTGTGTGTCTGTGTGTGTGTGGGCGTGCATGTACAGTATAGATGTGTGTGTGTGTCTGTGTGTGTGTGTGTGTGTGGGCGTGCATGTACAGTATAGATGTGTGTGTGTGTGTGTCGTCGTGCTGCGTGTGTCTACGTGTATTGGTACAGGGGCTGCGTGTCGTACGTGTCGTGGACCAGTGGTGCGTGTGTGTGTGTGCAGTGTGTGTTTGGGTTTGTGTACACGCTTTAGCTGTTCTACTTTAACTCCGGTTCTCTATCCTACCCCCGCCCTAACCCTAACCCCGCCCCAGACCTGAGGAAGAACTTCGAGCAGGACCCCCAGGGCAGAGAGGTGCCCATCAACGGCATGATCGTGCTGCACTGCCGGCCCCCAGAGGGAGTGCCTGTCGCCGAGGTAGGCTGGTGTCTCCATTAGATACCCCCCCCATATCCAACGTTCCACTTTGACTCGGGATTCATTTCGTGTAGCAACGGTATGATAGGGTATTAGATGTGGTGTGTATGTGAACAAGGTGGGTTGTTATGGGGGTGGTTTATACCTAGTATATACTGTATATAGCCAAGCAAAATAAATATATATACTGTATATATATGCTGTATATGAATACTTATGTACACATAAGTGTGCATGCGTGCTGTGCAATGAATGATTTAGTCCACACAAAATGGGTCGGTCGGTCGGTTCTGTAGGCTGGACCTGCTCCCATGCACTGTTAGGTCATCAAGCAGGCAACCCCCTCATGCATCCATGATTGTGAGTACGCTGGGTTGAATAATGCACACGGAGATCCATCCTCCTCCTCCACACAGCCTCTCTCCCGGCCTCTCTCCCTGGAGAGAGAGGCGCCGCACCCCAGTCAGGGGCGAGCAACACAGAGAGGCCGGGGCGTGCGAATGTAGGGCAGGACTGAAACCTATAGCTTCCTTCTGTACCCAAACCGGTACTTACCGGTTACTCCGAGAGGTGTGGAGATGTGTGGGGAAGAAATGGAGCTTGTGGAATCAATCCTGAGGAGGAAAAAAAACATGGAATCTATCATCAAAAACTCTTTTGTGTTTTTGTCGATGTACTTTTATGCACTTTGAAATCGGCGTAGATGCGTTTTCTTGCGGGGGATTTGCATAGTTTTGCGGTGCAAACGAACGCGTTTGATACTGAGCGAGTCGGGTATTGAACTATTCGTGCGCCACATGTATATGTGTACATGAAATGAGATACGCGTTGAATACGGGACGGGATCTAAAGAGCCTGCTTCTTGTTTTACCATGTTCAGCCTCTGTTTCACTCCCTCCGTGGGGAATGCTAGCAGAGTTGGATGTCTGAATTGTCCCTGCGTCGAACCGGCCAGGGACTTCTTCATTTGATCCAGGCTTCTCTGTTGCTGTGTTGCTCACTGCCAGCAACAGTAAAACACAATGCCCACCCCATCTGTCTCCATGGCGATACAGCCAACGAGGCAGAGTGGACGTCAAGAGGGAGTGGGGAAGTCGCGTCTCTAGTCAGATGGAGTCAGGTGGCTGAGCGGTTAGGGAATCAGGCTGGTAACCAGAAGGTTGCCGGTTGCCGTGTTCAAAAAAACGGTTGTGTCTTGGTCAAGGCACTTCACCCTACTTGCCTCGGGGGGAATGTCACTGTACTTACTGTGAGTCGCTCTGGATAGGAGCGTCTGCTAAATGAATAAATGTAGATAGAGGGCTGCCTATAGGGCCGGAGACAGGTGGGGCTCTGCCCTTGCCCAGAGATTTAACCAGAGCCAAAATGGCCACCGCGACGAAACTGGCTTCACCAGTGGAAACAGAACAGCAGGCACATAGTAAACAATGGTGACTGCCGCGTGCAGAGCCAGAATGGCAGGGTGTTTTGGGCTTGGCTGTGATGTGCTGCGGGTGAAATGACGACCGAGTGTTCCTGTAGAGCTGGGTGAGTTCAGTCCGCCTGTTGTCAAGACGATCATAAAAGATGTGCGCTACGAGTCGAAGCTCAAAGAAAGAAGAATGACTATTACCGAGTAATGAAAGTAGCTTAATGAAAACAATTAAAGTTTGAGCTGAAATGAAAGGCCAATATTAACTGTCAGGTCCAGGATCACATAGATTACTCATGGAAATAAAGAAACTTGAGGTAGTAGAGACGGAAAATAACTTTGGATTACTTAAAAGAAGTGAAAAAAACACACCAATCATTAGGTCCATATTAACTGCTCCAATCTTCCCCCGTGATGTGTAATTAATCATTAAGTCGTCTGATCCAAAGTCATTTAAAGTGCTTAAAATGTAATTATTCACCGATAAACATAACATTTGCAAAGACGGAGTGGAGATAAGGCAAGGACGCCGCGGCGAGGCTGTCGACGCCCCCGCCGCCGTCGGAAGATGTCGCCGGCGGATTCGCAGAGCTCGTTTGTATTAATGTGCTTTCTGGAAACCGCAGCTTGTTGGATGGAGGGCCGGACAAGATTAAGACCGTATAAAAAAAAGAAGGAAGGGTTGACAGTGGGGTGGATGGGGGGAATGGGGGGTTGGTGTTGTTAATGAAACTCTCAGGTCATTGAATTGGATAGAACAAACCTGGAGACAGACGTAATGTATTTGTAATTGCCTTTGCGTCTCTTTCATTCCCCCCCCCCTACTCCATGAATGTAAATTTGACGCGACGCGTTCGACGTTCGTTTCAGAGGCAGAAGGGTGTTTCTTTTGTATTCCCTCATTCGTGAGCGGGGGGGGGAGGGGAAGTATTAATGATGGGATTCAGGAGTGTGTTTGTACGGTGTGTCGAGGTGATGTCAGCCCCCTGTTTCTGAAAGCCCACAGCTCCAAACCCCTCCTCTGTGTTAAGAGGGTGTAACCCCCACCTCGTCTTGGAGACGAGGCGACGCCAACACACGTCTTCGAGCTGCTTTGGAGCCGTCACAATAATATCAAAGGCTGGTACTGTATAGTCCTGTGGCACCAGGGGCTGTGCCCCCTGCTGGCTTGGAGCTGTCACTGCGGAGCTTGAAGCTTTGAAGAGGAAACACCCCACCATGACTTAAACCACAAACAGAGAGGACCACTCCACCGTTCTCAGCAGAGACAGCATTGGCGTTAACCTCATTCTGCTCACACACATTTAAGCCGCTTCGGTAGGCGGGGCCTATCGTTTCGAAAGCCGAAAAAAATCGAAACAGCCATTTCGAAAATCGAAACTAAAGTTTTGTTTGAACAAAAATACTACTAGATTATTGCTGAATGTATAACTTGGGATCGGGCAGCCTACCACAACCTGAGCACCAACCCACTGGACATGATTGACTTTGTCACTTGTGAAATCGGATAATTAGGCCACATTAATGGCTATGTAATTGCACTTAGTTCCGCTGCTCTGCTATGCTGTGGCTCAGTTACTTTCATATTGAAAATAGACTTTATTAATCAAACAAAATCATTCATTTATCACTGTTAAAGGCCAACTAAAGTCATCCAGTTTCAACACACCCACGAAAACCATGCACCAGCCCCTCTCCGGCAACCTCTAACATCAGTACAGTCACCTGTAGGTATTGCACCACTTCCCTTCCTGGTTGGGTGACATCAGGAAGTGGGTGTGGCTTAGTCCAGCTCTGCTCCCTGTTTTAATTGGAACAAATGTGCCAATTAAGCCGACTCTGTTACCTTGGTCCCGAGGCGCGGGCTTATCAGGGCTCGTTTGCCAGGACCCCCCTCACTGTCTCCTCATCAGCCCACGCACCTCATCAACAGAGAGAGAGACACAGAGAAAGAGAGAGAGGGGAGAGAGAGACACAGAGACAGAGGAGAGAGACAGAGAGTGGAGAGAGAAGAGAGAGAGACACAGAGAAAGAGAGAGGGGAGAGAGAGACACAGAGACAGAGGAGAGAGAGACACACAGAGAGAGGAGAGAGACACACACAGAAACAGAGGAGAGAGAGACACAGAGAGAGGAGAGAGAGACATACACAAAGAGAGAGAGAGGAGAGAGACGAGGAGAGAGACGAGGAGAGAGACGAGGAGAGTGACAGAGGGAGAGAAGGAGGGAGAAACAAGGAACACACAAACGCGAGCTGAAACGTGTGGGGGCGTAAGGGAGAGCGAAAGGGAAGAACGTCATTAGTAGGATCATGAAAATAAAGTAGCGCGTAATAAAAGGTGAAACGCCACGACGGCAGTAATATACAGAATGTCTCGTGGTTTTTGAATAGTGAAAATGTTTGTGAATAGCCACCGGTACAAAAGCTCGGCACGCCACGTGGGAGTGGATTAAGCAGTGCGAAAACTCTGCGCTGAAACAAGAGCGACGCAAGTGAAAGTGAAAGAGGACTGCAGATAGCCCCCATCAGCACCGTATCTCTCAAAGTGCTGGAGCAGAACTGGGCAAAGGGGTGAAATTAAAGGCACATGATGAAAGACTGCTCTGGCCATCAAAGGGAGAAAGGGAGAGAGAGAGAAACAGGCACTTGCACCACCAACATGACTCTTGATTTATTGATTTCCTCCCGGTCGCATTTTTCTTTCAAGGCGCCGTGAAAAGAGCAAAGCAATCTCTGAGATTGTGTGTTGGTTGATCTGGTATTCCCCTGGCTCAAGGGGACGTGTGAACACACACACAATACACAACACAACCCCCCACACACCCACCACACACACACAACACACACACACACACACACACCTACCGACTCCCAGTGGGTTGGGAGAGTTTTCAATCCTCAAACACACAGTCATTAATCAAAGGTCCCTACTCCCACTTTCCCCTCGCCGGTCACTCTCATTGAAAACCTCCAGCAAGCGGCAGCACGTTTGGTGCAATTTACAGGTCCAGCCAAGCGAACACGGGAGCATCGACAGAGCAGCTCTCAGTTTGTAATTTCTAATTACTTCCACTCACAACATGGCTGCTGAATTGGTACTGGTAGGACTGTGTGACCCACCGAAGCCGGCAGAGTCACGATGAAGTATCCGACTCCCTAAGCTTCGATACAGAGTCACGATGAAGTATCCGACTCCCTAAGCTTCGATACAGAGTCACGATGAAGTCTCCGACTCCCTAAGCTTCCATACAATGATTCTGACTGATGACTCTCCAGCTGACATTTGTAATTGCTGGAACTTATTTGCAGCGCGGGGTTTTCTGCCAGAAAAACCTCATCTTCCTGCTCTGATAGGTGAAGTCAGGTGTGACCTACAAGCTGCTCATCTTCCACTGTGTGTTTAACCCCCCTCCCTCCCTCCTCCCTCCCTCCTCCTCCCCTCCCCCTCCCTCCCTCCCTCCCTCCCTCCACCCCCCCTCCCTCCCTCCCTCCCTCCCTCCCTCCCTCCCTCCCTCCCTCCTCCCTCCCTCCCTCCTCCTCCTCCCTCCCTCCCTCCCCCCTCCTCCCTCCTCCTCCCTCCCTCCCCTCCTCCCTCCACCCTCCTCCTTCCCTCCCTCCCTCCCCGCCTCCTCCTCCCTCCCTCCCTCCTCCCTCCCTCCTCCCTCCCCCCCTCCTCCTCCCTCCCTCCCTCCTCCCTCCCTCCCCCCTCCTCCTCCCTCCCTCCCTACCCTCCCCCCCCTCCTCCCTCCCTCCTCCCTCCCCCCTCCTCCTCCCCCTCCCCCCTCCTCCTCCCTCCCTCCCTCCCCCCTCCCCTCCCTCCCTCCCTCCCCCCTCCCCTCCCCTCCCCCTCCTCCTCCCTCCCTCCCCCCCCCTCCTCCTCCCTCCCTCCCTCCCTCCTCCTCCCCCTCCCCCCCTCCTCCTCCCTCCCCCCTCCTCCCCCCCTCCCTCCCTCCCTCCCCCTCCTCCAGGTGGAATGGCTGAAGAACGAAGAGACGGTGACGTCGGACGGAATCGTCGACACCGAGCCGACCACAACCTGATCATCTCGGAGGCGCGTCTGTCGGACTCGGGGAACTACACCTGCCTGGCTAGCAACATCGTGGCCAAGAGACGCAGCAACACCGCCGCCGTGGTGGTCTTTGGTGAGACGATACACCCCCGCCAGCTCTTTATCAGTGTAACCGGCGTAGATCAGGGAAACTCCTTCTCCTCGGGCATGTGTACAGACCCGCCCCCACGCCAGCGTGTTGCTAGCTTTTTGTTGGCATAGCCGGTTGCGCTCACGCTTGCGGAGTCGGGGGTGACGAGTTCGAACCCGGGTCGCGGGCGAACGTGGGGTGTGTCTACTGCGCAACCACGTCTGTTACATCAGCATCGAATAAGCATACAGTCTGCGGCGTTACAAATCATCCTTCGATGACGATGAGGAACCGACTTTCCTCGCGTCTCGCTGGCTTTCGGGTGTTTCGATTCGTGACGTGCTCTGAAACGTACCAAAGTCATTTCAAGATGAGGTGTCTTTCAGAACCAAACCTTAAAATGTAAGAGGGACGTCTGTCTCTGACATCGTGTCAATGCCTTGCCTCCGATCCCACTGTGATGCGCAGCATGCGAGGCAGTGTGGTGGATGCGGGTTAACCTCCTGCAGAGATGAGCAGGTAATGAGCGGAATTCATCATCCCCGTATAAAGGCACGCAGACATAAGCAAGCGTCAAGGTTGAAGGCTCATTCGAAGACGGTGAGAGGCTTTGACAGGTCCTGTCACAAATCCTCAGCGTTTATCCGTTAGCACTGCTAAGTACCTAGCGTTGTTAGCGTTCGGCTAAAGGGCAGTTGGGCCTTTTGTATTGGTGATTCTCTAGCTAGCAGGCCTCCACACTCTTAAGTGTACGGACCATTTTTAATTAACTTGTAGTGCAAGTTATTTATTTTAATCTTCTCGTTGTGTTTTGATTCGATTCCCCTGCTGCCTCACAGCTGTGCTAGTAAGCTCCTACTTGATTACAACAGCCCAGTATACAAGCAGCAGGATTTGTGTAAATGGGAATCAGGTGGCTGAGCGGTTAGGGAATCAGGCTATTAATCGAAAGGTGGCCGGTTCAATTCCCGGCCATGCAAAATGACGTTGTGTCCTTGGGCAAGGCACTTCACCCTACTTGCCTCGGGGAGAACGTCCCTGTACTTACTGTACGTCGCTCGGGATAAGAGCGTCTGCTTGATGACTAAATGTAAATGTAAACACATACAGAGATACACCTCCAAACTGAAGCAGGTCAGCTAGAAATTCACCAGACAACATACTTTGACCTTCAAGCCCCATCAGTCACTGTGTTGTGTCATGCTAATGTTCACCGCGACGGACCTCACGCCAGACAGACGGAGACGAGCTGGTGCGATTCGGCTCGAAGCACCGAGACTCTCTCTCTCCCCCGCCTAGAGAATGAGCTCATCAGTCAGTCACTCAGGTGTTCTGAAGCAAAGCAGAAGAACCCTGCTGGAGCCGCCTAACTAATCTACCTGACAGCTCGTCGGTTGTTCCTCGTACCTCATAGCGGATTTCGTGTCAGCGCTGATGGAATCCCGGGGAGAAAGTAGGTCAGAGTGCGCGCGCTGTCGAGGAGCGTTTGGTTCGACTCTGAGGTCGGCTGTCATGTTACTCAGACAATAACTGTTTTATCCTTTTTGTCTTTTTATCTCTCCCCTTGGCCCTCGCTCCCTCGCTTCAGTCAACGGAGGCTGGTCGTTGTGGACGGACTGGTCGCCCTGTAACGTGCGTTGCGGGCGGGGCATCCAGAAACGCTCCCGCACCTGCACTAACCCCGCCCCTCTCAACGGGGGTGCGTTCTGCGAGGGCATGTCGGTGCAGAAGAGCACCTGCAATGCTCTCTGTCCAGGTAATCCTATCACTTGAAGCTTTTTGATTTATTTAGCGGACGCTTTTATCCAAACGACGTCCAAATAATGCATGTAGAAAGTGGTTAATAATAATAAGGTTTAATGCATAAAAGTGGTCAGTCATAACGGAGACTGTAATTTCCGCGAAACGTGTCCACTTTTTCACAGTGTTGGAGGTTCCCCAAGATAACGATTGACTTTTTGGGGGATGCCGTGCTTTAATAGTGACAACATGTTTTTAAGACAAGCGTCCCAAGGTCCCCTACTGTGACGTTCCACCGCCCGACCACGTAATACATTTACATTTAGACAATTAGTCATTTAGCAGACGCTCTTATCCAGAGCGACTTACAGTAAGTACACGGACATTCCTCCCGAGGCAAGTAGGGTGAAGCGCCTTGCCCAGGGACCCAACGTCATATTGCACAGCCGGGAATCGAACCGGCAACCTTCTATTACAAGCCCGATTCCCTAACCGCTCAGCCATCTGACCCAGTATAGAACAAGAACCCAGGGAAGGAGGGTCCCGTCCCCCTAAGACCGACTACAGCTCAGGAAAGTAAGAGAGGTGAACAGAATAACTGATAAACAACTATAGCATCAAGGAGACGTCAGTTCCAGTTAATCCAAAGAGGCTGGGTAACCAACGCTGCCCAAGCGCATTCGGGGTTGTGTTTAAGGTTCCATGTGACCTTCCAGCACCTATCAGGAGAGAGAAGCTCCTCGTCAGGGAAGAGGGTATCTGGCATGAGGCATGGCTTTCTCACGCGAATCCTCCTCCGACACACACACACACACACACACACACACACACACACGATGTTCATCCACTCAGCCTTGGTTGGAGACCGGGCGGCGGGCAAACATGACATTAGCATTTAGATTAGCAGGGACAGGGGAACCTTGAGAGCCCATAGAGCTGTTAAGCTGGGAAGGAGACTTAATGGAACAAGACAAAAGCAAACCGTCTGTCTCTCCGGGTCACCCAGAGGGGGCATACATGGGGCATTTCAAATATGGCCCCCAGAGAGAAAGCCGTTAGCTGAAACGCAGGTTTTTTTTCCCACAGCGACAAACTCAGGGATGTCCATGAACCTTGCTCTGGGATAATCCTGTTTTTTGTCGCCCTGCGCTGGTTCGTTTGCTCAGTATTCCTGGGCTTGCAGTTTTTTGCGGTCTATTGTGTTTTTGTTTGCGTGTGTCTCTCTGTCTGGGCTGCCGTGTGATGTGTGTGTGTGTTCACCCCCCTGCGGCGTGCGTGCGTTCCAGTGGACGGAGGCTGGGGGGCGTGGAGCGAGTGGACGGAGTGTGGCGTGGCGTGCGAGAGGCAGCGCAGCAGGGCGTGCACGGCCCCCGAGCCCAAACACGGCGGCCATCTTTGCGACGGAGGCCCGCTGGCCACGGGCAACTGCACCGGAGGACTCTGCACCCAGAGTGAGTGTGGCTCGGTCGCCGGGGGGGGGGCGACTGTCCTTGTCATCGTCACGCTCATCATCATCATCGTCATCTTTAGCGTCATCGTCATCGCCAGCCACAGCTGTTGGCAGCACAGTTGCATGATAGCGCACACACACGCTCCTAGTTTGAACCGAACCGAGCCTCCTAGTCGTCTTGATCATCATTGCTGCCGTGCGGTGGGCAGTAAAACAAAAGTCTGTCATGTCTTCTGACAGCACGCTCTATCAGTCCTATACCAAGGTGTACTTTGTCATCTGTAAAATGTTCCCCTCCTTCGGGAAAATTGTAATCATCCCTTTATTTTCTCCCGCCCAGAGGGAGAAGCAAAAAGGCAATCAGGCTTATCATATTCTACACATCAATCTGCACTGCACACACCCCTACACACACACACACACACACACACCCCTACACACACACACACACACACACACACACACACACACATGCATAGACACTCCCTTGGGGATAGGCAGTCATTCATAGCCCATCCTCTGCACAGAAGCCAACACACATGCTTACTGTCACATGGGGCATGAACCGA
>CAEFZP010004939.1:0-370730 GCA_903064625.1 Mallotus villosus
CGAAAAACAGAGATAGAGAGGAGCAGCGAACAACAAGCGAGAGAGCCGAACTAGGGAGATTCCGCTCTTCTCTCTTCTCTCCCCTATCTCTCTCTTCTAACCCTAACATCTCTCTCTCTCTCTCTTCTCTCCAGGCGAGCTGCTGGACGGACAGCGAGGGCTGGTCCCTCCAAACTTTGTGGAGTTTGTCCAGGACAAGGAGAAACCTCCCCTCCTGCCACAGGAGGGCGGGGGGACGACCTGGGCCCGGCGGACCGCGCCGCGCTCAGCTCGACGGGGGTGGACGGCGGCGGCGGGGGGCCCCTCAGGACGGCTCGCTGGGCCCCTCCCACCCCTGGGCTCCTGCAGCAACGGCACGGGGCCCCTGGACGCCGAGGACCTGGCCGACGACTCGGTGCCTTACCCCCGGCGGATCACCCTGATCAAGCAGCTGGCGCGCAGCGTCATCGTGGCGTGGGAGCCCCCGCAGACACCGCCGGGGCTGGGGCAAGGCGAGCGGCTACAACGTGCTGGTGGACGGTGAGCTCCGAGCCACCGTGCCTACGGGAGCCGGACCAAGTCGCTCCTGGAGAAGCTGGACCTGGACGGCTGCGTGCACCGCGTGTCAGTGCAGTGCGTGGGCGAGCGCGGGCCGTCGGACGCGCTGCGCTGCACCCTGCTGGTGGGCGCCAACGTGGTGGTGGCGCCGTGCGGGCTGCGCGTCGACGACATCCAGCGCGACACGGCCGAGCTCTCCTGGCTGCCGAGCAACAGTAACTACGGCCACACGGTGTTCCTGGACGGGGCGGAGCACGCCGTGGCCAAGGCGGGCCGCTACAGGCTGAGGTTCCACAACCTCAAGGCCATGACGGTGTACAAGGTGAGGGTGGTGGCGCGGCCTCACCAGGTGCCGTGGCAGCTGCCCCTGGAGCAGAGGGAGAAGAAGGATGCGGGGGTGGAGTTCTGCACCCAGGCAGCAGGTACAGCCTGTGGGGCGTGTGTGTCACACAGAGTCTCCTGTAGGACAGCCTCTATGTTTTGTACTGTTTAAGTGTTGGATGCTGTTGAAAAAAAACGGATTTGTGGTCAATGTACTACTGTTACCTGTGGGTCAGTCTTCAGTGTGCCCTCATTCGGATGTGGTGTTGTGTTGCTTGTTGGAGACACCGTAGCCCGTGTTGTGCCTCAGGTGGGAGGCCTGTGCCTGATCTCTTCCATGTGTGTCTGTTGTGTCTTGACCAGGTCCAGGACCATATTGCAGAACAGGTCAGAATAAAGACTAAAGACCAAAATAGTTTTTGGTCAGCAGTGACTGAGACACTGATTGGCATGGACTGCTCACCCACACACTTTCAGATGTAACCCCCCCATAGACGCGCCGCACCGAGAAGCTCGGCGTCGGTTAGCGGTAGCTCGCTAACTCGTCCGGCCGTTTTCCCGGGCCGTCGCTATAGAAACGTCCCCCCTGACCCCTGAGATGTCCACGGGCGTCTCTCTCTTTCTGCTCGACTTCAGTCCAGCCCAGTCCCTGCATGGTTTAGCCGGCTAATGAACCAGGAGAGAACATGCTGTGCTTCACTCTTACCCCCCCCACCACCCCCCCACCCTCTCCCTCACCCCCCAACTGCACAAGCTCCCACATGTACACGCATGGACACACACGCGCGTGGGCGCCGCGGGCCCGCGTTGTCGCGTCTCGCTTTCTCCTTTCCCGCTCTCTCTCGCGACGGACAGAACGCGGCGAGCGCCGCGACGGTTCAAGCGAGCGCTCGTTCGATCGAACGGCTCGCGGCTCGCCCGGTCTGAAATGAGAGCCCGCACATTGGGGATTCGAAAGTCGAGCGCATTCGACGGGGAAATATTCACACAGCATGGCGGCAGAGTGGAACTCCCTCCGTTAGAAAACATTCCCATCCCACCCGTGATAAGTGGTTGTACTGCATGCCGTATATATCCTAGTGACTTGAATCCCTTTTGTGTCACACGTCTCTCCAGAGATGCTCTGTGAGCCGTCATTGGTCACGGGCGTAGCATCCAAGACCCCCTGTGCCATTCCACAAAACTCCAGAGATACATCTCTCTTCTATATGTATCTCGTGAATGCCTCGCTCCCCCTTCCCCTCCCGTGTGTGGTGTGTGTGTGTGTGCGTTCGTGCGACACGCGTGAACCCTAACTTGGTGGATGACGTTATCTTTCTCTCTTTCTAACTCCCCCTCGTCACCAGGTCCCCCCAACCCCCCGCAGGAGGTCCAGGTGCATTGTGGGCAGGCCCCGGGAGTGCTCCAGGTGCACTGGAAGCCCCCCGTCCTCTCCCCGACGGGCACGTCGAACGGCGCCAACGTCATCGGTTACGCCGTCTGCACCAAAGGACAGAGGGTGAGCTCTCGGGGGGGCGGCGCCACGGCGACCCCGCGGTCACGTGACCGAGGAGGAGCTAGGCGCGGGGGATGCTTCGGGAATGTTCATTGTCATAGAAAGAAAACGGGTCGGGTTATCGATCGGGCAGGCACTGCAGGACAGGTGGGGGGTGGGGGGTGGGGGGGTGCTTTGTGGGCGCACGGGATGACGCGATGGCGCTCTCCGGGAAACGCTAGGTCTGTTGAAGACCGTGCGCTAATAGGTGAGGTCAGCTGGAGTTTGTGTGCTGTGGCGTGTATGATGCATGCATACCCCGCTGACAAACTGCCAGTAATGAGAGTAGGGAGATACTGTGAGAGAGAGAGAGAGAGAGAGGAGAGAGAGGGAGAGAAGAGAGATGAGACGAGGGAGAGGAGACGAGTGATGAGAGCCGAGAGTGAGGGAGAAGAGAGAGAGAGAGAGAGGAGAGACGAGTAGAGAGAGAGGGAGGGAGAGAGGAGAGATCCTGTGAGAGAGACGAGAGAGAGAGAGATACGGAGAGAGGAGAGAGGAAGAGAGATGAGAGAGAGAGAGAGAGAGAGGAGGGAGAGAGGGAGAGAGAGAGAGAGAGAGGAAAGAGAGGAGAGAGAGAGGGAGAGAGAGAGGGAGAGAGGAGGAGAGAGGAGAGAGAGAGAGGGAGGAGGAGAGAGAGAGAGGGAGAGAGAGAGAGAGAGAGAGAGAGAGAGATATAGAAAGAAAGAGGGAGAAAGAGAGAGGGAGAGAGGGGAATCACAAAGCGTGCAGGAGCATGTGTCGGGTTGCTAATGTGTCATCATGGTGTACGTCACGGAGCTCGGAGCTCGCCAGTGCCCTCTGGCGGTCTCCCGCGGTCACTGCAAGCCTCTGACTCTCACGCCCACGGAGAGCTGCTGAACATCTCAGAAAGCCCTCTGGCTCCCTCTGCTGGGGAACAGGATGCATCAACACTCTCTCTGTGGTCTGGGGAGCGAGGGTTTACGGTGACAGTTGGGATTATTCGCTCTCAGGGTTAACTCATCTCTTGTTCTCCTTAGATGTTTTTTCTACTCAACATTAGACAGAGTTATCTTCTTTTATCTTTGGGTTGGTGGTAATGGTTAATGTGTGTGTGTGTGTGTGTGTGTGTCAGATAGCGGAGGTGTTGTACCCCTGGCAGACTACGTGACGGTGGAGCTGACCAGGATCCAGTGTCTGGAGGCCCGGGAGGTGATCGTCAGGACGCTGTCCGCCCAAGGAGAGTCCCAGGACTCCCACGTCGCCGCCATTCCAAACAGCCTCCTGGTGCCTCACCACCCGGCCGGCCCCCCCCAGCCGCCCCCAGCCCCACCCCCACGCCCCCCCCGCCCCACCTCCTCTCGCCCCACCTCCCCCACCCGCACCCGCAGCCCCCAGCCTCCGCCCCCGCCTCACCCCCAGCCCCAGCAGCCGCCCCCCCCAGCCTCACGGACAGCCCCTCCCTCCTCACCCCCAGCCGCCCCCGCCTCACCTCCAGGCCCGGCCCCCGCGCCCCGGCCTCCCCCAGCCCCTGCACCTCAAACCCCACCCGGGCCACCCTCGGCGCCCCAGCCCCAGCACCGCCTCCCCCTGCTGCCCCACCCGCACCCCCCACCCGTGCCCAGAGACCGTAAGTGCCAGAGACCTGGAAGTAGCCAAAGAGCAGGCGGCGGCTCACCGCGCGGGCGGGGGGCAGCCCTGGGACCCCAGCCGCTCTCCCTCCGGCCAGGCGCCCGCCGCCCCCGTGCACGGCCACACCCTGGAGGCCCCCCCCTCGGCCAACCGGCGCTCCCCGTCGCCCCAGCGCATCTTGCCCCAGCCGCGCGGGACCCTCATCCCCGACACGGTGGCCAAGGCCATCGCCCGCGAGGCAGCACAGAGGGTGGCCGCAGAGAGTGGCAGAGTAAGCAGAGGATCTGTCTGATGGGGTCATAACAGAGATGTAATCGTGACTTGCTGTGTGGAGAGAGGATGGCCGGCTGGCTGGCTGGTTGGACTGATGGATGGATGGACTGATGGATGGCTGGCTGGCTGGACTGATGGATGGATGGACTGATGGATGGCTGGCTGGCTGGCTGGACTGGATGGATGGATGGATGGATGGATGGATGGATGGCTGGCTGGCTGGCTGGACTGATGGATGGATGGATGGATGGCTGGCTGGCTGGCTGGCTGGCTGATGGATGGATGGATGGATGGATGGCTGGCTGGACTGATGGATGGATGGATGGATGGATGGATGGATGGAGGATGGATGGATGGCTGGCTGGCTGGCTGGCTGGCTGATGGATGGATGGATGGATGGCTGGCTGGCTGGCTGGACTGATGGATGGCTGGCTGGCTGGACTGATGGATGGCTGGCTGGCTGGACTGATGGATGGCTGGCTGGCTGGCTGGCTGGCTGGACTGATGGATGGCTGGCTGGCTGGCTGGCTGGCTGGACTGATGAATGGATGGATGGCTGGCTGGCTGGACTGATGGATGGGTGGACTGATGGATGGATAGATGTGGGTGTACTGGGGTGTGTACCAGTCTGACGTAATGACCCCCAGCTCTGCCATGTGCTCTCCCAGATGGACAGGAGAGAGATGTACCCGAGCAGGACCAGACGTACCACCAGAGACACTCTGACGAGGAGGAGGAGGACGAGGAAGGGTACGAGCGCGGCCGCAGGAAAGGGGCCTCTGTGGACGAGTTCCTGCGGGGCTCGGAGCTGGGCAGGCCGGTGAGCTGGGACACAGACTGCCGCCTCTCACCTCCACCGGGATGGAGCGTCTACACTCACGCTGACTCTGTGTGTTTTGTCCGGGGTCCTTCCTGTTTGTGCTTGTACGCGTGTGCGTGTGTGTGTATGTACCCCTGTGTGGTGTGTGTGTGGTGTGTGTCTACCCCTGTGTGTGTGTGTGGTCTCTACCCCTGTGTGTGTGTGTCTACCCCTGTGTGTGTGTGTGTGTGTGTCTCTACCCCTGTGTGTGTGTCTACCCCTGTGTGTGTGTGTCTCTACCCCTGTGTGTGTGTGTCTCTACCCCTGTGTGTGTGTGTGTGTGTGTATGTACCCCTGTGTGTGTATGTACCCCTGTGTGTGTGTGTGTCTACCCCTGTGTGTGTGTGTGCGTGTGTATCAGCCTCACTACAGCCACAGTGAGGAGTACCACAGCGAGAGCAGCCGTGGCTCCGACCTGTCTGACATCATGGAGGAGGACGAGGAGGAGCTCTACTCTGAGATGCAGCTGGAGGAGGGGCGGAGACGCAGCTCCCACCACGCGCTCAAGGTACGCCTCCACCACGCCCCCTCCTCCACCACGCCCCCTTCACCACGCCCCAAACACTGTCTGATCAAAGATATCTAGTCCCACATCTGAGGTTTCGAAATCAAACATCGGAGGGAACCATATGGATGGATGGACACACACAGACACACACGTGCACTCGCATGTACATCTTGTCTTTGTTATTGAGAGAGGGCCTTTTAGCAGGATGGTCATGTGACTGTGTGTGTGTGTGTGTTTCCAGATGAACGCTTCCTCCGGAGGCAGGATCGATCGGGAGACAGGAAGGAGAGTGCCCCACGGCGGCCCCCCAGCCCAGAGACGACCTCTCATGGTCCCCTCCATTGGTCAGTACAGGGTCACCTGACCCAGGAGGGGCGTTACTATGGGAGTTTGAGTGTTTAATGTTCTCTGTGCACCAGTAGATGTAGTAGTACCTTACTGTCCAGTCCTCCATGAGCTTCTCTAGATCACCCCCCCCCCTCGTCTCTGAATCTTGTCCGTGCCTTGACTCCACTCTCAGCTTACAGAGATGCCTTCCGCCTGGGTCAGCCAATAGGAAGGCTTGGGATCCGATGGGCAGGTAGACCCGTCTCAGTGTACACGCGCGCACACAGAGCCACTGAACACTAGAGGGCGACGCGCTCCGGCTCGCCTGTGTTCTCCCGTCGCACGGCTAGCCGCGGTACTCTGTCACCGGCCCGTCGTTGGGTCCGCCCCAGACCCTGTGTGTTGAGTGAGGACTTTTTTAACCCCCCCTCTCTCCTCCCCCTCCTCCCGCCTCCGGTGTTGGTGTCCCCTGTAGAGATCACCACAGAGGGTAACAGTGAGGGAAACCTCGCTCCCACCGACGACGATCATGTTTACTATGGCAGAGTAGCCCGCCACAGGACTGGCCCGTCCCGCCGCCGCGCGGCCGCCCGGCCCCCCCCATGGTACGTGTCGCGGGGGCGTACGCCCCCCCCCACCCCCCCCACCCCCCCTCCCTCCCCTCGCTCCACCAAAAGCACGGCGGACGCCGCGAGCGCTGGCGGACGTCGGCGTGGGGCTCCGGCATGGCCTGACCCACCAGTGACCCCCGACTCCTTTTGACAGACGCACCACCGCATGACCCACAATGCACTGCACCGAAATGGCGGAGGCCCCGAGGCGGGCCGTGTGTCCGGGACGGCAGATGAGATCATCTGACTGACGGCTGCTCGGAGAATGCTCTCCCCCCCCCCTTGCACTGAACTCCATCAGATGCCTGCTGAACTCCCTCCTCCTCCCCCCTCTGAATCTAACCCCCGCCCCCCACCAGCACTCTCTCGCCCGGGTCATGCATGACTGTCCGTTCCGAGTCAGGAGCGTCGAGGTGCACAACAGTGACACCGTCAAACTCGACGACCGACTTACTGTACGATTCTCAAGAGATCTAGTCTGTGTAGAAAGACTGCAGGGTAGATTCCACGGTCACCAACACAGTGCATCAGAACACTGACGTTCTTACTACGTCCAAGTAGCCAGAAAGAACGTTCTAGTGTTCCCTCTACTGTCCTCCCCGGGGTTTATAAAGAATAATAATTGTAGTTGTTCAGCGTGCATGGTTATCACAGAGTCCAGTCTCGGTGCTTGTCTTCCCCTGTGTGTTGTGTGTCAACATGTGTCCCCTGCCATATCTGCCTTCCCCCTCATCCATCTGGACAGTGGAGTATGTACTTCCATACTCTCTTCCTCATAGCGAGATGCACACGGCTCTCTAGCACACTGACCTCGTGACTGAAGCGTAACCCCCGTCCTCGATCCAGAATGGACACCGGTTTGTCTCGTTGCGCTGACCCCAAGGGACAAACTGGACACACCCTAGCAATCTGACCCCAGAGCGATGCATGCTGGGAGAAGGAATGAAGGAAGTCGACGTGGGGGGTCGGATGCCAATCTGCTCCGTCCCTAACCCTGTATACTGCATGGTTGGATGGACAGTGCAGAACGGGTCAGATGTCTGGCCGTGCTGTGAGGCGATCCGCGTGCGTCAGCATGTTCAGCTCCCCCCCGCGGTGCAGCAGCGATGCTCCGCGTCTCCGACGCCATCGCTCTGTCCGAGAGGGCGCGTTCAACACGCTTAGCCGTGCCGTCTGGACGCAAGTCTTAAGCACCGCGAGCGTCAGGCTGCGGGGCCTTGCGGCACTGTCACGCCCTCCCCTCCCCGGCGGACGTGGGACTGAGAGGGGGGGTTTGTGTTTGTGTCTCTGCGTCCCTCCAGACGGCTACCGGGACAGGGAACGCCGCTCGCCGCCCTACTACGACGAGGCGGAGGCGGACGAGGAGTCGTTCCGGGTGTTCGTGGCGCTGTTCGACTACGACCCGCTGTCCATGTCGCCCAATCCCGACGCGGCGGACGAGGAGCTGCCTTTCAAAGAGGGCCAGATCATCCGAGTGGGTCTCTTTCTCTCTCTCGCACGTTATTCCCGCCGTGTGTACGGTATCGAGCGGTGTAGTCTGCGTTTCAACGTTTTTTGGGGGGGGGCGGGCTAGCTCTCCATATTTCACTGCCTTCCTCTCTGACTCGTTTGTCTGCCTACCTTCCTTTCTTCTTCATCCCTCTCCCTCCCTCTTCTTCATCCCCTCCTCCCTCTTCTCATCCCCCATCCCTCTCCCTCCCTCCTCCCTCTTCCTCATCCCTCTCCCTCCCTCCTCCCTCTTCCTCATCCCTCCCTCCTCCCTCTTCCTCATCCCTCCCCCTCCCTCGCGCTCCTCGTCCGGCCCAGGTGTACGGTGACAAGGACACGGACGGCTTCTACCACGGCGAGGTGAGGGGCAGGATGGGCCTGATCCCCTGCAACATGGTGTCAGAGATCCGGGCGGAGGACGACGCCACAATGGACCAGCTCATCAAGCAGGGCTTCCTCCCTCTCAACACGCCCGTGGACAGAATAGGTCAGCTTCCCCGTCCGCCCGCGCTTGGTGTGTTTGTGTTTGTTTGTGTGCGAGCGTGAGAGACAGACAGAGACTGAGAGAGAGAGAGAGAGAGAGAGAGAGAGAGAGAGAGAGAGGAGAGAGAGAGAGAGAGAGAGAGGAGAGAGAGAGAGAGAGAGAGATGTACCGTGTGTGTCTCACTGTGCACCCCACCCAGCAGGAGGACACTGACATCCCCGCTCTCTCTCCCTCCCTGTCTCTCCCCCGTCTCTCCTCCCTGTCTCTCCCCCGTTTCTCCCCCCGTCTCTCCCCCCGTCTCCGCCTGTTTCCGCTCACAGAACAGAACAGGCGAGGCCTCCGCAGGGACCAGGCCACCAGGAGGATGGTGGCCCTCTACGACTACGACCCCAGAGAGAGCTCTCCCAATGTGGATGTGGAGGTACCACCCCCCCCCACACACACACACACCACTGTTCATCTGCACACCACACACACACACGCACACACAGCCAGTTGCAAAGATTCCACCGTGTGACCTGGTTCCTCGTAGGCGGAGCTGACCTTCTGTGCCGGGGACATCATGGCCGTGTTCGGAGACATCGATGAAGACGGGTTCTACTATGTGAGTAGGCTGTGAGGCCCTGCGAGGCCCTGGGAGGCCCTGGGAGGCCCTGCGAGGCCCTGGGAGGCCCTGGGAGGCCCTGCGAGGCCCTGGGAGGCAGGAGTGTGATGACAGCTGTCTGGAGAAAGAAGTTCTGCTTTGGTCGCACCGGGAAACCTGGTGGAACTTGACCTGCTGCACTCAGAGTGGACTCCGATTGACCAATCACGTTCCTCCCCCTCTGTCTCACACCCCTCTCCTCTCTTCCCCCTCCTCTCTCACCCCCTCCCATCTTCTCTCTCATGCTCTCCTCTCTCCCCTCCTCTCCCGTCTCCTCTCTCATGCTCTCCTCTCTCCCCTCCCCTCCCATCTCCTCTCTCATGCTCTCCTCTCTCCTCTCCCGTCTCCTCTCTCATGCTCTCCTCTCTCCCCTCCCCTCCCATCTTCTCTCTCATGGTCTCCTCTCTCCTCTCCCGTCTCCTCTCTCATGCTCTCCTCTCTCCCCTCCTCTCCCGTCTCCTCTCTCATCCTCTCTCCCCTCTCTCCCGTCTCCTCTCTCATGCTCTCCTCTCTCCCCTCCCCTCCCATCTTCTCTCTCATGCTCTCCTCTCTCCTCTCCCGTCTCCTCTCTCATGCTCTCCTCTCTCCCCTCCCCTCCCGTCTCCTCTCTCTCCAGGGGGACATCAACGGGCACCGTGGCCTGGTGCCCTCCAACTTCCTGGAAGAAGTGCCTGACGACGTGGAGGTGTACCTGACGGACACGCCGTCCCGCTACCCGCAGGATGAGCCGGCCGCCACGCGGGCCGCCGCCGCCGCCGCCGCCGAGGCTAAAAGGGTACACCCTCGCCGCTCTCAGCGCTAGGCGTCTCTCCATCCATCCTCAGTGTCTCTCTCTCTCTCTCTCTCTCTTGATTTCCACGTGCTCTCTCTTCCTCCGCCTGCCGTCTGTGTTCCGTACCGTGTGTGTGTGTGTGTGCGTGTGTTTGCCCGTGCGTGACAGTGGTGACTTTGGCCAACCCCGACCCTACGCCTCGCCCCCCCAGATCAACCCTAACCCCACCCCACCCCCCCCCACCCCCCCCTCGTGGAGAAGGGGCCCCCAAACGTAAGACAGTCCGACCTCTCTGGCTCTCTTTGAAAGGAAGAAGCAAAGCCCCGAAGTGGACAGAGGTTGACCTTTGACCTGGTGACGGGGTCACGCGGGCGCCCCTTTAATGACGGAACTAAACCCAGTGGATATTTAACACGACGACATCAAAAAGTTGAAGTCGTCCCAGGAACAATTCGGTATACCCCCTTCTGGCACCGCAGCACAAAAAGCAAAACAAAAAAAGCTGATATCGTGTCCGAGTGCTTTTACGCACGCCTCATTCATACCACGTGTCCCCCCCCACCACCCCTCCACAGAAAGAAAAGACGCGAAGAGGCTCTAGGGGGTGAAGGAGATAGGAGTTGCATGCCTTTTTCAAAAGTGAAATTGATACCTTTTTATATACCAGTCGATACTTTATTGGCCCTTGATCTCCTTGGGAGAGGCTTTGGTTCTTTGTTTTGTATACTGCAACACCTAAAGATCTATTTTTCAGGCCCAATGATAATGTATAGCTATGCCATGTTTGATCTCATACCAGGCAGACCAAAAGCCACAATGACACATCCCTGCTGTATTTGAAAACGATGGAACAATAAAAAGGAAAACATTGAACATGAAACCAATTTTCATTGGCTGTCTGTGTTGGCGTGTTGTTGTTGTTGGGTGTTTTTTTTTGGTCGTTGTTTTGTTGACGTGTTGTTGTTTTTGTTTTTAGTTGCCATAGTTGCGGTGTGGGCTTTCTATGTACCGAAATGACGACATCACCACATCTGACTTCCTTTTCTCCCTCACCTGCTTGGCAAACCCAAAACACACAGAAGAAGATTGTGCATTTCACGTCATAAATGGCTCTGTCTGCCTTGTACAGTAAGTCAGCAACTGTAGATACCAAACCCCGCTCTAATGCACACGACTATTTCAATACTCTATCATACCTTTGAATGTCCTTTTTTATTTCAATTTATCAGCGATCTTGCCTTCCACAGTCAACTCTGGAGTTAGTCATTCTCTTGTTCCTATTGGAAATACTCCGTGGAAGTAAAAAACCCAATTAATTTGAAAGCTTCACAATCTGTCTTTGGAAAGGCCCGGAATATGCTGTTCCAGAGGGAGTGTCTGGCTAGACGTGGGCGGGCCTTCCTCTCCCTCCGGCGCGCTAGAAAGGGGCGTGGTATCTACAGTCATGTGTCCCCCTGAGTGTCGTGTTCGACCCGTGTGCTCTCCTCACAGTGGACTGACCGATCAGACTCTGTCTCGTGCCCGTGTGATGCCGTACCGTACCGTGTGTTCGACGGCTTCTTCCTTGTTGGTGTTTCGTACTCGATGTGTGTGACGACCCCCCACCCCACCCCCACCCACACCCCCGACACACACACAGACACACACGCACTCCTCTCCTCGCACACCGAAGGACGAGACGACACAACGTGTTTCGAGTTGAAAACGTGGGGGGGGTTCCTCTCTGCATTAACTCACTTTAATTTAATTAAAGAAACACCCACTATGTTTTACTGTTGACCTCCAATACCCCCTTTGAAACTACAGTGCACCCTAACAGAAAAGGCACACTGATATTGAATAACCATGTCTAGTCCTTTCTAGTTAACTCGTTCACTCGTAGACGTCTCAAGGTCAGCACGCGAGGGGAAGGGCAGACTAATTACAAGTCGAAATGTAATGACTCTCTCAGAAATGGCAATATGCCATACAAACGTCTTCCCCTGAGAAGGCTTATGCAGCTCCTATATTTACAGTCTCGTGGACTCGTTTCCGTCCGTGGGTTTACCACCTTCCTGTTCAGAATGAACGCAGAGGCAGACGAGGACAGTTCAGGAAAACAGATAGCTTAGGGCTTAGGCCACAGCACAGTGTAGCTCAGGGTTTAGGCCACAGCACAGTGTAGCTCATGGGTCTTAGGCCACAGCACAGTGTAGCTCTGGGTTTAGGCCACAGCACAGTGTAGCTCAGGGCTTTAGGCCACAGCACAGTGTAGCTCAGGTCTTAGGCCACAGCACAGTGTAGCTCTGGGTCTTAGGCCACAGCACAGTGTAGCTCAGGTCTTAGGCCACAGCACAGTGTAGCTCAGGTCTTAGGCCACAGCACAGTGTAGCTCAGGGTTTAGGCCACAGCACAGTGTAGCTCAGGTCTTAGGCCACAGCACAGTGTAGCTCCGGGTTTAGGCCACAGCACAGTGTAGCTCAGGGTTTAGGCCACAGCACAGTGTAGCTCAGGTCTTAGGCCACAGCACAGTGTAGCTTAGGGTTTAGGCCACAGCACAGTGTAGCTTAGGGTTTAGGCCACAGCACAGTGTAGCTCAGGTCTTAGGCCACAGCACAGTGTAGCTTAGGGTTTAGGCCACAGCACAGTGTAGCTCAGGTCTTAGGCCACAGCACAGTGTAGCTTAGGGTTTAGGCCACAGCACAGTGTAGCTAGGGTTTAGGCCACAGCACAGTGTAGCTAGGGTTTAGGCCACAGCACAGTGTAGCTCAGGTCTTAGGCCACAGCACAGTGTAGCTCTGGGTTTAGGCCACAGCACAGTGTAGCTCAGGGCTTAGGCCACAGCACAGTGTAGCACAGGGTTTAGGCCACAGCACAGTGTAGCTCAGGTCTTAGGCCACAGCACAGCCCTTCATGTTTTTTTAATACACTGCCCCCCGGCCCCTGCCTCCCCCCCCACTCCCCACCCCCCCACCTCCACCACTTCCTCTCCCCGGCATCTCTCCTCAGGCGACCACAGACACGGCGGAGAGCACCGCCCCCCCGCCCGCCCGGGCCCCGTCCCCCGTCACTCGGCCCCTGCTCCCAGGCACCATGAGGCCCCTCAGCCCCACCAGGGGGCCCCGGGCCCCCCACGACTCCACAGAGTCCCTGAACACCAGGAAGAAGAAGGGGCTGCTCTCCAAAGGCAAGAAGCTTCTCAAGAAACTGTCGCCTGTGAAATAGCAACAGGCATCCGTGGTGGCATGCAGCAGGTGTTGCACGCACGCAATCAGGCCCGACAGCAACACAGCGACGTAGAGCGTGCGCCCATGTACACAGGACAATGTGAGCCCTCATCGAATATATGTTCCGAGAGAGACAGAATACTCATGTTCTAATGATCGATGCGCTGGCTTACAAACACATCCATTTACTGAGTGCCAAAATGCGAGAATCCAGCTCCACGTATAACTGTGATGTGTTTTGAACCTTGAAAAGGAAGAGATCTGGTTCAAACTAGGATTTTCATGACATTTTTTTTCCCCCCGCCGTTTCCTTTCATGAAAGTAAATAGAACGGGCTTCTGGTGAGCGTTTTCTATAGCGGAAGACTCACAACGGAATACTCATTTTGTAACGACTATCATTTAGAGACGGTTCACATGGCAACCGTGCCGGTGACACAACACAGACGGGACACAGAAACACTCCTGTCACAGAAACACTTTGTCACAGAAACACCCCCGTCACAGAAACACTCTGTCACAGAAACACCCCCGTCACAGAAACACCCTGTCACAGAAACACCCCCGTCACAGAAACAAACACCCTGTCACAGAAACACCTCTGTCACAGAAACACCCCGTCACAGAAACACCCCCGTCACAGAAACACCCCGTCACAGAAAACACCCCGTCACAGAAACACCCTGTCCTTGCGGTAGATAAGACGTCTACACCAGGGGGTATCATGTTCCTGCGCGGAAGGGAAAGGATGAAAAACTACACACTGTTAATGATGGCATTCCGCTAGGGACGCCGGCTGCTAACACAACACACTTATTCAGTGCAATATCCAGAGAGAGGGGTCGGACGATTGAAGAGACAGGCTGGGGTCTGCAATCACAGGTAGGATAAACATGAATATTGACTTGCTTGAGTTGGGCCGCGGGCCCACAGAAGCGTAGAGGACGTGTTACAGAGAGGGCTCTACACCGGGCGAGACCGTTTGAACCATCGCAGTGGCCTTCCTCCAAAAACAAAACTATACGAGCATGACATTCCTATTTTTTCTATGGTCGACAAGGTTGTTTTTACAGCGACAACAGTCTTTGCCAAGAACCCAGGTGCATCTCAGCGGTCTCGTTAAACAACAACAACAACAACAACAAAATGATAACTGAAAGCGATGTCCCTCGTCATTGCTGTCATGAAAGGCCTAGTTCAAGACAACCTTCTGTGTTTGCCTTCCTTTTGCACAAAGGTGTGTGTCGTGTTTCGGAGAATGACAATTACGTGGTACCGTGTACGTGTGTGTGTGTGTGTGCGCGAGTGTGTGTGTGTGCGCGCGTGTGCCGTGTGTGCGTACGATGTGCATATTCATGTCTGTGCATCCTTCAAAAGAAGAAGAAAAAAAAAGAAGAAGAAAAAAACAAAGAAGAGGACATGTAGTTGCAAGTCATGTGATCTAGTGGTGTGCTGCTGACTTCCTCGCTAGCGTAAACGTTTCGTTTGGGGTCGTCTGGAGAGGGCGCTGTCGTCCCCCACCCCTCAACACCCTCAATTAAGATGTCTCGGTGTGCCCTCCAGTCCTGCACAGTTTCCTTGTTTACATCATCTATACACTCGTGGACCTCGTGATTCATTTGATTTGGGGACTCGTAGGAGACAGGGGGACCTGTCTTTGCTGGACGTACGACCTTTCGAACCTGGTAGTGACGCGGGCCCAGGAGCCAAAGGAAGTGAAGGAACAGGTTCAGCTCGTTCTGACAACGCTGAGAAGCTGAAGGCTGTCAGCTTTTTTTTCTTTCTGCCATTTCCAAACAGCTTTTAAAGTCCGGTTTCAACCCCCACACTCACGTCGTTCTTTGTTTATATTACCCACGGTGGACAGCCTTAGCTCATCATCACACTAGACTGATGTAGACGTTAGTCAGTGGGATTCGACAACATCAAAGATTACAGGGTTTTTCTGTCGATTGCTTTTTTTTCCTGTAAAAAAAAAGAGAAGCACTGACATGATTTCAAGGAATGTACGAATCGTTCGGTTGGCAATAGTTTACATGTTATGATTTGTCCGGTGTCCGCATCATGCATCTGTGCGTGCGTACGTTTGTTTTGCGAAGCTGAAATGAGGTGTTGAGGTCGTCATAACAAATGTGTTCATTTGTGAATGCGTGCGGTGTTTCTCTTTTCTACTTCAGTCCATTTGTAGATCATTTCTAAATGTTTCTACTTGATTTTCAGACGGCCTTTTTCAGTGCTTTGAGATTTCTTCCTGTAAACAGCAAGCATTCCCCATGGTGTCCTCAAACTCCAATGTTTCTGTCCTTGGTTTATGTGCTTGCTCTGTGAATCAAAGAGAAAAAAGAGAAATCGCTGGACAATAATTATGGTGATCTAATACTGTGTGGGTGTGCATGTGCAAAATACTTCTTTTTTTTTAATCAAAATAAATTTGATATTTTGTAGAGAGTGTGTTGGATTGTGTCTGTGTGATACGCTACAGTCGTTTTGAGAACAAGATTAACTTAATCAGCATTAAACAACAAGAAATAGTGGCACTGTTATTCCAATCAGTACTATTCCTGAGATACTGCCTGTACCGTAGTACATTTTTATATCCACAAGGGAGCAGTAGTGATCCTCTCCCAACATAGTACCCCACTGATATTAGTTTAGATTAGATTCAACTTCATTATGATTGTGCACAGTCAATGAACTGTAGTTAGCGAATAGTAATAGTTTATAAGCTGAGGTATAAAGTGCAAACAAAGTTAACAGCTATAGGGAATTGGAAGATAAAGACATTAAAGATGACGACTTTACATCGCAGAGAAATTGCGAATGGTAAAGTAATCCATAACTAAGAGATATACAATAAACAGTCTGTACTTTCTTAAGTGTCTCTCGTAAAAAAACGAACTTAACATTAATGTTTTTATCATATAACAACCGTAAAGAAACAAATAGTTCCCCCTAAACAAGCACGAACCGCTCTGAAGACTTCCTGGTTCAGGGCGGTGAAGAGAGAAAGATTAAACTCATATATCTCTGCAACTTGGCTCCCGTGCCTCTCTCACCTGCCCAGCTCTCCTGATGAGCCAAGGCTTCGAGGGGAGGGAGGGTAGAAAGCTGTTTAACATTCTCTCCGTCTGTGACCTGCTCATCTCTACCGCTCTCTCTCCTCATCCAACCTCCTCCGTAGAGAGAGGAGAAAGAGAGACAGAGAGAGAGAGAGAGAGAGAGAGAGAGAGAAGAGAGAGAGACGGAGGAGGCATTCACATTTCCTGTTGGCCATTTTTGATAAATATTTCACAAGCATTAATGGTGCGGTTGGAAAACCACCAGCATCACCTTGATCACCCCTGGCTCCGCAGCGGTGCTCATTGGCCTCGACATTGCTTTTGATACCGTTTGGATGATACTCGATGGGAGTTTGGAAAACCTCACAGATCTTTTTCTCCCCACCAGCGATGCTAAACAGTAGACTCGAATCAAGACAGCTCGTGCCCGTGAACACGGGTCAGACAGAAAAGGATTGAGAGGGAAAAGAAGCGAACGTGTGATCATATGAGAGCGCCCACAGGGCCGAAACATAAACACTGTGGACAAAAGACATGACCTGACATGAGGGAGTCAGGTGACCGAGCGATTGGCGAATCGGCCTAGTAATCTGAAGGCTGCCGGTTCGATTCCTGGCCGTGCCAAAAATGACGTTGTGTCCTTGGGGCAAGGCACTTCACCCTACTTGCCTCGGGGAACGTCCCTGCACTTACTGTAAGTCGCTCTGGATAAGAGCGTCTGCTAAATGACTAAACGTAAATGACATAAGTACCGCATCCCTGCACAGGTAAGGGTCGTAAAACAACCAGAGGGTTCACAGTACTGCATACACTTCTAACACTGCTCATCAGTGACCCTGTGTGGCACTGGGACTCTGATCCGCCCGTTGTTTGGCCAGATGCCTTCTGGGAGGACATCCGCCTTGGCCTGTAACTCATCCCCGCCGGGAGCAGAGCTCATACGTATGGCGGCCACGCTCCGACGAGCACATTCATTTGTCATCGGCGGCGGAACGCGTCTGAGGAGGCGGCTAGGGCCCGTCCACGGCCATCCGTCTTTGTCTGGGGGGGGGGCGCTCGGAGAGGGGCCCGTCCACGGGGGGCATCGCCTCTCTCTGCGCTCTGCCGGAGGAGAGCGGCAGGAGGGCTCAGAGCTGCCCCGCCGACTGACCGGCTGACTGGGGTTGGAACAATGGCACTGCGGGATGAGAACACGGGTTCGAGTCTTCCTGGTAAAACCCCCCAAATGAGCCGTTCTGGGAGTTTGAGATAACAGCTTGGTGTGTGCGGGGAATACCTTTTTGAGGTTATTCTTGTCAGGAGGGCCTGCTGGGCGAAAAACAAAGACGCTACAGCAGATAATCCTTTCCAGCACCCTCTGTAGTACACCGCAACGTTCAGTACAAGCACCTGTCAAGACCACACCAGTCTCACGGCTTCCCGAGCTTGACGGAGGTCCATCTCATCATCATTTAGCTAATCGAGAGCGTTGCCCAGGAACATTACGCCGCACCGCAGGAGTTCAATGTCAGCCTTTGAAGAGGGATGATTGCCGGCAAAGGTCAAAAGAGCAGCTCGTCGTCGAATGGCCCCTGTCATCAACGGCTGTCCACGGGCTTGTTTCCGATGGATCATCCAGATGGGAAGGTCTTCAGTGGACTCTTCAATCTCCAAGAGTTGAAGGGTGCATGCGAGTTTAATTCCTATGTATAGTACAAACTGTTTTATTTCCTGTATTACACAGAGATTGTCCTTCATAATCCTTCTTGTTATACTACGAGTAATTCGAATCGAAACAACTGGCTATTGGAGGCTGGCATGGAAGTGAACAAAGATGCGTTGCATTGTTCAAGAGGGGCAACATAGAGGTCAAGCAACCGCATCTGTAAACCAATCATTTTGCTTTCTGCCCTCAGAACATGTTTCGTATAACTCCCATCTGCCATCAGCACATGCTACTCTTCTTCTCTGGTTTAGAACCCTGCTGTTGTACCTTCATATCCTGTCTCTCCTCTATGATGTGGCATCAATGAAGACCATTACTCCCATCCGTCGGATCATCTGCCCCAAACAGCTTGACTCATTATCCAGCTTCCTGTTTTTACGGGAAGTACCATTAACAGGTCAGAGACGGGGGTGAACATGGGCTGACCCACTTTGGGGTTGACCTCCAAAACCTTTCCTCCACCTGCTGCTTCGTTTATCCAGGTCAGAGTCCTGGCTCTGCAGTTCCCGTCCCCCCTCCCTGTCCCCCCTCCCTGTCCCCCCCCCCTCCATGTTGTCCCGTCCGCTAATCGCGGTGACAGGTTGCATGTTTGCAGTGGCACAGCTATGATCTGGAAGCGTTCCCAGACGCAACGCTGGCCAACGCCTGCATATCCCTCCTGCTTTATTAATCACTACAGAGACCAACAACAAAACATCCCTAACTGCTCAAATGAAAGCACAACTGCTACAAAGGCTCCGTCAGACTTGATTTGGTGATAAAAGAAGTCGTTTCACAATGCTAAACCCACATCACACCAGTAGGCCCACTGTGAATGATTACAAACTCCCTTTATAGATCTTTTGTTAGAACCTTCAGCTCCCTCTTGCTCCATCTTTTTTTCCCTCGTCTAGCAGCGCTTAACTGTCTCTTAAGACGTACACATTTTAATCCGAGACTGCTGTCAGGCTGGGATGTTTATTTGCAAAGGAGTCTAGCGTAAAGCTGCCACCTTGGCACTCGAACCAGCCGCCATTAAAAGCGGGATGCGCCCGGGCGGCACAGGCCCAGAGCCCATGTTCTCTGTCAGCTGGCTGATTTATCTCCGACATAAAGTGTTGTTGACACAGGTGTCCTTGCGCAGACAAACAGCGGCACGGCCACCGAACGGAGGGGCAACGGAGGGCCATTCGGAGCCAGCAGCGAAGGTGTCAAAGGCAAAGACAAGGACATTTGCGACCGCCCGCCCCGGCTCATTAAACCCTGTAGGTGTTCTGTAAATTTGATGTCAGCAGTGACACGCTCTCCTGGTGTGGATCCAATGGATGACACGGCGTTGATGAGCCATAACCTCACCTCTGTACTCGGCCCAAAAAGTGCTCATCTCATCATCTCTTCAATATCCCTGTCGGCGCCCAGCCAGGAGACGGTATATGGCATCGTGATTCACGCTGCTCAGTCGCACTCGATGCACCCGCAGTCATTCGATTGGTCAATTAAACAATTGGACAGTTGCAGAGAGACGCTCGTTAAACAGTTAAACAAATGAAACGACAACAGGAGACGGTCTAATGAGCGCGAAGGAAACGATGCAAGAATTAATTTGTGACACATAGCACTCCAGACACCGCAACTGTGGCTCGAGATACCGCTAAGACTGCAGCATGTGTTCAGATGGTTTTATGACTTGTATTATTGTTTTTCTGTAAAGCACCTTGAGCTGCAATTATTGTATGACATGTGCTATATAAATAAAGTCTTATTATGATTTTTGTTTTGAAGGCTAGGCTACAGATATAGATAACATAGGCCACCATTGAATTGATATGAAATTAACGAGAACCAACTTTCAGATCTGTAAAGACATTGACAACAGCAGCTGTGTGATAAGGTAAAGACGTAGGAGTGGAGCTGAAATACTCGACAGGCTGCAGCATGTGTAAACTGGCTGACAGAAGGCGTCACCGTCAACAGGAAACCTTGAGATAACATCAGGCTGCTCCGTGCTTTTCACTGATCCGGGGAGAGAGAACCTCACGAGGCTGCGCCTAAACTGTCCTGTTCTCTAGTCTCCTAGTAACCTCTCTAAATTGATGTAGGCCTCTACTGTCACGTGAGTGAATAAAGGTGTAGCCCAGTGGTTCTCACCAGTCCTGATACACATGACATGGTCGTGCTCCCAACACAGGCTTCTGTGCATAACTAGATAACGACCCATTCATTTGTATCAGGTGTGTTGGAGCAGGGACACATCGAAAACGTGCAGGGACAGGGGGTACCTGAGGACCAGGGTTGAGAACCACTGGTAGCCTAATGCAGAAAATAGTAGTCGATTCAGTCTTAATCACCTTGAATTCGTTCTCATCACTGAGATCCCAATTGTATTTGACTTCCACTGGAAATACTAGCTAGTATCAAACGGCCACCGTAGCCACATAATGTAATAAAAGAGAAAGGGCCTGAACATTCGGCACAGGCACTTCAATATTGAGGCATTACATAATGCATATCATCCCTAAAGTATCTGCCTACTTGGTCTCTTCACCCACGGAGATTACGCACGAGTCGCTAATCGGACGAAAGGATGGTCCAACTGCTGTCCAACTCATTCATATGCACAAGGACAGGGCAGCTCTACATTTTGCGCGTCATACAATTTACTTTTATGTTTTTTTCTTTGCGCATGCATGCATGGGACTTAAGAAACCAGATAACGATATTTTGGCATCGTTTTTAATACGATTTAAAGTGGTTTCATACAAATGATACCTAAAAACAGGACAAGGGGAGCGTAAAATGGATAACGAAGCGTCCGAACCCAGGCAAAAGTGACTTTATTTCTCGAACGTGATTTTCCCGCTGTATCAGAGATTAATGAGAGCACTTGGCAGCAACAAGATATAAATGTTTATTTTCCAGCCATGTCTGTCAATTGAGTGCAAAAAGTTTGTTTTGCGTCTGCATTTGTGGATTACCTAAATGTGCACGTTTGTCAAGATGACAGCCCGCCAAGACTGTTCACTGCATGGGGTATTCCCAACAGTCATAGCAGTCGTTTTCACTCTTCTGACTCTAGGTAAGACTGGTAGGTGAAAAATGCTATCAACAGCTATTCAGTTTACATTTTATACAATTCTGTCCACATGTTTAAAGTTTTGCTCCGATATTCTAGTAGAAAAGTCATCAATATGAAACAATTTAAATCCCTTCAAAACGTATGAGAATTTTGGGAGGTGATAGACATGATCAGAATATTCATATAACCTACAGTATAAAGTAACAGTGAAAACATTCCCCGGGATTGACCCACTTTTATTAAGAGAAAGAATATGTCACAACATAGCCTATTCAAAGGCTCATGATGATAACCAACCAACCATCTGTTATCTGAAACACAACATTCAGTCTTTAGTACTTTAATTATTTGACATGACACACGTTGTATGTGTCAGGCAATCAGAATTGATAACACAAATGAAATGCTAACCCCCAAAGAACAGCAAAATATGTTACGAATACACATCTTATTGACCTATACTGTGGTTTTCATACTGTACGTCAATGCCAATTCATGACCTGTCACTTGTTTCAGCTTCTGACTATGACCAGCCCTAACCTATACCATTGCTTAGTACTGTGGGTCAAGTCTTTTGCGGATGGGAACTATTTCTCCACCTTGCAGACTCAACGATGAACCATTTAACGGGGTTCTGCATTAAACACACAGGGGCCTCCTGCTAAAGTACTGAGTGGGCTGGTTCATTAAGGGCTGTTGGACTGAGGGTGCTGGATATGCTGGCCAGGGGATAAAGGAAATATTCATCAGTAGGATTAGGCTGCAGCTCAGAGAAGCAGTGATGTGTTTGTTTAGAGATAACCTGCAAAAAGGATGAAGCCAAGCTGTCTGTCTTGGGTTGATAAAGATTTCAGACCTCTGTATGAAGATAAAGTGTAATTGTTTGTGTGTGTGTGTGTTTGTGGGTGGTAGGCGATTGTGTGTGTGTGTGTGTTTCCTCATCTCCCACGTGGTCATTGTCGTGCATGTTGTTAGTGCTTGTCTAAATAGAAATCAGTTTCACATTTGTGTAGCTCTGCACATGAATATTCATGAGTTGTTTTTCTTTTCGTATTTTTTTTTGCTCACTGAAATGTACAGTATTTAAAGTTTAGACTTCATTCCTATCTGGTCTGCAGTGAATGAAATAAGTTGGATGAGCATTAATATTTTGGTGGTTTAACCACAAAAATGTCTTCCGACCACTTAATTATCATTAACCTTTTGAGTAGGTGAACCAAAAGGTCAGAGTTCGAGCCTGTCATTGATATTGTTACAGTCGCTTCCACCCACAATTACCACGATCGATACGCATTCTCTGTTTATTAGTCAGCGTGTATCTCACCGAGTGTCAGCATTCTGTACAAACACTCAACTGGAGCTCTCGCGTTGAAGAGGATTGTTATCCACGTGTAGAACGAGCGTCTGAGCCGAGCTCATCACTGGATTCCGAGAGCGCACAGGTGTCAGAATCAGCCCGTGGAAACGTCTTTTGACAAATTACTTCAAAGAAGAGTGTGGGGCCGCGTCGAGATCAACCTTCCAATTCCGACGGTGCACTTTAGATCTGACTGGCCAATGGGAGGGCAGGGCGCTCAAAGGTCTACCGGGACAGAAAGGTTAAGTGTCTTCACCTGGAGGCGATGAGATCTGAGCTGACACATGGTTTCCGGTCGGAGAATCTCATCCGTTCAAAGCTCGGAATGATGAAACGTTCTCCTTTTCTCGGAGAGATGGAGAGATATTGTTTTGGGGGGCGGGGCCTTACTTTCATCATGAAGGTGTTTCAGGGTGTTTGTCTGAGAGGGCCACAAGGAAAGAGGCTGATGAGGTGATGCTGGTTACGTCTGACGTCTGAAGTTTTTAATACGACCAAGAGTGGAAGTTCAGAAAGTGTCTGACGTTATTATCATCCTGTCCCCAAACGTGCTTTCATCTCTCTCTAATTTCCTCTGATCATCCACCGAATCCACTGTGACCAATGCTTTGATATCCATAACACGATTTATCAGGACCAGGTGTTTAATGTGCTTGACGAGCGAAACTAATATCCTTATGGTCCCCATTGTTTAGGAACAGAAGGCCAGGTGTTGGACGACGCCAGGAACCTCGGGCCTGTCCCTCTCTATCCCACCGTGAGCTTCCAGGTCCTCAACGTGGACCACCTGCTGCTGAGGGACAGCAGCCAGGAGCTTCTGGGTAACTCCAGCCTGCGGGCCCAGAGACAGGCCTTCCTGGTCACCTCCTCCGGAGCTGGCCTGCTGCCCCCCGCCGTCAACGCCAGCTACGGCGCTCTCACCGCCGACAGGAACATCCCCACGGACCTGCTCCTGAGCGGCCGGCGAATCCTTCCGGTCCTCTTGGCCCGCCGAGTCCGCTCCTCCGCCCCCGTCGTGAGGATCCTCTTCCACTTGCCCACGGGGAGGGACGTCGGCGGGGCTGTCGGGGCGGAGGAAGAGGAGCGGAGGGGCGGCGGGAGGAAGGGGGGCGCTGCCGAGGGCGGACGGAGCGTACTGCGTGACTGCCTATGCCTTCTGGCAGACCCGCGAAGTGCGTGGCGCTTGTCTGGTGACCCCCCGGGGGGTTCTGTGTGGCCCAGCTGAAGCCGGAACCAGCCTGGTTCAGCCCGGCCAGCCGCTCAGCCTCCAGCAGGGAGAGAGGAGCGGGCGAGGCCCAGGGTAACCCCGTGGAGGTCTACTTCCAGAGCCGCAAGGACCAAACGGGTCAGTGCGTGCCCCAGGATAGCCTGCAGAGGGTGGGCTCGGGGAGGGGAGTGCCTCAGGGCTCTGGAACCCCCATGAGACGGATAGGGAGTGTCAACCTCCTGAAGGCTCCGCCGGGGAACCCCACGTTCTATCGTCTGAGGTTAGGGGGCGCTGTGGTGGTGCAGACCTCCTCCAAGCCCCTGAGGACCACCGACGTGGCCACGTTCTACGTGTTCCTGTCCAGCGCGTCAGCCATTGAAAGCTTCACCCTCAGGTAAGAACTCACCGACATCCCCAGTAACAACTGTACCTCACTGTGGCATACATATGAGGATGGCCCGAACGTACCCTTAGTCTGTCACAAACTGCAGTTTGGAAAAGACAGTATTTCAGTTGCTCCTCTCATGCACAGTAGGGCTCTCGTTCATGACTTTCGGATGAGTATTGATGAACTCGACAGTCAATGCTGCAGTAGTGTCATGGCAGGTCTTATCCCAGTCGCCCTCTCTAACACAACGGCACGCACCACCAGTGTCGCCGTGCGTGCGAGCACAAACAACATCAAGTCATTGGGGGGTTTGGGTCTGGATTATTTGTGATTCTTAGAATATAACGCTAATGCTGAGCTGTGGTCGTGGGAAGGGGGATTTTAATGCCAGGGGGATGAGGCTTGGTTTTATGGGCTTGGAAAGAGTTTAGGAGAAGGGCATTTTAGCTCTCCTAATCAACTGGGGGCCCCCATTATACATAAGAAGGATACATCATGAAGGATAAGTTTCATGCATTTAAATGTTTACTTAGAATGCCACAAAGGCATGCAAGGAACTGTGTGGCATGGCTAGAGATATTACCTGGAAGTTCTGCTCCTGACACTGATTACAGAGGTGCCATAGCCCCCTTACTGCCGGGCGAGTTCACTCCTCTGACTTGGGGAGTTGTTGAAAGCACTCTTCCAAAGACAGGGAAATAATTGGGAAATGATTTGGCAGCCTTCGTATCTTAACATCCCATTAACGTTTTGTACAGGGATCTGTGGATTTTTTCTCCTCATAAATTATTCATTGATTTAATGGAGCGGGAAAACAAATAAGTAACAACTGCCTGAATCCTTTGGAGGAACTTATTACACAGGCAGCTCTATCACGCCAAAACGTTCCGGTCTGCTTTGCAAAGTTGTTGCGTGATTGCCTTGGTTGCACATCACAAGACAGAGTAAAAATGGGTTTTGGATTTGAAATGTTTTAGATCAGCCAAGTTGCTTCAATCCTGGACGTTTTTCTAGTCGTGGGGTAGCTTGGACTTTTACTTCAAACTCAGCAGATTAGGTCAATCAGAGTATTTTGCAATCAAGTGATGTAAGATGCCCAAAGATAACCTTCATAAAAGAGGACGTTTGTCTCCGCCTTTGACTGTGTGCCCAGTTATTTACTAAATTAATCTTCTCTACCCTGGGATATTACACCGACCCTGACCTGGTTGGCAGCATTTTGGAGGAGTGAAGGAGTTGGCATGGGCCTCATTCCCTTTGGCATTTGCCCGTTTATTGTGCTGCTTTCAAGATGTGAAGTACCGCCGTGCTGTAGCTTCTCAAATCCCCTGGCGAGCCCCTGAAAGCGCTTCAGTCGAGTCCCACAGCCAGTCTCTCAACCTCCCCCAGATCAGGCCGGGGGTTAGGACTTGAGCCTATCGTTCGAGTCGTAGCGGAGCCCAGCCCAGCACGACCCTCCACGCCTGGGCTAAGAGATTGATTCTTCCTGGGGTGGGGGGGTGGGGGGGTGGGGGGGTGGGGGGTGGGGGGTGGGTGCAATCCCTGCTCCACTTCTTCAGTCCAGGGTCCAAGATTGAGTCCAGACCCCTAGGGTTAGGCCAGATAATCCGTGTGCTGATTGAAAATGATTCGAGAGGTTAACCCTTTGGGAAAAGGATGATCTGGCAAGGCTTCCATTAACCGTGAGGCCAGAGGATTGTGGATGTGTGTGTGTGTGCTTACATGTGTGGTGGGTCAGTTTGTCTGTTTGAAGTTAGATACTCTTGGAAGTTAGAGGCAATTTGAAGCTTTCCGTTGTAGCCAGACGTTCAGTAGTTTGAACATTTGCGTCATCACTGTAAAAGGATGTGTCATATTCGGATATATAAAAGGCTCCATTGATGACTCAGGGACATTTAGTTGAACTTATGCCTTCTATTCATTGTCATGTATTCTTTCTTTCATATGACTCGACAATGGCATTCAAACACAGTGTGACCACTTAAAAAAGGTAATAAAACAGGCTATAAAGTCCTTCTCAACACATCATAATTTTTATGTTTAATCCCCTGAAATAAATATCAGCTTTTCCACAGTGGGTTCTTAAACGTATCCGTGGTCAGTGTGTTGATGTTCAAAAGGACTGGCCAACCAGGTTTGTCTGTTAGTCCTACCAGGTTTAGGAGAAGCTAACCTGTAACCCCAAAGACACCGACACTGCTGTAATCTACGGAAATAAATTGTCTGCGTTTGTTCTCGGCGGCATGAACGGCTGGCAAAATTAGCTGGGAGGGAAACGACCGTAGCATGCAGTTCATTTTCCACAAGTGATTTCCATATCCCCTGGAGGATCGTGGATAACACGGAGAACGCCGCGGGCAAAGCTATTTTTATCTGCCAAAATATGATTGGTCCAAAGAAATAATACTTTGTATACATCCAGCCAGGAGGACTTCCGGCATTGGGGTCTGAGAGCTGCAATTTAGCAGATGAATTTACGGCACATTCACTGGGTTCGTGGGAGCTTATTAGTTAAAAGCCTTTTCAGAGCTAAACGGACAATAAAGATGGGAGATGAAGTCCGGCAAATCACCAGGCGGTGATGTATAGATAGCGGACGGCCAATTTTCCTTCCAATTTTTTGTTACCCCCCCATTCACGAGTATATCAATTTAACAAACGAGCCGCCATCATTCGCTAATCTCCCTTCCATCCCGCCGTCTCATCCTTCAGACTGGGACCTCGTCGCCGCTGAACCGACGTCTTCGTCCCGTCGCGTTCCTGCTCTGCTTTCATCTGACGTGGGTCGGAGACGTTATCTGTTCGCGCCGCTGCTTTATCTGATACCTCTGAGATCCCCGAGCTTCTCATTGGTCGGGGCGTTCGAGCATGAGGCTATGACACCCCACTACCCAGACATGATAGACTGATTGGCTCTGCTTCTACGGCTGTGTGTTGTGTGTGTGTGTTTGTGTGCATCTGATTCCTGACCCTGACCCCATTTTCTACGCAGGTATTATTGATCAACTGTTCGCTGTCGGCACACGCTGTGTTTGTGTGGATCTGTGTGTTTGTGAAAGGTATGTCTGGGTGTGTGTGTGTGTGTGTGTGTATGTGTGTGTCAAGTTCGAATTCTGGCCTTACACTACCTTTCCATTGAAAACATCTGTGTGTCCATAGACCGTTCATTGCATATAAGGGCTTTCACCTCCCGGTGACTCAGCTCAGATCAGAGTGTTTCCTCCACTAATACCATTCACTGACATTGACCTCATGGGTTTTTCTTTAATCCATGTTGGGCTGTTAACCATGTAGTATGATGTGTAGTTTGAAGCACAAATGATAACATAGATGTATATCCTTCTGCATTAGATCTGTTGTCATTTGTATGCAATCCCTGTAAAAGGCATCAGTGATTCCTGTCAGCTGTGGGGTTTTTTTTGCAGATGATTGATGCTGACAAATGTCCATGATTTAATCATACTTTTCTAAAAGACTGCTTTTAATTACAGTATATTTCACGGGTCACGTGTGTATTTGCAACAACACAGAACACTCTGAATTTACAGCCTAGATTTGGTGGTCACATTTGATTATGGAACATTTACTGCTGTGACATACAGTATCATTACAGTACTTGTGCCTGCCATCCATGCACATACAGTTACAGTGCAATGTCAAATGATGTTACTGTGATAATCCTCCTCTCTGTCCTCCGTATCTACTTGGCAGTTATATATGTTTTCCCTCATTCCCAATGCTAAGCCTGTACTGGACCTTTATTTGGTTAGGAAGACACTCACTGATATCAAATCTACTTGTGGAAGCCAACCTGGCTCTGGCTTCTGGCTCCACTGCCTTGCTCTTCAGCCCTCTCTCCCCCCACACTCCAACAGGTTCCCGTCTACAGCCTCTCTGTCTGGCTCGTTTCCCTCTCCTCTCCTCTCCTCTCCTCTCCTCTCCTCTCCTCTCCTCCTCTCCTCTCCTCTCCTCTCCTCTCCTCTCCCTCCTCTCCTCTCCTCTCCTCTCCTCTCCTCTCCTCTCCTCTCCTCTCCTCTCCTCTCCTCTCCTCCCCTCTCTCTTCTGCTCTCCTCTCCACTCGCCTCCCCTCCCCTTCTCTCAACATCACTCTCCCCCCCCTCTTCTTCTCTTCTCTCCACTCGCTTCCCCTCCCCTTCTCTCAAAATCACTCCTCCCCTCTCCTCTCCTCCTCTCCACTCGCCTCCCCTTCTCTCCACATCACTTCCCCCCCTCTTCTTCTCTTCTCTCCACTTGCCTCGCCTCCACATCACACTCCCCTCCTCAAGACTTGCGTTTGCCTTTGGATCAATAAGAGAGAAAGGGGGGGAGCCGCGGTGGTCAAGGCAGAGAGCGAGGTCGGGTCGGGTCTTAGGACAGCATGGAGGGGGGGGGGATGGAGGGGGGGGGGCTGGAGGCACAGCTGGAGCTGTTCCCAGGAGGGAGAGCACGGGATTAGGACCGCTGCCGGCCTGGTTTAGGGAATCACGATGACCTCCGTAGATCGTTCATGAACAAGCACTTGGTTCGAGAAGAGACTCAGGGTGGTGAAGAGATCAGAAACATGCACAGGACAACATGGACATTCTATTGGGTTTGTGTTGTGGCGTGCTGTACGTGGTACATTTCGACTGCTGGACATTGGATAAGATGACCTGGTCATGTTGTTATAAACACACAGCATTAGGCAGATATTAAAGTAAGATGTGGGATCCTTTCTGTAGCATGCTTCCACTGAGTGCTGGTGTAGTTAGAGACCTGTTGACATTCATTCATGTCCCTGACAAGGGGGTATGCCAGAATCCTAACCCAGCTAAGGTGGCCCAATCTGGGGCAAGAGGCTAGGGGCTGTGCTCCCCTACAGGAGGAGCAACAGAGGTTAAACCAGGTTAAACGATCACTGGTCACAGCACTCATAGCAAAAGGAGATAGAGCGGCAGTGTTCGTCCATTTTGCTGGCAATACATGACGAAGGATGCGCCATCTGTGTTTGTGTACATTTACATGACATCTAGTCACTTAGCTTAGCAGACGCTCTTATCCAGAGCGACTTACAGTAAGTACAGGGACGTTCCCCCCCCCGAGGCATTTGTTGTTGTTGACGTTTCTGTTGTTGTTGTTGTTGCAGAGCCACGGTGAGGAAAGGCCTCTCGTTCAGCAGGGCCAGGCCAAGCGACTCTGCCTTGTGGGATATCGTCCTGGAGCCCGGCAGAGGGGCCGCCCTCAACACCATCTCTGTGGTCTGTCTGAGGAAGGTGGCCATCACTGGAAAAAGGTGAATCCACTGAATGTATGTGTGGCATGTGGGTGTATACATTGACATTACATTTGGATTTAGTCATTTAGCAGACGCTCTTATCCAGAGCGACTTACAGTAAGTACAGGGACATCCCCTCCCCGAGGCAGGTAGGGCGATGTGCCTTGCCCGACGACAGAACGTCATTTCGCACGGCCGGGGAATCAAACCAGCAACCTCTTATTCTTTAAGCGCTCAGCCACCTGACTCCCTGTGTGTGTATACTGTATGTGTGTGTGCCAATGGAATATGTGTACAGTATCTATGTGCGTGTATGTGTTCGTGTGTGAGTATGCAAACTTTCAGAGTGAGTAATAACGACTGCTTTTGCACATCCCACTCAATTGCTGTAACGCCGAAGCCTTTTGATCGATAGATACATTCGGGCAGGCCATTAGTTTTCCTGCAGCGAGAGACTTTAGACAACCCTCTTAAATATTTAAGAGAGGCTTCCTGTCACTTGATCACTCATATGGTTAGGGGGAGGTTATTAATGAGAACACGCTGAGAACAGACAGTTCTCTCGGCTTAACAGACCCCCGAATCCTCCAGAAGAAGAAGAGGAGAGAACAGATTGCAAATCTAAGATTTTAAACCGTGGAAAAATACAGCAGCGATTCATTTGTTTTATTGTGTGCTCCTGAGGCAGCAGCTGGTCTGGCAGACTGTCGCCGGGCGTACGGGGAAACATCTTTATCTAGCTGTGATTAGGGGTCCAAGCAGAATTAAGGATGCAGTGGTTGCCTTTATGAAAGGGGAATTTCAATTCAACAACCACCACCGCCCTATCTCTACGGATGCACAAATTAGGTTTCTTTTAGCATACAGCTAAGACGTTGATTGTGGATATATAAAGTTGTGAACGTGTCTACTTTTAATCCCCTATCGTCACGTCCCAGATTCCTTTTTACGATGTCCCTGTATTATGTCTTTGTTTTTCTCTTGATCTATCTGACAATATAGTCCGTGTTCCTCGTCTTAAATATTTTTTTGGTTTTAGTTTTGAACAAGATCCTAAAACTGTAAATGTCATGTGGAAAATTGATGGCGAAAAAGTCATAATCACCAATACATTTTGTGACAATGAAAGACGCTGCAATCATGTCCAATTTGAGACTTATTTTCCATACAGTCGTAGCAAATTCGCTAGGCGGAGTATAATAAGGTGGTGTGTGTTCTAATGGCTTGTACTTTGCACATGGTACATTGTGTACTACAGAAGAAGCAGTCTCATAGACTAGAACCCCTCTTCTGCCCGGCAACCCCCTCACTCACTCACTCACTCACTCACTCCCTCACACGCACACACTCGCGAGCGCGTGTCCGACCCACTTATCCGTAATCATCCATAATCATGTCCCGTTATCCAGGCTTAAAAGCTCGCACGATCGGAGAGAGATTAGGAGTCCCGATATTTCAACTCCTGTCCGTGAGTTAACCAGTGAGCTCCCGAGGGAGGAGAACCAGGGTTCATCCCCCCCACATCCTCCCCCTCGACCCCGGAGGGTGATAGGGCCACAGTTTATGGGCTACTACTCCCAAAGCCCACCCCCGGATAAAGGGCTTTCCAGGAAATTGGGAATTTCCCCTTCTCCTATCTCTGTCAGTCTTTCCACGAGTAATTGAAGGAGATTGTGGTGAGCATGAACAACAGAGGGCCCCTCCACCCCCCCCCTTCCATCACCCCCCTCCACCCCCCCCGTGCACAGACAGACACACACACGCTCCTCAATCCGTTTTACAGTGGGCATGCAGGTAATAGCTACAGAATACATGTGTAAGCATTTTCACCAGAGACCGTTCCATGTGGGATGTGTTTGTGAGGATGCGACTGTAACCATTCTATCTCTCTCTCTCCCTCTCTCTCTCTCTCTCTCTCTCTCTCTCTCTCTCTCTCTCTCTCTCTCCTTCTCTTTACAGGGGTCTGCTAGAGGTCTTACAGCTTGACTTTGAAACCAAAGATCTGACCGACCAATCAGAAAGCCAGATGATCACGTGGCGTCTTGAGTTGCCGGGAAACGTGAAGGACGTCGGCATCATGAAAATCTACACCACCCAGAAAGACTACATTGGCCTGGCACCAATGGTCATGGTGAGCATCTCGAAAGCAGAACAGCAGATGATGTGTGTGCGTCAGCGTGTGTGTGTGTGCGTGTGTCTTCTTTCCCTCCCTGTTTGTGAGTGTTTTAATGGCATTCGTACCACCTGTTACAATCCTACAGAATCTCCAGCTTTGTGTGTTGATTCAAACGGTCCGGGACATGCAGTTAAGTCAACGATGAGCGTACAATAAATCCACTTCCGTCCTGTTGTCATCTCGGCTGATGGTTGGGGGGAGGGGGGTGGGGGGGGGTGGCCTATAAAGGCCCAATAAACAGTGTAAATGATGCAGAGTGATGGCGGCGGGCGAGGTGGCCATGTGTTCGACGCGGCGGGGCAGAGTTCTGAATCCACAGGCTTATACGCACCGCGATCGCGTCGAGACGGTGGCTGGCACAGGTCGTCTCCCCCCCCCCTCCCTCACTCGCTGTTAATGAAATTGGTGTTTCGCGGAGAGGACGGGAGAGAACGGAGATAAACGCCCTCTCTCCAGCGGGCTGGGGCGGAGACTAAAAGGGGGTTTGGGTCGACGGCTCGGAGGAGAGCGAGGTGACGTTTGCCTTTCACGTGGTTCGATACACGTGCGCCCGTTTGTCCCGCTGCGCACGGAACCCGAGAAGAGGAACAAAGTGGAGTCTTTCACATCGCACAGCGCAGGAGGAGGGGATCGGGTGTGTTTGTCCCGCCCCCGATGCCCTGTCGGGGCGATTTGATTGGCCGCGGAGCCGTAACTGGAACATGTCCTTTCAGAAAGGCGGTCAGCAGCTGTCACTGGGCCGGGGTTCAGGACAGGAGGCAGCTGTATAAACATCTGTTGACGGCAGCGCTCAAGATAAATACATGCTCTGGGTAGTTTAGTCCACACAGTGCCACTCCACCCCATACCTAGATTAGAACGAGTTTATTAGAGAGTATCGTGGCGCAAAGACTTTTAAATCCACCCAGAGAGAGAGAGAGAGAGAGAGGGGTTTAAGCTCCACAAGAGGGGACTTATCACTCCCCAGATCAAGGGGTGACATCGGGTTCCACTGGGTTCCACTGTGACATCGTGGTCCACTGTTTTGAAACGTCAGGCGCAAAGGACCGACGTGTTGTATTTGCGAGGTGCGTGGCGTGTTTACGCGAGTGTGTTTTTCAATGCTGACACATTCTCTCCCCCCCCCACCCCTCCCCCCGCCCATGCAGAGTGGCGATCTCCTCAACACGGCCGTCCTGACGGGTAAAATGGCGTCCGTCCCCGTGAAGATCCTGGCCGTGGAGGCCGGCGGCTCGGTCACGGACGTCACCAACTACACCAGCTGCGCTACCACACAGGAGGACATCCTCAAGGTTCAGACACACACCACACACAGGCACACACACAGACACACACACACACACAGGCACACACACACAGCACACACACACAGGCACACACACACACACAGCACACACACAGCACACACACAGGCACACACACAGACACACACACACACACACAGGCACACACATAGGCACACACCACACACACACAGGCACACACATAGGCACACGCGCACACACACATCAAAACAATACGTCTCTCTCTCTATGTCCCTTTACTTCGTTGCTTTATTCCCCTGTTTACGCCTCTCCCGTGAACTACCTCTGGGCCTCTGAAGCCGTTTGTTAAGATAAGTGAGGCCGTTAGAGAGAGAGCCCCCCCTGTGTTAAAGAAGACACCTATACTGCAGGCTTGCTCGCCCATTCCTCTAGCTTATTTGCCACTGTGGAGCAGAGACCATTAAAGAGGCCTTATTGCTGGTCTAAGTCGTTTCCCTGAGACCGTGATTACCTCACCCTGAAATGATGGACAGGCCCTGAAAGAGGAAACACAATGGATGGCTTCTCTACTCCTGTTATGATTTACCCCTGACTCTTACAGGGCTGGAGCTGTTGACTGTCACCTCTCTCTTTCTCACTTTCTATTCTCTCTCTCCCTCCCCTCTCCCTCTATCTCCCCCTTCTTTCCCGCTCTACCTCTCGCTCTCTCTCTCTCTCTCGCTCTCATCTCTCTCTCTCTCTCTCTCTCTCTCTCTCTCTCTACCTCTCTCTCTCTCTCTCTCTCTCTCTCTCCCTCTCAGGTGTCGGAGCGCTGTGACTACGTGTACGTCAATGGGAAGGAGACGAGGGGGAGGATGAAGATGCTCCTGAACTTCACCTACAGCTACCTGAGTGCCCAGCTGGAGATGAGTGTGTGGATGCCCCGCCTGCCCCTGCTCATCGACGTGGGAGACCCCGAGCTCAGTCAGATCAAGGGCTGGAGGGTGCCCGTCGCCGCCGGCAGCAGGAGGTAGAGATCTTCCCTAAACCTGCCGACCATGTTGGTGTCTGTTTAACCCCTGTCAGTATCTCTGTATATAGAGAGGAACTGCTCCCCCAAAAAGTATTTCGGTACTAGACTGTCATGTGGCACAGATAGTCCTAGACTTTTCTGAGGAATTACTCTGCAAATTTGGTTCTCTTTGAGCGCCCTTTTCAGTTAAATGTCAGTCCTGGAAGCCGCGAGACGTGAAAGTGCACAATAAATCCTTCAAAAGCCTCCACACAGTGCATGGCAAAAGACATCTAGGAAAAATACAGGAAGAAGGGGGAAAAAACGACAAATCAAATATATACATATACAGTATATATACAGTGCCAGTCAAAAGTTCGGACGCATTTTCCCATTGAATTGAATTGATTCTTCTGACTCGTACTAGGAAGGGTTTATGTCCAAAGCCGAACAAGCTTCAGCTAAAGACCGTCAACAAAATAGCACAAACACAATTCAGTGAGCAGATAAATGGAAGAAGTACAAGCAGAAGAGGTAAGTAGGTTATACGGCGCCACGCGAGAAAGGAGGGAGGGGGGTCTGAAAGCCCTCGGCTTAGCATTAGGCCAACCTTGCTTAATGTATATTACAAAGAACGATGGAGGACGACCCTAGCCCTAATCTATAGTCACATCTAGGTTAGTTACATTAGCGGAGGATTCCTCGTGGTGGAGGCCAGAGAATGAGACTAGCCCTCAGGCACAATGTTATTGCGGGTCATTCAATACTGACAGTAATGTTGTTGGCTCTCACTCGATAGTGTCGGACAGCCCCAGTGACGTAGTTGCGTTACATTACTGATGTTATCCCCGAGGGCAAAGCGGAGGGAATTGCCAGAGGGCCGCGAAACAGAATTCCTTGGATAAACCACGTCAAGATTTGTAAATTGAAAACGTGGTGTTGTGGGTGTGTGTGCGTCAGGGCAAACTGGGACAGCGAGGAAGAGGAGGAGATGAGGAAGGGGAGAGGCTGCATGCTGCAGTACCAGCACACCGTGGTCAGGGTGCTCACGCCCTTCGTGGCGGAGTCCTCCGACCCCGTGGCAGACGCCCTCCTGGGGGGGGCGGCGCCCCCGGAGTACTTCCTGGGCCCTGATTGGCAGGTGGACGTGACGAGGCAGGTGCGTTACTCTCTCAGGGTGACGGACCCAGCGGTGGCCAGGCTCCAGGCAGGGACCGTGCTGCAGGGACGAGCTATGGGGATCACCACCATACAGGTGTGTGTGTGTGTGTGTGTGTGTGTGTGAGTGTGTGTGTGTGTGTGTGAGTGTGTGTGAGTGTGTGAGTGTGTGTGTGTGTGAGTGTGTGTGAGTGTACAGTACCAGTCAAAAGTTTGGACACATTTTCCCATTCAATTTCCCATTCAATTTTCAAGGGAAAATGTGTCCACCCTTTTGACTGCTACTGTATGTATGCAGGTGTATTGTAGTGTGTAGTAGTTCTTGGTGTGTATGTGTATGATGCATGCGCGTGAGTGTGTGTGTGTGCTGACACCAGTGTGTGTGTGTGTGTGTGTGTGTGTGTGTGTGTGTGTGTGTGTGTGCAGGTGCTGTCCCCTCTGTCAGCCTCAGTCCTGGCTGAGAGGAGGATCAAGGTGCTGGATGACAAAGTGAGTGTGACAGAGCTCGGGGTGCAGCTGGTGTCGGGGCTCTCTCTGTCCCTCCAACTCAGTCCAGGGAGCAACAGGGCCATCGTCGCCACGGCCACCACACAGGAGGTCATGACCAGCCCCAAACAGGTACTGTTGCACACTTAACAGCAACCGGTGGCAACAACACACAGTAGTTCACTTGAGTTGGGAACCACTCCAAGTAAAGTCATGTAGAGTGCCTTGCATAATGTTGGGGAAGAGAGTTTTCTTTCATTTTGTTCTGTGCTCCACATTTGTAATTAAACAATCCCCAAGAGTTGAAAATGCATTTCTTTGGGGGTTTTATCCAAGGTTATTTTCATACATTTAGGTTCCAACGTGACCAGCTTCAATACATAGTCCCCTGTATATAATATTTCAGACTTCAGGCATGCAGGCAGACAGAGGGTGGGCAGGCAGGCAGGCAGGCAGGCAGGCAGACAGGCAGGCAGGCAGACAGAGGGTGGGCACACACATTTAAAAGCTCACAGATTAGTCTCTGGCTGCCTGCCCAGTCCAAAACACTTACTCAAACAGTGACAGAGGACGGCCATTAGTCCCCAGCCGCTATCGCGACCAGTCCGTCTGCAGTCTGCAGCGCTGCAGGCAGATAGCATGACCCAATCAATACTCAACTGTTCAGGAGCGAGCTGCCACCACATGACCATTTGTTTCTATGATGAGCCCATATAGTTAATGTATGACTCAGAGTCACGCCGGATGTGTTACGTCTCGGTATGTAGGTCAGGGCCCGTAGCTCCAACTCTATTTCGCTCGGGGGTTGCGATGAGGACCAGTTCGGGGCGGGGTAGTTATGCCCTTCTAGTGCCCTCTGTTGGCGATGTGTTTTTTCCGTTTTTTCTCGCTCGATACGCACCCCCTGTGGTTCAATTCAATTATAATAGGCATTGTGTGGTGTGCGATACACTAGCCCTCTGAGTTAATTATAAAGAGATTAACATTGGCAATTTTTACAATACAACAAAAAAGACAGGGGGATTAACTATCATGGCAACAGAATCCATACAGAGCAGCCGTATGAATTGTTGTGAATCCCTTTGGCTTCTTGGAAGGCTCTGGAAAGATGTTGATTCATACCCTGCATTGACACAAGCTCAAGGAAAGGGGTTGTTTGGGATATATATATACTGTATGCTGACATGTTAGGACATGAAAACACACTGACGTGTGCACTGCTTCATAATGTCTGCCAATCACAATGAAGAAGATATCATCGATTTCTTTTCTTGTTGTTTGCACGCCTGGCCTTCGGGAATGATGTTCATCCATTTTTCTTATCCTTCCACGATCCAATCTTCCTCTCTCTCCCTTTCCCCTTTGTGTCTCTCTTCTCATCTCCCTCCGTCTCTCTCTCTTTCTTACTCCCACTTTTTCGAAAACGCTGCCTATATTTATCTCCGCGACTCTGCGACTAAACGTCTCATCGTCTCCTCCCTCTCTCCTCGTCTCGGCGTCCAGGAAGCCGCGGTGAGCTGCTGGGTCCGCTTCAGCGACGGCTCCGTCGCCCCTCTGGACCTCTTCGACCGAGCCGGCTTCTCCCTCACCGTCACGTCCTCCGACGAGAGCGTGGTGACCGTGCGGCGGACCCCGCAGTCGGCTTTCGTGGTGGCGAAGGGGGAGGGCCGGGGCCTGTTGGTGAGGGCGGAGCTCCGGATCTGCGAGGAGTGTCAGAAGTCCAAGAGGAAGAGCAAGCTGGCGGTCGGCGCCGGGGTCCTCAGGGTGGACTTCCAGACTGGCGGTGGCGGCGTTGCCTTCGGCGGTGTGGGTGGCGCTGACGCCGATTCGGTTTCAGAGTCCGAGGAAGAGCCCAGAGGGGCGACGGCGGCGGCGACGACGACGCCGCGGGCTCGGACGGATCCGGCCGTGGACAGGCGTTGGTTCAGGAGCACGGTGCCCGAGACCAGCACCCTCACCACGAGGCCTGCCCAACAGGAGCTGGCGGGAGCGGGCACCGCCGCCATCAGCGTCGCCAGCAGCACTACCAGTACCACCACGGCCACGCGCGGTCCCACAGGCAAACCAGGCACAGCCAAGCCCCCGGGGACGGGGAGGCCCTCGGTAACAGGCAGACCCTCGGTGACGGGGAGGCCCTCGGTTACGGGCAGACCCTCGGTTACGGGCAGACCCTCGGTGACGGGCAGACCCTCGGGTTACGGGCAGACCTGGCGTGGACAGAACCACAGGGAAGGGAAATGGGCCGAGGAGAGACTGGGCCAATATGTTGGATAACCCAAACCCTCTCCCGAAGAAAGAGACGCCCAAACCCGACCCGGCGCCCAAGAAGGAACAGCCCAAACCCAAGCCTCCGCGGGTGGTGGAGAGCGACCTGGTCCGAACCTTCCGCTCCATGTCTGACGTGGAGATTGGCATATACGCGCTGGTCGGGGTCTCCTGCTTGGCTATCTTCGCCTTCCTTCTCAACTGTGCCTCCTACAGGCTCTGCTTCAGGGGCCACAAGACCCCCGTCCAGCCGCCGGACCCCCGCGATCCCAAGGACCACAAGCACGACTGGGTCTGGCTGGGGTCCACGTCGGGCCAGGCGCAGTGCGACCCGCCCCAGACGTCCACCCTCAAGCGGGAGAGCCACCTCTCCGTGGAGTCCCACCGCTCCATCGACAGCCACCGCAGCCTGGAGGCCAGCCTGAGCGCGGTGAGCACAGTCCCAGAGCGGACCGCCACCCTGGGGAGAAGGACCAGCTCCCAGACCCCCCTCGGGATGGACCCCATGGCCAACCGCTCAGCCACCCTGCTGGCCAAGCCCCACCGCAACGAGCCCCTCCACTCGCCGACCAGCAAGAGGAACCAAGTCCAGTTTACCACGTTCACCACTCTGGACATCAAGCACCTGGCAGCCCTGAAGAAGAACGGGGTGGACTTTAACTGGGCCAGTCAGGCCCAGGCCCAGGAGGAACCACAGCAATATCTGCCGGATATGCCCTGGCCTGTTGTCAAGCCTCTGGGGGAGCTACAGTGAGGCCCCACTTTGCTTGTGTTGTGTGTGTGTGTGTGGTTGTTTGTGGGTGTGTGGGTGTTTGTGGGTGTGTGTGTGTGTGTGTTGGAAATTGGAGGCGCTCCTTGGTTTAGTCGATGGAAGTTTGTCGAAGCTGTTGTTGAAGCTTGTCGATTGCAAGGTTTGTCATTTCATATTAAAACGGCAAACGAATGCATTACCAACTGGGACAATACTGTACAGAAAGTACTTATTTATAAAGTTTATTTATTAAAAAATTAAAGTTTATTGTGTACATATTGTTATCTAAACTGATTTAGTCAAACTTTTAGTAATTTGTTTAATTTCCTTTTATTTTGTAACCACTGTTTCCCCTCTCCATGATATTTTGAGATGGAAGTTACTACCAGTGGTCTGGGTACATTTATATGAAAAACATTATTTGTAAGTAGTTAAATGCTTTCCAGCCTTTTGTACATTTGAACAATTCCTCAACTGAATAGATTTAGAGTTTGTATAATTTATCAAAGAATATGAAATATGTATGAAATATATTATTTGAAAGTTATTTTGTACAATCCGCTCAAGTAAATATTTTATTCAAATGGTATGTGCTATGCAAACACAGTTCACATAGAGTTTGAAATGAATATTTGCACCGACTGAACAATGAAGTTACCTCTGTACAAAAACCCTTGGGGGGGGTAGGATCAGTTTTGCAATATGTAAAATCGTCTAATGCTTGTCTCCGCACAAGGCAATACATTTTGAAGCAGAACATTTTTCACTTGTAAATGAAGACAGATGGTGGACCTGTCTATGCAATTTTTCACACCACTGAAATGTATTTGTTCAATTCCTCGAGATTTAACTAATAAAGCAGTAACTGATCTTTGTGTCATGTTCTGTGGTTCCTGTTTATCTGTTCTATGTATTGAAAGCGTCGCCACACACTAGTGACATATCCAAATACAACTTGACTCAGTCTGCCCAGACGAACACATGTAAACCATCTTTTTTTTGAAAATACATTCGTCAACGAGACCTCATGTTGACGTATGATGTTTCCTGTTCAGGAGAGAACGTTCACCCGGAGGTTCAATATTTGAATCTGCACCAGTGAGAGAGAAGAGCCTCTCTGTCCAGGGCTCTAACTTGTTGCAAAAGCAAACCTGTAAGAAACGACGGGAGATAACACAGCACACAAACAAGCAAACACACACACACACCCTGTGAATTACATTTCAAGAGAAGCAAATGCATGAAACTGTCCCTTGGCTTAAATAAACCCAGATAATCTCTAGCCCTGAACCAGGGGAACAGGCAGCGGTGGGATTTGAGGACATGCGTCATTGCCACGCTGTAGCACTGGATTGATTCAGAACGTTGATAAAGGCATTTTAATAACTTCTCCCAAATTCCCAGCCTACAGATCCAGCATGCTTGGCATCCGGTTAACCTCTTTCATTTCCAGACGATTTATCTTTCCAACAGAGTTCCGAGAGGTAAATAAACTTTTGCCCCGAAGGATTTCCCACGATTCAATTTTGGTCTGTTTACTCTGCTACAGGTCTTGAGGTGCTCTCTCTAAGGTTACAAAACGGCTGCGACAGAAATGTTATCAGCATAATAACACGAGCAAACTCCTCATTTACAACCTACGAGGGCGTTACGACAGACCAGTAATTGTATTTGAAACAGTGTCGCATTCTCTTCTAATGTTCCAACTGTGCAGGGAGGCACACAGCAGTGTGTCCTGTACTGTCCTGTGTGTCTGTCTTTGGTGACAGTCTGCACCACCATCCACAGTATCATACTGTACTGTCCTGTGTGTCTGTCTTTGGTGACAGTCTGCACCACCATCCACAGTATCATACTGTACTGTCCTGTGTGTCTGTCTTTGGTGACAGTCTGCACCACCATCCACAGTATCATCCTGTACTGTCCTGTGTGTCTGTCTTTGGTGACAGTCTGCACCACCATCCACAGTATCATACTGTACTGTCCTGTGTGTCTGTCTTTGGTGACAGTCTACACCACCATCCACAGTATCATACTGTACTGTCCTGTGTGTCTGTCTTTGGTGACAGTCTGCACCACCATCCACAGTATCATCCTGTACTGTCCTGTGTGTCTGTCTTTGGTGACAGTCTGCACCACCATCCACAGTATCATACTGTACTGTCCTGTGTGTCTGTCTTTGGTGACAGTCTGCACCACCATCCACAGTATCATACTGTACTGTCCTGTGTGTCTGTCTTTGGTGACAGTCTGCACCACCATCCACAGTATCATACTGTACTGTCCTGTGTGTCTGTCTTTGGTGACAGTCTGCACCACCATCCACAGTATCATACTGTACTGTCCTGTGTGTCTGTCTTTGGTGACAGTCTGCACCACCATCCACAGTATCATCCTGTACTGTCCTGTGTGTCTGTCTTTGGTGACAGTCTGCACCACCATCCACAGTATCATCCTGTACTGTCCTGTGTGTCTGTCTTTGGTGACAGTCTGCACCACCATCCACAGTATCATACTGTACTGTCCTGTGTGTCTGTCTTTGGTGACAGTCTACACCACCATCCACAGTATCATACTGTACTGTCCTGTGTGTCTGTCTTTGGTGACAGTCTGCACCACCATCCACAGTATCATACTGTACTGTCCTGTGTGTCTGTCTTTGGTGACAGTCTGCACCACCATCCACAGTATCATCCTGTACTGTCCTGTGTGTCTGTCTTTGGTGACAGTCTGCACCACCATCCACAGTATCATCCTGTACTGTCCTGTGTGTCTGTCTTTGGTGACAGTCTGCACCACCATCCACAGTATCATCCTGTACTGTCCTGTGTGTCTGTCTTTGGTGACAGTCTACACCACCATCCACAGTATCATACTGTACTGTCCTGTGTGTCTGTCTTTGGTGACAGTCTGCACCACCATCCACAGTATCATCCTGTACTGTCCTGTGTGTCTGTCTTTGGTGACAGTCTGCACCACCATCCACAGTATCATACTGTACTGTCCTGTGTGTCTGTCTTTGGTGACAGTCTGCACCACCATCCACAGTATCATACTGTACTGTCCTGTGTGTCTGTCTTTGGTGACAGTCTGCACCACCATCCACAGTATCATACTGTGCTGTCCTGTGTGTCTGTCTTTGGTGACAGTCTGCTCCACAGTATCATTACAGAGACTCTCTAATCTGCAGCATCAGCTCCCCTATTGACAGATTTAAGGGATTGGGGTCATTGTGTTGGGGGGGATTAGCGTGCATTAGTGGACCTTCTCCATGGCACAGGTCTAGTAATGTGGGCCAGGGAAGTTTCCTAACTTCACCTTCACCAGACTAACAGCCTAGGTTACTTCTACTGTACGTCCAGTGTGCGTACTAGACATTAAATGTTACATTACATTTCGTAATTTCAGCAGATGCTCTTATCGGATTTACACAGTACAGGTTCATTCCCCCGAGGCAAGTAGGGTGAAGTGCCTTGCCCAAGGACACAATGTCATTTTTTCACGGCCGGTAATCGCACCGGCAACCTTCTGATTACCTAGCCCGATTCCCTAACCGCTCAGCCATCTGACCCCCATCTGACACCCGTAGTGACAATTCCGTCTATTACTACGCAGATTCTACCGTATTTCTAGTCTGTTTTAAATAGAAGGGCAAGTCTGAAATAATTTGAGTAGATAACAAAGAAGTATATGTTTAACGATGAGTCATTGTCCCCAAAGCAACGCTAACTGAATCCATCCCAAATAAAGCATAACAGAAAACAGTATTAAGAGTGTGTTCCATTTTCTTTCATGCTGTAGAATGAATCATTTGCACCGCGCCGTGTTCGCCTTTCTAGGGTCCAATCTTTTTCACTGTTCGTAGAGGGGTGACTCAGCCGGTGGCATTTCTGCCAGTCGAGAAGACAAGCCTCGCTTTTCAATGGTGTTTAACACAGAGATCACCGCCCCCAGACGCTCTCAAGTCTAGAGAGGAATACCAAACAAGAGCAGAGGGCAACCGGTGTCAATGCCAAGTGTCGCCACGGGAACCGGAGGGGTTCAGCTCGCACGCTGAACGCCAGACGTCAACAGCTCTTCCTCTGCACTCCTGAACGCGCTCGTTAATTCTCAGCTCTTGACTCGACGCCATCCGATCAGAAGATGCGGCCCTTCTGCGTAAAGGCCTTTTGCTACGGAAATGAACCGGAAAAAAAACAGACAAACAAGCTGACGGAAGTTCACCAAACCAGGCCGGGAGCCTTAGCAAGGACCCCCCCCTGACATCTGGAGAAGGGGGAATGAGGGGATGAGGAGGAACAGGAGGAGGGAGAACGCACGGAGCGTACTGGGGGATTACACAGAGATCAGAGTGATGAGACGGCCAGGGAAGCCTGTAAACATGTGCGGCAGCAGCAACGCTATAGCACTACTATAGGCAGAGTTTCGAACGGCTTAAATTGTTGACCTATACTAGGTCAAGGGCTTATTGGGTCACGACAAGTACTTTTTTCCGCACTTGCCGACACTGTAACTGTCCGTGGTCCTGAACTCTGTGGGGTCTGTTTGGTGAGTGAGGAATGCTGTGCGTTCCCTTGGAGACCCACAGCAGTGAGGGTGTTCTCTAGGGGTTGGTATTGACATGCTCTAGAGACAGTCATGTATAAAGCATTGTATTATACGAAAGTGCTGCACAAATAACATTGGTTTGGGGTTTGTTGTCGTTGTCATGCCACGCACCGAACCACAGGCAAAGTCGGACCACGTCCAGTGATTCCCCTCAGATGCGGGTCCCTATTCCCCTGAGTGGCACAGTGCTGCGTCACGTCCGACGGAGTCTCGCTCTCGATGTGTCCGAGGAGCTTTTGGGGAAACAATCATTTGTGGGAAGTGACAGCGGTGCTGGAAATCTCCTCCTATCTCGCGACAGGATTTGCAGAGCGACAGAGGACGGATTAAGAGCGGAGGGCGGAGGAGCGGGGCATGAACGGTAATCCCACTATAGCTCTCTGCTCGTCAACGTTTGACGGCAACACGGGCTGAACTCGGCCTATCGCGCCGCTGCTCTGAAGGACGCTCTGAAACGTTCTGGATCTGAAACGTGTTTCTCCAATGGGAATTTGCCTTGAAATCTGTTGCTCCTTCTGAAAACCAATCGTATCTGTCTGGATATCTGACTGGGAATAAGATGTATCATGTGCAAAGCAGGCTAAAATACCATGACAGCATTAAAGGTATCTTCTAACAGAAACCTTTACATTCATCTCTGCTATGACTGGAGGCGATATTCTGGGGTTTGGCAGCAATTTCTCACTTGAGATGAGATTCAAAGAGCAAAAGAATATGGTTATGTGTGTGCGCATGTGTTTGCATGTGGTGTGTTTGTTTGAGTGCCGTGTGTGTTTGTGTGTGTGTGGTGGGGGTGGGGGGGCGTGTGTGTTCGTGTGTGTGTGTGGTGGGGGTGGGGGGGCGTGTGAAAGCTTGTTTGCTTAAACGTCAGTGTGTTTGTGTTCCATTTGTGAGGTTTAAAGCTGTGAAAGTGAACTGGCCTGCCAAAGGAAGTAGGAGCGAGTCAAAGTCAAATGATTAGAGAAAGGAAAGAGAGCGGAGGGGGCTCTCGCGTAGAACTCGAAATGGTTCTCTTTGTTTCGGCTGAGGAACATATTTGGACAAATCGTCAGATTCAGCCCAGCCTATTTATTTGTAGGCTGCTCCCGCCTCACACGTAGCGAGAAGATCCCGTGTTCCCTCTCCGTTTGATCTTTGACAACCTCTATTTTTCTCTCCGCTCTCTCTCTCTCCCTCCTTCTGTCTCTCTTTCCCTCGCAGCGCGCCAGGGCCCTGTCATCTGTTACCGCTCTGAACAAAGCCACTCTCTATCTCTTCCTCCTCCTTTTCTTCCCTCCCTCCCTCCCTCCCTCCGTCTCCCTGCATCCAACTGTCTTCGTCGTTCCAGGTCGCCTTGTTTTTTTCCCGCTCAAAAAATTCTGTCGACTCCGAGTTCTCTACCTTCAGGGGGCCTCGACTGTGACTCCATTTTCCCAGGATATTCTGGCACTGTCAGCGCGAGGTAAAATGTTAAATATGCCAGCCACTCTACATGAAACACCAGCCTTTTTTCTCTCTTTTCTTTTGTTCGTTTGTTCTTGGCGGTGTCTATTTAAGCGAACAGACGACCACGAGAAAAACACACAAACATCGCCACGGCGACGCTGTGGACCCTTTGTGTTACCGCCTATTCGGAGCCCCTCAACCACCCTCATCCGATGAACGGCTGGAACGCCGTCTTCTCCTTCATCGCCACCTCGGCTGGAGGCCATTACGCCGTACTAAACACGCCGTCGACAAAGACTCCAAAGAAGGCGCGTTTGTTTAGACGCCTCTTCAGAGGATTCTGTTGACTCCACTCGCAATTCATCTTTCGCTGCGGAGCCAGGCAAACGAGACAAGGTGTTGGGAAGCTGTCACATGAAACAGGGCCCCCCCGCCGTGCGAGGATGTTTGTGTCCTCGGGGGGTCCCGGCATAGTGTGTGTCTGTGAACGTGTTTATGCCTGTACGCCTACGCTAAAGGACTGTCTGCCTTCCCCTCGCCATGACGACAGGCACGGCGACCGACTTCGCCCGACACCTTTCGCCGACACGTTTCGCCGTGCCTGCGTAACGGGAAAACGCCTCGCTTTCGACAGTTAGTCCAATCCTAGAAATCAAATTAGACGACTGTAATCCACCGTCTGGTTCGACTGAAAGGACAGATCGGCCACGGCTGCAGCTGTGCTGCATTGTCGGCGAAGCTAGACCCCTGCTGGTTTGACACGGAAACCCCCTCTATCATAGCAAGGTCACGTCTCTGGGCCTTTGGCTCTACTATAATACCAGCCTTTACGCCCACAGCTTATTGTGTGTGTGTGTGTGTGTGTGTGCGTGTGTGCATGTGTGTGTGTGCTTGCACCATATGTGGGATGAGCCTTTATCACACTGTAAAATACCAGCAGCTTCTGATGAGTCCTATTACCAATTGGTCCATTAGAGTGATTCCACGATGGCTCACCATACAACCTGCTTCGTGTGTGTGTGTGTGTGTGTGAGTAAGTGTGTGTGTGTGTGTGTGTGTGTGTGTGTGAGAGAGTATATGAGAGTGTGTGAGAGTAAGTGTGTGTGTGTGTACATTTCTGAGTAAAGGCGAGAGACATTGCCTAGGGGTTTGTGAGCTCAATAATTGATTAATCGATGACCTGCTAAATATGTGCCCCCGTCACTTTTCCAAACCCCAGCAACTCCCCCCCCCCACAGACACACACACACACAGACAGACAAACACACACACTCACACACACTCACACACACAGACACGCACACACACGTCCCCTGTGAGCATGTCCACCACACTGCATCTCATCCCATATTGATGGGCGCCTCACAGCCCTGTATTCTCCATCCTATCTGACTCCCCCACGTTCCTGATTTCAGTGGGGATCCCTCCCCAGGCAAGCTGCCCTGTACCCCCACCCTGCCACACCACTGCCAGGGTTCATAGCTCCATTGACTCCCAGGCATTGTTTCTGTTGCCCTGGTACACATCACATCGCTCCGATCGATAGCACAGCGAAAGCTGGAAGTGAGTCGACTAAAACTGTTTTTTCTTCTGACAACAACACACACACCACACACACACACACACTGTACGCTCTCCTGACCCCAGACTCTGAGGGGTGACCTGAGCAGCAGAAAAATGTCTGTTGTGTTTCTTCCATTTTCCTCTCCCCTGGAGTCACCGCTGACCCTGAAAATGCCTCAATTGTCCTCGAGAGCGAAACGGAGGCTGGTGTTTTTATAAACCACTGTCAGCACGCGCTGAATCAAAGTATGGGTTGCAAAAATGTATTTGCTGTGATGTTCCCGTGTGTCCTGTGGCACGTCGGGTCAAAGAGATGACATTTTAAACAGCCACGCCAACGGAGAGAAGTGCTGTTCCTGACTAACCGTTTCCGTAATTGTTTTTGCTGGAATTGTTTCGTCGGTTTCAAAGGCGAGACATTAGTGAGGGCTCTGGCAATTGTTGGTTCCGTAGGGAACAACCGACATCAAAATTCCGAGACACCTCTCTCTCTCTCTCTCTCTCTCATAGCGCTACCTAGATCTCGAGCGAGTACTAATCGCTCTCTCTCCCTCCCTCTCTCTCTCTTCCTTCTATGCATAGCTCTCGATCTCATATCTATCCCTCTCTCTATCTCTATCTCTCTCTATCTCTCTCTCTCTCGTATCTCTCTCTGCTCTCTCTCTCCTCTCTCCTCTCTCTTCTCTGTCTCTCTCTCTCACTCAGAGGCCCAATTTGAAGTCGGTCGTAGGACATCTCGCACCTGATTGGAGGGGGGCGTGTCCGAGCGTTAGATGAGCGAGAGGGGGGGGGCAGTTTGGACCCCGAGACACGAGGCATTGATTACTGGCTGTCACATTGGGCGCCGGTCGATGTCACAAATCGTACGGGATGGGATTTTCTGATCAAGGGGCTGCGTGCCCGCCCGGGGGGGGCTGATGCAGCGGGGGGGGTCGGCAAACGCCGCCGTCTGATGTCGTGATGGCCGCGAGTGGCTTCCGAGACATGTGTCTCGCTGGCGGACGCGGTGAGAGAGCTGATTCCGGAAGGCAGAGAGTGAGATAGCGGCGCAATTACATTGTGGCTCTGTATATCTGATAGGGAGAAGTCATTACCTTTGTGTTGGAGGGTCGAGGTTTGATTGAGAGAAAGGCAAATGAACAAACGTGAGTATATTCTACATCTGAAACTAGAACTGATGACTTCAGTCTATATTTGATTATCCTTGGCCTTGTACTCTCCTACAGGCCACGATAGGCCGTATCGGTTTAATACGTTTTCTAATTAAAAACAAATAATGTGGATTTTGTCTATTCCTTCGTGTTTTGCTCACTCTCGATCGCCACTATCCCGATCTCATAGCTAGACGAGACCCCCTCTCTCTCTCTCGATCTCTCTCTCTCTCCTCTCGACTCTCTCTCTCTCTCTCTCTCTCTCTCTCTCTCTCCTCTCCCTCTCTCTCTCTCTCTCACGCACACACACTGACTCGAACACACGCGTAGTTCGTGTCTCGTTTCAACCCAGTTTATTACCATAAACACAATGTGAACGCAATGACTGCAATCGTTACGCACCGCGGGCCCCGATCATCTGTCACTCAGGTGCCCAATCAGACAGCCAATCAATTCAAGGTGCGTGTCCTCCTGCAGGACACTGTACGAAAGAGCCTCCTTTTGTGACAACGTCAAAGTTCCCATCTATGAGTATTACTGTAACAATAGGTCAATATGTCACTGCTACTGTTATTTTCGGTCCGTTTCAGGCTTGTCTCTAAACAGTAGAGATGTTATAACCATAACTGTCTATAAAAATAAAATGACTTACTGACTTAACTCTTATCTTATCCAGCAGCGTTTACTCAGTACCTCGTCTGTTCGATAAACCGCTGGTTAGATTTTTTACATCTGTCTTTGAGTCACGTTTGTCATGACACATACATTCCCCGCACCGATACACACGAGCACATTCTCACAGTACACACACATTCACACACTACCCAGAACACCAGAACATTCTCTATGACACATAGAGAACACTAATTGGCTTCTACAACTCCTACTTGGCCTTTGATCTCAACCTAAACGTAGAAGACCTCATCTTTGCACCGGACTGTTTGAACTGTCAGAGCAATGGTTCAATTATCAGGTAATGGTTCTGATATTTCTGTGTTCCTCAACCCACCCACTACACACACACGTTGAGAAGACACAATTACAGAGTGGCTCCATCCTCTGCACCCACAGTATAAATGTCAAATCTATCATTTTTTTCACTGACCTTACCATGATGTTTCAATGTGAATTTCATCCTGTAAAGTTGTTTGGCCTCTGCAGCCTGGTCAGTGGTATTAAGTGGCTGCTGGCCGTTGGTGACTAACTGAATCTCTGCATTGTCCCCGAGAACCATGATGTCTCAAGCTTTAACCTGGAACTGAATGTTCTGCTCATGACGTTTTGCTTTCCTACAGCGATAAAAACCATAATTAGGGCACCACACCACAAAAGACTCATTGGATTTCTTTCACAATCTTTATATCTTGATTTAAAGCCCTACAGGTGGCAGACACTTTACACCAACTTCATACTGTAGCTCTTCATAGGCTACCTTTTCACTTTCGACAGCTCTTAGAGCTTGCTGATTGCATGTAATTATATCCAATATAGGTCACTCAATGATAAAAGCGTTTTTATCCCCGCTCTTTTGAGGGAATGAAAGCCATGGAAGCCTTTGCATACCGAGCCTGGATAACTTGTGCGTAGAAATTCGGACATCATTTATTACATTCGAAGCCTGCTATCTCTATGAGTTAATTCACACCATTGTTCTATGCTACTCCGACGAATCGTAGTAGATTAAACTCTCGCCGATCGGTCCATCCAGCCACAGACGGTGTCGAACAAACCGAGTGCTGATCACTTGCTCATACCTTGGGGGGTTAGAGCGTGTGACATCATTAACGGAAGGGCTTTCTCACACAAATACTAAAAGACAAACGAGTTGGCTGTTTGTAGAACCATTACAGGTGCTCAAACCATAGCTGCATTCAGTTCAGACAGATCTGAGTCGTGAGGGGGAAAACCAACAGCTCTTCAGAGTGTATTACAGTGCCTGGGTAAGTGCTATTAAAACCCAGCCGAATGACATTACGTCAACAATTATAAATATATTCATATTTAATTTGTTCATATATGCATTTTTTTGTTCTGGCCTCTGCAGAGGGGTCCTCACTGCCTTTATTTGTGCTCAGGCACTCAGCAGGACACCTATATGCTGTGACCAGGATGGATTCACATTCTCTTCATGGAGCAGGGAAACCAGGACCTCGCTGTGGACTAATAATGCGCAGCACCAGAAAGACTAAAGGTACCCTTTGTTTTCAAACTGGTGGAGGAGCGAGCGCTGAGGGTGGTGAGGGTTGTATACACACACACACACACACACACACACACACACACACACACACACACACCGTGTCTGATAGAGCACAAGTCTGGATCTCTGTTTCATTCCCTTTGGCCTCCACCGCCTTCGCATCCACAACACCTTTAAAAGCTCAGCTTGGTATCCCATCAGCTCTCGGGAAGAGGCATGGAAGGAGGAGCCGACGAGACCGAAATAAGCAACGAGGAAGAGCACAGGACCTGAAGAAGACCGCAGGCGTGATGGGATGTTTTTCAGTTTCAAGGTAACTTTGCGATTCTGCCAGCCCAAAAACAACAAACAGAGACACAACAAGCTTGTCTCACTTTCTAACATTGTGTCTATGGCAGTGCAAAAAAAACGACTTTAATAGCCTTCACTTTCGGTGCGTGTGTATCATGATCATATCACGATTAGATCCATCGCGGCTACGACTTGTTATTCACAAAACAATCAACCACGTGAAACAGGCTCGATTCCAACGCGGTCAGTTACCCGTTCTTCCATTCTATTTAAATAGGCCGTCTGGCTCCGGTCGCTGGGGAGAACAAAGGGATGGGCTGTCTGGGAGAGGGACACATCCTCTCTCTTTCAGCACCCATCTCACGTCGCCGCACATGGTTCCAGTTAGGGGGAGCCATCTGCCAATGTTCACCTGGTCTGAGTACATTGGTAATTGCGCGTTGTTTACCTCCACTGACCCCTTCCAGAACCTCCCGATCGGGGCCGGAGGCGGCGAGGGGTGTGGGGGGCTCTCCCGGGGCCGAGCGGAGGACGCTGTCACCGAGGACGAGACGGGGCATGTCTGTCCTAGCGTGCACCCCGGTGCTGATTGCACCAGGCTCTAGAGGGCTTGGGCCCTGGAGCGGGGGGAGGGGGGACGACGAGAGAGAGGAGAGAGAGAGAGAGAGAGAGAGAGAGAGAGAGAGAGGAGAGAGAGAGAGAGAGAGAGAGAGAGTGAGAGAGAGAGAGAGTGAGTGAGAGAGAGTGAGAGAGTGAGAGAGTGAGAGAGTGAGAGAGTGAGAGAGTGAGAGAGTGAGAGAGTGAGAGAGTGAGAGAGTGAGAGAGTGAGAGAGAGACTAGCAGACCCCTGAGAGTTAGGTAATTTCATAGTGAAACAGCTCGTTTGAGTATATTATTTGACCTTTTTATCATTGTTATAACAATAATCTTTTTTCCTCAAAGATATATTTCTTATTATACTCACCAGACAGGAAATGTATGGCAGATAGAGAAGGGGAGACATGCAGAAATGGCCTGAGCCGGAATCGAACCCGTGACACCTCAGCCCGCACCTCAGCTTAACCGGGGAGCCCCAGTAAAGATGAAACATTTTCATTTTGCTGATTGGATTCCAGGGCTTTGCTGAGGGTAGGCTGCTAAAGACCTCTGGTCCCTGATTGGTTCAGTGGGCTAGCTAAACCACTGTGTGCCATGTCAAAGCAATTCTCATTAGGTACATTAGAGACACACTGAACACCACCCAGCCCTGCTTCTCTTAAGGCACCTCTGCAAATGGCACCTGGAATTATCTCCCAATTTGAGGGTTTAAAATGGCCAGCCATTTCACCATGTCCTCTCCCCGTTGGCAAGTCTCATTCCAAAATCATAGTGCAGTAAGACGTGTGTGTGTATGTGTGTGTGAGAGAGCAGAAGAGGCCAACTGTATATATGCGGCCTGACAGTCTGATTTCCATGGAAAACCTGAAAACCGTCTCTGACTCAGGGGTTACGGGGTTAATTCAATTGGCCGGGCGGTCACAGACTGGCTTCCAATTACATTCTCCGTTAAACGCAGAGTCATTTGAATGGTATAGAAGTCAGATAGACTCGCTAAGCCACCAGGACAATAGCATCTTCTTAGCCAGGACGCAGGTGGCTGACGAGGCTAACGAGGGCCGCGCGGAAGGCAGACGGCTGCTTTGTTGCCGTGGCGTCAGCGTCAGAGCCGTATCCGTCCACAGACAGACACGCAGGCAGAGGGGGTTTGACAGGCTATGTGTCAGGGCAGCAAATAAGCGTTTGACTGCGAGAGTGCTGGAACAGAGGAGCCAGGCAGTCAGACAGACTGACAGCGGCGTGGTAATGGAGCTGCCAGAGTCTATCTTCTCCGGTCTCCCACGCAATAATACCTCACGCCGCTTTGTGGAAAACGCACAAACAAAACAGACGACGCACACACACACACGCACACACCTACAGATGCTGTCACGGCACAATCGGAATCACGACACGCGTACGTATGAAAAGACACGGACATGTTTCGCGGAACACACACACACACCTACACGCACGTACACACACACACACCTACACGCACGTACACACACACACACCTACACGCACATACACACACACACACCTACACGCACATACACACACACACACACCTACACGCACGTACACACACACACACCTACACGTACGTACACACACACACACCTGCTGAGGAATGGGACTGAGGGAACCATGAAATGCAGGCTCTGGCGTGGGCCGTGAGAAGCAGCCATCCTGTAGAGTCAGTTTGTAATCTCTCCTGTCATCGCTCAGCTACAGGCTGTAATTTGATCAATCGCAGGTCTGAGATGCAGTGAAATTAGGCTTTGGCAGCTCAAGGGCTCCTTGGGTCTGTTCCCCCTATAAAGGATCCTCCCGTTTTATTTCTTTATTTTCTTCCTCTTGTTAAAATATTTGAGAGACCCTTTCGCCTGTAGCCTTGAATTTAGAGTCGCTCTAAACATTTGAACTAGAGGAGGACAGGAGGAGGAGTAAAGAAACCCGCAGGTGGAATGTGTAATTAAAAGTGATTTCAAATGGCAGTTACTTTAGAATGCCTGTCAACCTCTCTCTCTAAAGTAGCAGACACATTATTTTATACTAAGCATTGTCAATCCATTCAGCAGGAAAGTTAAGTATAGCTGGGGGAATTAATTGAATACAGTATATTCTACGTATGTGCTGGATAGTTGATACTTTCATTATACAGTGCATCAGAATTCCACCGCAACCCTTGGACACAACATTTGATCATCAGACTCAACTTAAAATGCGGCAAAATAACGACCAGTCTCTATTTTCAGATGGGTCCATTGTAAAACTCATCTACAGTACATGTGTGGGGAAAAAAGAAGAAAAAAAAGAATACGGTATAATTAGCACAAAAATACTTGGGCTGAGAAGAATGTATCAACTGTATTTATCAATTCTATAGATGAAAGTCTTTCAACTGGTTCTGCGAGACCTTGTTCATCCCCCTCATGTTTTTTCATAGACAAAAGCCTTCACATCAGTGTACGTGTCTCACCTTTCCATCTCAGAAACACCACCAGCTCTAATTTAATCCTGGATTTTCAATTACCTCTATACAGGCGGTACAGACATTTGCGGCATCTGTCAAACCTCCTGTTTCCTTACTGCTTGAAAGAAAAACACGTTTGATTGGAGAGATATGGTTTCCCATGTAACATAGAATATATTATATGTTTCACAGTTAAACTTTCTGTAAGAATGTAACAACTATAGCGTGTGCTTACAACAGTAGACCAACTTCATGACTAACTTAATGTCAAATTAATTCACGGAACAGCTGTATTGTATATGCAAGTGTGTGTACCGTGGTAATGTGCACTCTGTAGCTATCTTAGATATCTGAACAGCTGCAGCGCGTTGCCGTCGACTTTACCCGCCGATTGAACACGAAGCCTCAGGGACAAGTGCTGACAAGATTCCTGGGTTAGATTCAGCCTTCACTGAGACAGAGGGGCCATCACTAAAAAAAGGAATGTGTCCTTAAAGATTCTTAGTTAAATAAAGGTTAAATATACAAAAAATAAAAGAGGGAAACTGATAAAAGAACAAATGGAAGTCTATCCGCTTGTGTTGTCTTGGCCCAAGAATTTCAGTGACCTTGTGTTGTTCTGTGCACCTGACAATACAACTTGAAACTCGAAACTCTTCTAAAAAGATCATTAAGGTCAGCCATGACAACCTACCACCAGGCCTCTGCCTTTGAATGCTCTTCTAGTCCGAAGATTTTCAGTCTGATTTGTAGGACCTGACCTTTCATTCGACGCAAACACAGGTTGTTCGCTGTCTCTCCCCTGTATCTAGTATATCTATATCTACGTACTCCTGTGGAACACTCAGTTAACGGAGTTAAGAGGCTCCAACAAGTGATCATTATCCCCATCAGAGGCCCGAAGCGACTGTTCCCAGCAGACACTTGAGAACACAGACCTAAATACCGAAATACCAGCTGAGATGAAAACGAGCAAATAATAAAACAGACCCAATTCTCCTATTCGACGAGGAGGGAGGGGGGAGAGAGACATTAGCGTCTCTATCTCAATTAGAGATCTCAATAAGGCCGACACCGAAGGGATTTGACGCAACCAAACCACTTGCATCTAAAAATGCCGTGACTCAATTTCCCCTTAATGAATTCCTCTTCGTTGTTTTTGAAGGCTCTTTTGACTCAGAAGCACTGGGTCTCTCTGGGGTACGGGGGAGGCTGTGTGTGGATTCGGTTTCAGCCACCCTGACTATGGCTACTGATCCACTGTGTAGACAGAACGGTATACCTCACATGCTGCTTCTTTGGTCGTGCCGGTCCATATCGTAAATCACGTTTGCCTTTCTATATTTATCTCTTCCTTGCTCTCTCTCTCTCACTCTCTCTCTCTCTCTCTCTCTCTCCTCTCTCTCTCTCTCTCTCCTCTCTCTCTCTCTCTCCCTCTCTCTCTCTCTCACACACACTCACATGCAGTACACAGACGCACAATGCTTTTGTATCCAGCATTTATGTATGGTTCCTCCAAACAATCACCCACACCTTGCCAATTCCCCAGAACTTTCACATGTGGCGCTTCCAAAATGAATCCTGTCATTGATAGAAAGGCTTTAGCATTTCAAAGGCTCTAAACACTGTCATTCTCCTACACACACACACACACACACACCACACACACACACACATACATTCAGACTCACTCATGGAGGCACAAGGAAAAACACACACACACACACACATACGTTCTAGGAAAGGAAATGAGAAAGTTTGGGGTGGATATGTTGGGTCTTTATTCTGTCCTAGATCAATAGAGATAGTGCGAGAGCAGCCGAGAGAGAGGAAGAGCAACAGTCACCCCCTGCCCTCCTCTGTGAAAACTCTCACACTGACCAATCTCACCCTCTGATCGTTTCATCTCGTCCGACGCACCGTCTCGTTCTCGTTCACGGAAACGTAACTCAGTCCCCGCCTCAGTCTCACATACGGTATTCATGAAGTAACTCGAGCTTTCGCAGGGTCCTTCCGTTCAAACAAAACCCTCTGAAGTCAAACGCCCCCTCCCCTGCACTAAAACCCTCCGATTTTATAGGGAAAAATTGTTTCTGTGAAATACCTCTCCCGGCGATGACCTAATCCCCAGTGTTGCTCCACCTGGCGAGACGGTAATCCGGGGGATTAAAATCGGTCCCGAGCGTTCCCCCCTCCTCTCCTGGATGCTTAATTAGACCGTCGTTGACATCTGGGTTGTTAAATGGCTGCGATAATTTAGCTTGCAGGGGCTGCATAGAAAATGTCACATTAACACAAGTAGTAAAACTCATCCGAAAACTCATCCGAGTCCCATTAATTAGCCTGGCCTTTCACTAAAGCGGAGCGTGTCCTGGTACCCAATGCGGGGGGAGATGTCCTAATTGTCTGGGAGCGCTACAAACGACCCTTTAATGCACTGGAGCTGGCGAGGGACTGACCTTCTGTGGATGTCGAGACTTCCGACTACAACCATGAGTGGACTACACTCAAACGTATTCATTGTGCACACACGAAATATAAGCTTTGCGACTCTCTCCGCCTCAGGAAGGGATGTGTGTGTGTGTGTGTGTGTGTCTGTCTGTGTGTCTGTGGAGTTCTGTTTTGTTAGAAAAGACCAACATAGGGTGTTAGGATGACTTATTTCCCCCACGCTTACTTCCCGGCAAACCCCTCAGAGGCCATCGACGATGACAGGACGCCGGTTCGTTTGACGGAGGGAGCGTACCGTGCGCCGCCCGGGAGCAGACGTTCTGATCCACGCCTTTCCGGAAAGATCCACAGATGAATGAAAAGGAGCAGACAAATGAATCAAACGGAGGCCGGGTGTGGAAGTGTCACCTTCGCTTTTAATCAATCCAGAGACCTCGGCAGCACACAGAGCAGGGGCAGATGGGACAGGTGTGGGAGTTGGCGGTCAGATGGGAGTTTGCTGAGGCTAACAGGTGTATGGCGCGTCCCCGCGGCTAACTGATCTAAGCTAGCACGGACCCACGGGGATCTGCGCTACTGTGTGCCGTGTCGATCTCTCGGCGAGATATGACGCTGTTTATATGACTTAGTAGCAGTCGCCAGCCCTTTGACAGCACAATGAGATTCCGATTGTGTATTTGGCCCATTTAAACTGTCGTCAACAGTCTAAACATAGCAACCAACAACTGTAGGTAGTTTGATGATGGACCTTAACAATGTTAGGAGTTTCCAGATGTTTGTAGCGGGACAGACCCAGTATAACCTAGAGTCATGAGGGTTCTTGTTTGGACAACGGTGATCAATTGACAAAGAGAACAAAGAATATCACAGGGGTTTTTTTTTGTTTGTTTTTTGAAGAACAAGAGACGCTTTCTATTATCGGAAAAGAAAAGAAGGTTTGTACAATACACGTGTGACCTGTCTCAGACTGGGTACCGACAATGTGCACACATTTATTTCAGGATGGTTTGACGAGGGTTTAGATCAGACGTTTTGTGTCTTATCTTGCAATAACATGCATGAGAGCTGGTCTCTGGAGAGTCACAGGGGGAAGAAGCGTGGACGACAGACTAGGTAATGATGTACAAAAATACAGAACACCTTGCAAAAACATGTTTTGGTGCACACTTCAAACCAGTCTGCACAGCATTTGTATTTACATCTCTAAATAAGTCTGAGCACTTCTGAATCTATAATAGCTTGAGGAATATTGGAATATAACGACTTAATAAAAAGCAATAACATGACATACATAATGATAATAAAAGGGTGATTGGAAAAAAGTAACAAAAAGAGTATTGGAGAATAAATTCGATTTGTCTTCAATTAAACAGGAGAAACAGGCATCTTAATTATTGTTTGTCTCTGTCAAGCGAATGATTGGCCACCTCTCCCCTTTGCCTGTGGTGTCACGGTGATATAAAGATTCCCTTCAATTTCTGAACCACGACCTCAGAATGACAGTTGCCATGGAAACAACTCAGGCAGAACGCTCCCTCCCGTTGTCATGGCGGCAGTGTGGCAACAGCTCCAGCCGCTTCAGTCTCAGCCCCAGGTCCTTCCTCCAGCTCCTCTCCCTCCCTCACTCTCTCCTTACTCTGAAGGCATTCGGGTGAGTTTCTCTCGTCTGTGGTCCGCGGCAACGACAAAAGAACGAAAACAAAGCGTGCCTTTTGTTCACGCCAGGTTCTTGGTGGCGTTCTCGTTCAGGCGCTCCATGTAGTTCCTCAGATCCTGCGAGTCCCCGAGCTCGATGTCCGGACACACCCACTTGATCTCGCTGGTGTGGGCCAGCGGGCTGAGCACCGGGCAACCGTTACCGGCTTTGATGTTGCTAAAGGTGGTAAACTTCACCCGTTTCCTCTTAGTGGTGGGCGAGTTGAGCGACTCGCTCCTGTGGTCCCGCCCCCCGGCTCCGCCTCCCGTGCAGGCTCCCCCCTTGGCCCCTCCTCCTCCGTTGAGCAGCTGGCTCCCCTCCTCCAGGGTGCTCCCTAGCTCCTCCCCCTGCTGCCGCTGCAGACACAGGCCCTGCGGCCCGTCCAGCAGGCCCGCCTCCTGGCCCAGCCACACCCAGTCGTGGGCGTGGGCCATGGCCTCGGGGCTCTCCAGGGGCAGCTGCTTGCTGCGGTACTTGTAGGCGTAGGAGACGCAGTTGATGAGGAAGACGAGGATGGCCAGGCAGAAGACCCCCAGCAGGGCGTACATGCCGATCTCCAGGTCGGTGAGGCCCCGCCGGGACGTCAGCAGGTCCTCGTCCGTGCCGAGCCCCCCCGGGAGCTCCGCCTGGGCGGGGTACTCCAGGAAGCCGCCGGCGGGCACCCCCCCGTCGGCCGCCAGCCTGCCTCCGCTGGGCCGGAGGAGGGGGGCTTTGACGGTGGCGGCGCCCCGGTTCATGATGTCGGAGATGGAGCCGCCGTGGTACGGCGAGTCGGGCCTCGTCCGGCGCTCTCCGCCGCCGCCGCCGCGCCCGTACGACGGCGGCTCCTCGGGGGGGCCGAAGCGGACGCGGACGGCGGCCACGCCTGACGCCAGGACGCCGCGCCGTCTCCCCCGCTGCTGGCATTCCTCCGACGGCATCATCTCCACGCGCACCAGCGCCCCCTGGCCCGGGCCCTTGGCCACGACGACGGGCCACTTCCACGACGAGGCGCCACGCCGCACCTCCACCACCTGCTCGTCCAATGATATGGCGGTGAGCGCAAAGTGGGCGGGGTCGTAGTGATCCAGAGGGGTCGTGGAGCCGTCGCTGAACTGCAACCAGGCGCTAATGAGGGATTCCTGAAGACACACACACACACACACACACACACGCACACACACGCGCACACACACACACAAACGCATGAGTGAATTCCCCCTAAAACAAGCAATGTAAACTCTAGGCAACCTTGTCTGCCACTGGATCTCCCCTTGGGACTGTCAGCTAGCTGAGGTATGAAGACATTAAAGAAAACGCTGCTTTAATGTCAACACACTCCAGGAAAACTCAGTGTGGTACTTCTCGTTCAGTCGCGCTGGGAGAGAAAATGAGAGAAAAGCCGAACACGAGAGCAGAGACCGAGAGGTGAAACTGAGAGAAAGGAAAAGAGCATTGTGGTGTTTTAATTGGCGGGGGTTTAAAGATGCAGGAGCGTGCGACAGTGAAACAACGTTTGTTCATAACAAGAACAGATGACACACTGATGAGAACCTTCAAACAAATTAGGACAATTAGTCATAGTTATGGTTCGATAAAGAAATCGTATGAAAGTGAGGTGACATTTAAATTCCATTTCAAATGTTAAATGTATGAGTTGTCATAAGACCGAGTTACCATGGCGTCTGAGGTGAGCAACAGTACCTGTTTGGGGCTGGTCATGACCTCCTGTGTGGTGGCCGTGGCGACGATGGCCCTGTTGCTCCCTGGACTGAGTTGGAGGGACAGAGAGAGCCCCGACACCAGCTGCACCCCGAGCTCTGTCACACTCACTTTGTCATCCAGCACCTTGATCCTCCTCTCAGCCAGGACTGAGGCTGACAGAGGGGACAGCACCTGCACACACACACACACACACACACTGGTGTCAGCACACACACACTCACACGCATGCATCATACACAAACACCTACAGTACACCTGCATACACACACACTCTCAGACACACACACACACCAGCGTGCATACACATGTATACACAAGAACACATACAGTGCACATGTATACACACACACACACACAGATCCCGCTCGACATCCCACCTGCCCCCGGCGCTGACGGGCGTGTAAATACAAGTGACGTGTAATGAGACCGGAAGTGCACCTCTCCGCTCCGCTCACCGCCGAGCCTCCCCCACCTCCCCCACCGCCCCCGCCAGGCGTTTACCCTGCCCTAATGAACTGTCAGCCTCCATCACCACCGGCCCGTCTGTACGCGGGCGTTCTCCCGGCGCCGACTCCCCCGGTGATCCACAGTACGTCTCGGGCCGCGTGTTAACCACACAGGCAGACACGCGGGGGACGCCCCAGCATAATGATTGCTTGTAGGGGTCGTGTAGATGCGGTTGAGCCGGTGAGATCCAGGGCTTAAGAGCCCCATGCGAGTCCTGGATCTTTGTTCTGTAGGTACGTGCGTGTGCGTGGCTACGCTGTATGTTCAGAAGCTTTCAATCGAGCCCCGTTCAAACTGGGAGGCACATGCTCCATCAAATATTTTGTCTGGATGTATTCTATTTTTAATAGTAAGTGACATGACAAACTCTAAAATAACATATCGTTTTACCCAAATATAAAGGTTGAGTTTACTGAGCTACAAAAACAGACTTAAATTTGATAATCCGCCCCAAGTCAAATAACGTACAGTATCATTGCTGAAAAATTGCTGCACTATAATTATTATTTTCTTTCCCAGGGAAGGACCTCCATGTCTGCTGTTTTAATTGCATCCCTCCCCCCCCCCACCCCCCCCACCCCCCCCCTGGCTGGCATGACTCCCCTGGAAACAGTCATTTATTAATTTATCTTTAGCTCAAAGTGCTGGGTAGGAAGACAAGTGTGATACAAGGAGCAAGGTTGAACCGTGGTTACCATGGAGATGGGCACGGCTATCCACTAGGATTGCCCCTTATTTCCTTTGATTGCCAAAACCCCTCCTCCCCCCCTCCTCCCCCCCCTCCTCCACCCCTCCCCTCCCCCCCCTCCTCCCCCCCTCCTCCACCCCTCCCCCCCCCCATTCCCATGATTGCGGCGCTTTTTATTGAATTTTAATACAAGACTATTGAAACCCTCTTGTTTGTGGGTTTGATCTACAATCACTCCACTGAAGCGAGAGGCTATTTCGCTATCAAATAAAACTCCAAAGTCCTCTAACAGCTTTGTCGATACTCTTTTGAGGCTGTGTGGTGCGTGTATGTGTGTTCAATGTGTTGGAGGCACGTGTGTATAGGGTATACAGCATGTGTGTGTGTGTGTGTGTGTGTGTGTGTGTGCTTGTCTGTCAGTCGTATGTGTTTCCTGAGTGTGTGTGCAGCTCTCTTATATCGAGGCGAGACCGAAATTGTAAGATGATTGCTTTAAAGCAAACAGAAACTGTAGCCTGAGTCATGAACACTGTGCTTCATCTCCAGCCAGTGTAGAAGTGAGCCACTATTGGCCACTAACAGTATCAATATCCAGTCTCTCCAACAATCGAAGAAGACAGAGATCAGCCAAAGGTAGTCAAAGATTAGCCGTTGCTATACTGTATGGCCTTTCGACGAAACAATATCCTGAGATACTCTGGCAAACACATGGATTCTCTCCCTATCTCTCTCTCTCTCTCTCCCCCCATCTCTCTCTCTCTCTCTCTCTCTCTCTCCTCTCTCTCTCTCCTCTCTCTCTCCCTCTCTCTCTCTCTCTCTCTCTCTCTCACACACACACACACATGCGGCAATAAGAAGTCAATTCAAGTCAAGTCTGCTAACCCGTATGTATGCTGAGCGAGTGGGTGTGCTTGGAGGGGTAAACTCAAAAGTCGATGGTGTTTTCCAGAGTAAGTGGGTACATGTGCTGGACCTGGTGTTTGGAGCCCGCCGCCAGTAATATCATCAGCCACACGCTGCCTGCATGTGAAGCTGCGAGGCCCTACTGCCTTTTATAAGGCGTGCCATGCAGCCACGCAGCCCTGTCAGATGTCGATTGGCTAAAGTGTTTGTGCAGAGAGGAGATCAATGTTGCTGTCTTTTTAGACAACCCTCCACTCTGAGACCCCTGATTCACTCTATACAGCTCAATTGGAAGGTCCCTCCGCCCTGCACAGGTTCTGTGTGAATCAGTTAGTCTTAATGTGACTCCCTTATTCACTCGCACACATGCTAACAATGTCGTTAGCGCTGTCGAACCTCCCCGGTTTTCTTCGCTCCTTTGTCCTTTCTTTCTTCATTCCCTCACTTTTTTTCACCCTCCCACCCTTGTCGGGGAAAACTAACCTGCAGTTTGGTGGTACCGGTGTTCTGGCCAATCACAACCTGCCCTTGCAGGAGGCGGGCCACCCGCTGGTCCTCCACTCTCAGCGAATCCTGGACCAGCTCTGTCACATCCACCTGCCAATCGCTGCCCAGCAGGAAGTCCTGTTGGCCCTTGCCCCTCCTCTGCCCCGTCTGCCACGAAGTGTGTGAGCACGTGGACCGTGGTGCTCTGGTACTGGGGCACGCACCCCCCCCTCGGACCTCTCTCCTCCATCTTCATCGTCGTCATCGTCACTGACTCGCTCATATCTGGAAGAGTCAGAGTAACAGGGCCTTCAGTAACTCGAACGTAGCTGTTCTGTATCACACATCCCCCTCCAAGTCCCCCAGTCCTCCAGTCCCCCAGTCCTCCAGTCCCCCAGTCCTCCAAGTCCCCCAGTCCTCAAGTCCCCCAGTCCTCCAGTCCCCCAGCCCTCAAGTCCCCCAGTCCTCAAGTCCCCCAGTCCTCCAGTCCCCCAGTCCTCAAGTCCCCCAGTCCTCAAGTCCCCCAGTCCTCAAGTCCTCCAGTCCCTCCAGTCCCCAGTCCTCCAAGTCCCCCAGTCCTCCAAGTCCCCCAGTCCCTCCAGTCCCCCAGTCCCTCCAAGTCCCCCAGTCCCTCCAAGTCCCCCAGTCCCCTAGTCCCTCCAGTCCTCCAAGTCCCCCAGTCCTCCAAGTCCCCTCAGTCCTCAAGTCCCCCAGTCCTCCAAGTCCCCCAGTCCTCCAAGTCCCCCAGTCCTCAAGTCCCCCAGTCCTCCAGTCCTCCAGTCCCCCAGTCCCTCCAAGTCCCCCAGTCCTCCAAGTCCCCCAGCCCTCCAAGTCCCCCAGTCCTCCAGTCCCCCAGTCCTCAAGTCCCCCAGTCCCCCAGTCCTCCAAGTCCTCCAAGTCCCCCAGTCCTCCAGTCCCCCAGTCCTCCAAGTCCCCCAGTCCTCAAGTCCTCCAGCCCTCCAGTCCACCAGTCCTCAACCTCCCTTCCAGCCCTCCAGTCTCTCTCCCTCCCCCTCCTTTCTGTCTGAGCCTGGCCAGACCAGGTGCCTGTGAAAAGGCAGAGCAGCGCTTGTGGCTGCGGAAGAAACAACGACAGCCTCCATTAGATGTAATTTAGGCATGGCCGTTCAGGCAGAAAAGCAGGCTGGCAGGTTAACATGGTAGAGCTGGCTGGCTCAGCTCTGCCTCCCTTCATCTATCCCTCCCTCCCTCCATCCATTCATCCACCAAGCCCCTGCCATGCAGCCGTGTGCCCGTGGGGGCGACTGGGCCTAAACTGAGGTGACATTTACGGCTCTCAACAGAAACATGAGGGCGGAGAGTGTAGGCTGGGGAGGACGCCAGGTCAGCAGAGGGTCTGTGAGTGTAATGAGCTTGCTTTCAGACTCACACGCACAGACACACACTCACACACAGACTCACACACACCGACACACACACAACACACACACAGGGAGTTCAGGCTTTTTGCCCTCCAGCTTTTCCTATTCACTCACAGTAATAACGCAGCTTATGGGGCTTAAAGGCGGACTGCGTGACAGCGGGGGTATATGCGTCAGAGCGCCACCCAGTGGTCTGAAGGTCATATGACCCAAGCAAATGCCAGGACAGCTGAAGAGGATCATTTTTCCCTCTCTTTCTCTGACAAGGTGTAAACACCCTTCTCAGCACCGTGTAAAAGACACACCTCCTGCTGCCGGCGGCGACGGGCACCCTCCAGCCCTTGATCTGGCTGAGCTCGGGGTCTCCCACGTCGATGAGCAGGGGCAGGCGGGGCATCCACACACTCATCTCCAGCTGAGCGCTCAGGTAGCTGTAGGTGAAGTTCAGGAGCATCTTCATCCTCCCCCTCGTCTCCTTCCCATTGACGTACACGTAGTCACAGCGCTCCGACACCTGAGAGAGAGAGAGAGAGAGAGAGCGAGAGAGAGGAGAGGGAGAGAGGAGGAGAGAGAGAGGAGAGAGAGATGAGGGGAGAGTAGAGAGAGAGTAGAGACGAGAGAGAGAGAGAGAGAGGGAGTAGAGAGAGAGAGAGAGAGCGAGAGGGGGAGCGAGAGAGAGATAGGGAGGGAGGGGAGAGAGGACAGCGACAAATAGAGTGAGACACAGAGTGATACACCCAAATAGCATAGAGCGAGTGGGACGAGAGCGAGCATGAGAGAGGTGAGAGAGTTCGAAAATAGAGAGAGAGAGAAAGAAAACTATCCATAATAAACGTATAGTGAAGTCCATAAAAGCGCCTTACCGAATGAATTAATAGGAGTTACAAGGTACCTAGGGTATACTGTGTGCAAAGGGTGTACAGTATGCTCGGGGTCGAATACTGGCCAATCCGGGGCTGATTGCCATTAGCCTGTTCGCAATTAGCTATGTATGGTGTGTGTTTGTGTGGGTGTGTTGGGCCCAAATCAACTTAATAACAGATGGAAAATGACCATACCCCAACCAGCAACCCCCCCCCAAAAAATGGCTCTGAGCCACTGTGACTGGCCAGCATTTCCTCCAATCAGCACCAAAGGCTCTCTCATGTGTGGCCAGTCAGCCGCAGATGGACCAATGAGATGGCGGAATCTCCAAGGAGCATCTGAGACACTTTATCAACAATCGTCCTCAAAGCGCCACATTGACTCGATCAGACGTGTCCCTCCACGCTTCCCGCCTGATTCATTTGAGCTTCCTTATAATCGACATCACTTCCTGTTCACAGCCATAATCCTAACTCCACTTCCCCTTGAAGCTTCACGTCCTCGGGACTGAGCGCCTGTGCGTCCTTCGTCTTCCCGAACACCTGGTCACCGGCTCGTCATCCTCCCTCTCACCTGGCTCGGAGTTTCCCCCGTTTCTCCCAGACGATGAGGTAGAGCGACCCTGCGCTTGTCAGAGCTGTCTGCTGGATGCTTATAGGCCCTCGTCAGGACCTCGATCCACTTCCTTTTCTTCCAGCCTGTCATAAGAGCACTTGCTCCTCGGAACACTTAACCCCTGAGCATTCTGCTCGGTAAACCCTTCCCTAGTCTGTTCCATCCTTCAGAATCTCTGACCTTTTGGTACTGCATGGGAAGGTACTTGTGTTCCACCATAGTTTGTGTGTGTGTGGTGTGTGTGTGTGTGTGTGAGACAGGGACGGCCTTTGTGACATGCGTGTTCAAGGCTCCTAGGATGATTTATTTACTGAAGTGGAGTAATGTCTCTATCGACACACAACCACCTAGACACACACACACACACACACACTGTACACACACTGTACACACACTGTACACACCTCCCCCCTAATCATGTCTCCTCCACGCTGATAGGCTCGTCTTTCAAAAGGCACTCGTCCAGAGACGGGATCTGAACCGGCGTCACTCCTCATCGAGACACACCCGACTGATTCGATCTCTTTCTTCCCCTCGCACATTTTCTCTCTCTCGCTCTCATTTCAGCTCCCTCTTTCTCTCCCTCTTTCTCACTCTGGCTCCTAAACTCTTTCACTCCCTCCTCCTCCACCCCCCCCCTCCACTCCTCCTCCTCCTCCACCCCCCCCCTCCACTCCTCCTCCTCCTCCTCCACCCCCCTCCACTCCTTCCCCATTAGTCTCTCTTTCTCCACGTCTAGTTCTCTCTGGGCCCTGCTCGTTGCTTATTCCACACCTGTCTGAGTCTGTCGTTAACCCTCAGTGTTCAGCTGCGGCCCTTCAGACACACTAGGAACGTTTTCCACAACCCACACACAAACAAAACAGTACTTTATATATATAAATAAAGTCAGTTCTCTCATTTATATATTTTAGAAATAAATTCTATATATTTATAGATTTCATAACTTGGCGTTGTGAATATGTAAAGAGAAACACATAAAATCCACGAGATATGGATTTGTTGGCCACATCACTTCTTTGGTTTTAGTTTGTTAAAAGAAAAAAATATGGCTCATTGGAGATTAATTATTGACAGTATTGCTAGCCAGCTAGTACAAATCTTTGCTGAGTTTTGTTCTTTCATATATAAGCCAGACAGAGCACTAGCTGAGTTATGGAGGCTGAGGAAAAGGAGATGTATTGTTTAACCCCTTAATATAACTCCTTCTGAGTTCTTTAGTTTGCAGTTTGCTCCTTAGTTCTTTCTTAATCAAACTAGAACATTTCATTTCCAGCAAACCCTCCATGATGTGGAACCAGCACCTTTGGAAAACGATGTGGATTTAAATCAGCGACTTCAAACGCACATTTTGGATTGGAGAGCCTTTCCTAGGCGGAGCAGCTTGACACCAGGTGGTCTCTCCAATCAGCAGTGAGGGATCTGATTTTACCATCCAATCAGACGAGGGCAGCAGTTTGGTGAGTGAAGCCCCCCCTACCCACTCCCCCTCATTAACACCAACACAACATCTGACTCGCCAGGTTGAGAGTTTGCAGAAAGAGGGAGGGAGAACAGCCTCCAGAACACACTCTGGGTGTGATTATGGTTGGCCGCTGCTTTTGGCATAGTATCATCAGGTAGGAGAGGCAAAAGTCAGATCGAGAGAGAGCAAAACGGAGAAGAAAACTCTGCCTAATCAACGCTTCATAAAATGGGGGTGGAGGGGAGTGAGGCTTCAACAGGCCGTCCCCACGCCTCTCTAACGGGGGACAGGGATTGGTGGAGTCTAATGGGGGGCAGGGATTGGTCGAGTCTATCAGGATGTCAGGAGCGTGAGGTACTCAGAGGAAAATTCAACCCAAGGGAAGAACCGCCTTTGACGCGCACGCAATCTCAAAACACACATACATACATTTTGCCCACACACAGCACACACTTGTGTGTGTAAAGTGTATAATTGTAGAGTGCACGCACACGCACATGCATTCCTCAGATGGGTATAGCTGCATGTCTCGTCCCATCATAAGTGATTATCAGTTATGTGCTGTTGGAGACATGAGCAAGATAACGCCAGCCGGGGAAGTGGAGAGATGTGGAGAGAGACATACCCCTCCCTCCCTGCCTCCCTGCCTCCCTTCCTGCCTCCCTCTGCCTCCCTAGCATCTGGCATGAAACCCCAGGGCAGCCTATGGTTAGCATGTTTGACCAGACACTCATGAGATCAGATCACTCAGCTCCTCAAAAGATTCCAAGCACATGCACCAGAAGGAACTGTCGCACACACACACACACACACACACACACACAGTCCATTGTGTTTGACCACAGCTGTCCCTTGAGAGAGAGTAAAATGTTTATAATTCTAGTAAATAATGCCTAAAAAAACCACAGGCCCAAACAGTTCCTCTGCGATGAATCTAGTGTGTGTTTATGTGTGCAGGTGTGTGTGTGTGTGTAGTAAACCCACCTTAACAACCTCCTCATCTGTCGACTTGCACTCCACCGACTCAGTCACATCTGTCACCGAGCCGTCCGTTCCCACGGTAACCACTTTCACCGGGAGCGCGACCGTGCGTCCGGTGAGAATGGCCGTGTTCAGAATCTCAGAGTCCTGAGAGAGAGAGAAAACAGACAGGAAGCAGACAGGAAGCAGACAGGAAGCAGATGGACAAAAGGAGAGGTCAATCACAGTCCACTGAATACAGACGGAGAACGACAACAACAACCGTTCATTTCAGAGTTGATATCAGGTGATAATGGTGGCCAATCAGAAATCCTTACTAATCCTTCTAGGCAATGTTACCATTCGAAACACTGGGATGTACTGTTACGCGTGTCAAATTACACAGCTCGGAAATGTTCTTTCGAGATACTTTTAAGAACCTTGACTCTCAAACAAAGGAGGAAGATAATTAAATCAATTAAAACAAGGTTTAGCTATAGCTGCACGCCTGTGGATGGCATGTCATCTTGGCAGAACAGAAGCATGCTCATCATCCCAGCTTAGTTTCGACGAAAGCTGTTACGGAGCCCACATGTACATCTTTGAACTGAAGCATTGAAGCAGTCTCCAGACAGGCTTTTGTTCCCCACACAGTGACAACTCCATGTTCCCTTTTGTTTTTTCCACCTGCTTTGGAGCTAAACTGATAACATTATTTAACGCTATGCCCTGGAATTTCAAGCTAATGGAATTTCAAGCTTGTTAATAAAATGGAGACCCCCCCCCCACACACACACACGCACGCACGCACACACACACACACACACACACACACACACACACACACCACACACACACACACACACACACACACACACACACACCACACACACACACACCACTCCTCTCCCCCTAACCCTCTCAGACTTCTTCTCTTTACGGTTAAAGGGAGCAATTTCTTTTTTTCACCCCCAACGATTTTCTCCTCAGGCGAGGGGTTAAATGTGTTTTTTTTCAGGACTCTGAATCCAAGCCGGCGATTATTTATATCAGATGCATAGACTGTGCCGCAGTACCCGAGATATGTAAAAGTACCGGCGTGCATCGTTCTCTTTTAGATCTCAAAATCAAGCAAATACAAGTCAGATGTAAAGAGCAAGTTTGCAGCTGACGTTTCCCAACACTGCTTTATTTACTGTCAAAATATTAATTTGTTACGACCTGAGATGTGATTTCTACCCACATTTGGGAAAATTGGAAGAAATAAGCAGTTGAGTTTCGACTCAATTGAATACCAGAAAAGAAAGTGGATGAGAGAAAACATGCAGCAGTTCCGGACAAAAGCGACGCTTTTAACCGCCAGTCAAAGTACTTCTTTGGTGGATTCCGAAACCAATAATAACAGTCTCGTTCAAGGTTTTCAAACTATGCATCTATAGACATCATTTTGCCATCAACCTTCCCGCATTCAAAATGATCGTTTGGTTTGTCTCTTCTACGTATGAAACGATAATTGAATGTTTCTTTCGTACACATTTTAAATATCAGAAGAAGTATCTCAAATTGAAAGGACTTCATTTAGTGTCTTTAAAGCCATATCTTTCTCTGAGTAACTACTGATGGCAACATAAACGTTTCACATAAAACATCAAAACATAACATTTTCCAATGCAGATGGTGTTCCGAGATTGTATTGAAAGGGAACACTTGATTGACAGTTAAATCCTCTTTGTTCCACAGCATAACTTGGAACTCACCATATTAAAAAAGGAGCTAAACTATGAAATGTGATGCGCGTGTGCATCAGGTTGGCAGGTGAATGAGCTTTTGAACTCAAAAGACACTTAAGAGACTCTGAGAAACACTCAGAAACGACTGACTTAAATGAGTGGGTAGTCAAGCATGTGTGTGTGTGTGTGTTGTCTAGACTCTCTGTGTACCACTCGACCCCACACAGGGCACCCTTTCTCCATCCCATTTGGCCTCGGGCCTGAAATTAAGTGAGATTTGCAGTGACGGCAGGGTGATGCCGTTGGCATGAGAACCAGCCGCGGTCTCTCCGCACGCTCTCCCTCCCCGGCGTGAGCCCAGTCTAGTGCCCCCCCCCCTCCTGGGGCGTGAGAGGCTGGAGGGGGGCAGCATGTCTTATTCATAGCCCCTGGTCCACGCATCAGCCCAGCAGTTTGTAAACACACACCCGTCCCCAGAGAGTCATGTCATTAGCTTAAGCGATCCGCACGCACGCACACACTCGCACGTGCACACACACACACACGTGCGCGCGGCCCCAGCGGGAGGGGAGCAGCGGGATAGTCTTCCCAGCCTCTTCACAACACGGCGAGGATAGACCGAGCTAAAGGGGAGGGGGAGAGTGAGGAGAGGGAGGGAGGGAATCGATAAAAGGCCATTACGCGTCCTGTATGGGGTGGGCAGTGTGCAATGGGAGGCAGGGTGTGTGTTATAGAGGCTGATATGAGGGAGATGATTGGTACGTATAGTATATAAACACCCACGATGGTTGTGTAACACAGCATCGGGCTCAAGGACAAACCGGGTGCAGTAAACTCCGGCCCACTATCTCACACCAAACCCATATGTCTGTCTCTATCTTTCTCTATATCTCTTCAACACACAAACACACACACACACACACACATGTGATGTCAACAATGGCCTTTGCGCTATGGCCTGAAATGGTGTAAGAGAAGCAACACACAGCTTATAGACGGACACGAATGTACACACTCGAACTCACACCAACAGTTGCTGGCCTCGAGATAGGCAGGGACTGGGAAAGTCCGGAAAACAAGCCAACTGTTAGCCAACACGTTAACAGTAGACTTTCGAGCAGAGCCCTTACCAGCAGCAGGAGAAAGACTGGGCCTGAAGGGAACATTCTGAGTCCCTTAAAAAGTAGTTCTGGGGATCACACACTACAGGGATGTGGAGACGCGTGCTGAACCTGAGGTAACACAGAAACGGATCAGGGACCCCGAGAGGTAAGGCAGCCCCAAGTCGTGTAGTAGTACGAGGCTTGCTTTGTCCGACGGTGGTGCTGGAAGCGTGCGCGGACCTCGAGCTCGACAAAGTTCTCCCAACACTCAGCGATCCTGTCGAGCCAAAACCCTGAGAACAGCCTTGAATTATTCATCCAATGTTTCCTCCCGCGGAGGGCTTGAGCTTGGCACGGTTTAAGGAGTATTGCTGACTCACTGAGAGGAGCATGAGGACAGGAAGTTCCACTTTCACGCTCCTCGTCGACTCACTTCGTATCGGTTATCGAGAACGGCGTCCCACCTTGCGACGCTCGCGCACTCACCCCGTCACTGGCGGGTCCTACAGAGATATCCCCCCCCCAGGGAAACCCAAAGAACCCCCTTTCCCATGAGAGAGAGAGATACCCTTCACTGCCTTCTGCCGGACCAGAAGAGGAGCATTTTGCACTGTTCCTGTCAGAAAGCTGGGAGAGCAGGAGAAGATTACAGTCCAAAAAAGTTGCCGCACACCATCACACCACCTGGGTAACGTATTGTACTAGGAACACTTTGCTGCTTAAAAGCAGCACTGGGGATTTCAGTGTATTAGCAAATAAAGATTTCTTTTTGGGAAGCATTCTGCCATCCTCAGAGGTAGTAAATACCATTATTGATTATTTCATAAGGACTAAATGTGATTTATATCCTCCTCAATAATTAGATATTGATTTATTACACAAGTTGTTGGCTTGACAATCTGTTGGGTTTCTTTGTGGGCTTTCTCCACTATCACGTGTCTGTTGGCTCAGATTCCAGGTAGAGATTAAATATTAAGTGCTGTTTTTTCCCTCCCCCGACTCTCCAAAGGATTTTCGTTACAAAGCAAATGTCGAGTCGATAACCCTAAAAAAGTATGTTCACTTAGGAAGGCGCCAGCTGTTTACTGCAGGCACGCTGATTAGACTCCAGGGCTATTGTGAGTTAGGGTCCTTGACTACATCGTGGTCTGGCTCTACGCTGCTCCCCCAACATGCTCTGACAGAAGAGACAGAAGAAAAGAAAAAGATGAACAAACAAACTCAAATGAAAGTGACATTTAAAAAAATGAAACAGATGTTGCAGAGGGTGAGAGAAAGAGAGAGCGTGATGGAGAGAATGAGAGAGGGAATGAGAGAGAGAGAGAGGACAACCAAGCTTTCTTGACTAAACGAATCCTCACCGGGTAAATAAGAAAAGGGATTGAGAAAGATTTGACTTTCACTGATTATTTCCCTGCACAGACAAATTTGACTGTTTTAAAACTAATAATCCGCACAGAGAAAGATCGAGGGAGACAGATAGAGAATGAAAAAACTGAACTAACCCTGCAACCCATTCACCCCAGAAGAAGAGAACAGCGTAATCAGACGTCCACATATCCACCAGAGGAGTTGGTTAGGCTTAAAGGGATATTAAAACATTACTGTGCATGATGACAGCAGCTTGGAGGATCCTTAGCCGGCTAGATAATAGCCTCCTGCTAGTTGTTAGCGCTGCGCTATGGCTTTTCCAAACACACTTCCTGACAACAGGGACAGGCTGAGCGATGGCCTGGCTGCTATCGCTGGCTGGTCTGATCATGTGATCGTTGTGTGTATAAATCACTGATACAGGGATGGCTTTTTCCCTCGTTTTGACTTATCTCTCCCGTCTCTCTGAGGAAAAAATGTTGACGTCGGACGGATCGTTTGTTTGTCCGCACGGCACAACTGTCAATACATCTCGAGAGCGGCGCGCGGGAACACAAGACGGTCGAGCGAAGCCCTTCGCGAACGCGCCGTCGAGTTTATCGCCGTGCCGACGTTTGAGACTGGAATGTTATGGTAACTGTAAGAGCTAAATGCTAATCTTTCGAATAAAATAACGCTCAGAGGCTATAGATACAATGCTAATGATAGCGTTTGACATGTGAAGAGCTGTAGGGGCCTCCCTGACTGCCTCCTCTAATGAGAGAACAGAGACGAGAGGCTGGAGGAAACGAGAGATCAAATATGTTTAAGACCAGTGTCTTACACGGACCGTGATCTGCCGTACATTTACGGCGCTCTCTTCCTCCGTCTCTCTCTCCTTTCTCTCCCGTCCCTCATTAGGAGTTTTGGCAAGGCTTTTTGTCTTTTCTTCTTCCCTCCCCCTCATTTCATATCTCCTCTCCCTCTACATCTCCATCACCCTTACACCCTCTCACAAACGGATATAGCGCAGTTAGCGGAGAGGGTTTCTTCAAACGTTCCGTCGGACGCGAGGCTGCCGGAGGCAGCTCCTTAACTCGACGACCGACGAATCGTAAAAAGAGAGAGAGAGAGAATAAAACAAGAGAAAGAGACGAACACGAGGGAGAGAGAGGAGCCAACGAGAGCAGGGTCCACGGCTCTCTGAGAGAGTCACACGGGGGGGAAGCGGCGCAGAGTGCTGGGGATGATTGGCGCCTGGCTGTGTGCAGCCTCCCTTCCGTCCATGCCGAGTGGAATGTTGGTGATGCTCTCTCTCTCTCGATCTTCCATCTCTCCCGGATGACTACGGCAGCGTGTAGACTCATCCCTGCCCTCCAGTGAAAGACGCATCGCCCCCCCTCCCATGCCTGGGATGATTCACACGACATTGGCAGCTTTCACGCAGTTTACATTTTTCGGACACAGTCGGCGTGCGAGCGTTTGAATTGCTTTGTACGTTAAGAGATGCCTCTAATAGAAGAGGCGGGGACCGACCAGGCCCCAGTCTGAGTGAGCCGGAAGGGAAACGGCAACACACAGAACGCCATCCACTGATCCTGCAACGAGTTACAAACAGATCCATCTTTCTCTCCCGAAGGCACTCTAAAATCCGCTCGGCTGACACTTCAACGATCGACATTTCACCTGTGAAATCTTTATCTACTGATGTTCTCGACCCGCACTCGTGCGTGACTTTCATCTCAGGTTCAGGGCGTCACAAAGTAGTTAGGCTGTGAGAGAGGGAGACCCTGTAACCTTTACATTGTTAAACCTTCTCTCTTCAGGTGACATCACATAGAACATGTATACGCAAAGCTTTCTCTGGAGTGGAGGAGGAGCGAGGTGGAGAACATGGTGATTGTGATTGTGAGGGACTCAAACCATATTAGTCAGAGAAATCACTTAGAGATTATTGCATTCCCAAAGTGTCCATTAGTTACATATTGTCTAAAACGTTTACTAGTAAAAGCATTAAGATTTTCTTCCATTAAAAAGAGCAGAACACTTTGTGGAAAACTGTTTAAAATGCGAGAGATATTCATTATTATAATACCATTGTTCCTCTGATCCAGAGGCTACACGATCGAACATTTTTGAAGAGGATTATCCATGGTTTCCAAAATCAATTAGCTTCTCAATCAAGAAGAGTAGCCTACTTGTAGCCAAATGACAGCTAATTAAAGTAGCGCACGCTTGGTGTTTAATCCAAGTGAACCTCGCCGAACCTTCAACTCATCGCCTCAACTCCCTCAGCCAAACTCAGCCGCCTTCATCTAAAAATGTCACTCCTGCCAAGCAATCAACAGTGAAAGATGAAGTCGTCCCGATTTTCAAATAGTCTTTTATCTCTATTTATGTCGGGAGACATGACTTTCTTTTGTTAAACAGCCCAGACTCTGCAGACACAAAGACATCAAAGTGCTCGGCCGAGAGTCGACATGCGTTTCCAACGTACAAAGGAGGTGTTGTCTGTGTTCCTGTTTCAGAAACGTAGCTTCCCGCGGAGTGGAGCGAGTCATGTGACACACACACCGACACACACTCACACTGTGACTCACAGATAGACAAAAACACACACACACACATACATCGTGACACGCTAGAAACAGACACACTTATCACTAAATCTATATTCAGTTCACTTACACGTTTCGAAATTCACCGTTGGACAAACACAAGTCCCTCCCTCCTTTCTCTCATCCCGCTCTCTCTCTCTCTCTAACGCCATATCTGTCTGGTATCCCTTGCCGTTCGGGGACATGTGATGGAGGTGTGGGCGACAGGCTTGCGTTGTCCCTGTAGGGGGGGCTCTGACTCACCATGGCCAGGGGCACGATGCCACCCATGTCCTGGGGCGCCAGGCGGATGAGGCTCTGGACCTCGTCCGTGAGGGAGCGGGACAGGGGGTACTCCACCTGCCAGGAGACCACCCTGCTGCCCAGGGGCACCAGCAACCCGTTCACCTCCAGGTCCACCTGGAGAACACGCTGGTAGCCTGCAGCCTCCCCACTGGAGAGGGGTGGGGGGGGGAGAGGGGTGGGGGGGGAGAGGGGTGGGGGGGGAGAGGGGTGGGGGGGGAGAGGGGTGGGGGGGGGAGAGGGGTGGGGGGGAGGGAGAACAGCACATGAGAAAAGGGTTAATAAAAAGTATCGGGAGAAAATTCACATTTAAGACTTCAAGTACCGAAAGGTGAACTGTGCATTTGACAGAGAAGATTTGAAGGTTTGAGAGAGAGACGATTTGAAGCCCATCAGTATCAAATGAACTGCCCAAGGAAGGGCAGGAAGGTACCGAATCTAAATGTCAAATCTGTCCCCCAAACATCATGCCAATACCGCCACACACCCAGTTGAGATTTTTTTTCTTCTCTCGTTTCCCTGGGAACTCAACCTCCCCCTCTCTACGAAGCATGAGGAAGAAAAGCAATTTACTTTGGTTCTTCCTTCCAGACACTTCTCGCTGAAGAAGATTTCCTGGACGAAGCATAGCATTCGCTCTCTGCTGATTGTGATGCAAACAAAGCAGAAAAACAATGAATACCAAATCCCCAACTTATTTGATTTGCCGAGCCTTCATTTTGATCAGCCTTATCGCCTCTCCCCTCCAGTATTTTATTTCAGAAGACAAAGCTAGATTCGAAACATCCCCGACCAAACAAACACAAACGCAGTACATGACATCTACAAAATAGTGTTTGCTCAAGGGAGCCGAGGGGTTTGGTGTGTTGTGAAGCACAGACAAACATCGTTATCGAACTTCTTCATCTCTCCAGCGCTACAACACAAAGGGAAATCAAGGCACGATCTGAGCCACCATCAAAAAAGATAGATATAAAAACAGTTAACAGAAACAAGTACTAACAGCGAACGCTGAGATAATATAGGCTTGGCTTTGATATCAAACACCCAGTTGTGCATGGTTTACCAATAATCAACTGTTATACTGTGTGGTGACTGAATCAAGGCTAGATAGCTCGAAAGCTAAGGTGTGAATTCTTAGTGTGAAGGATTCTAATATTCTCCTTCTAGTTAACCATACGATTATCAGACGGCTTTCAGAGACGAAGAACAGGATTAAAAAGGGGTAGCTATATGAACAAATGAATATGATATTAATATAGAATGTTACGTGTCATATTGAAAACCCACACGTCAACCAACTTCACACCCGCAGACATCCTCCCCCACGAATGCACTCCCTCGTGCATCGTGAGAGTGTGTCCAGCAGAGGGCAGTGTGCTGAACTGTCCTGTCAGCGTGTGGTTGGGATGATGAATGACCAGAGCCAGTTGGTTGGGAGGTCAGCCTTCTTGCAACTGCGTCTCATTATAAAACCTAAACGAAACATCATACCGCCGCCTGGACCGGTTCGCACATTTCCTGGACCATTCTTAAAGCGCACTTTGAACCCAAACCCAAAAGCCCACACAAACACCGACACAGAAAGATATGCTGTACACAAACACACACACACACAAACACACGTTTCATAGTTGCTGAGAAAGAACGGTAAAACTGCCTGGCTGTTGAAGCCGTGGTAATCACCGAACAGAAAAGGCCGAGATTTGAAAGTGACTCATCATCGTGCAACAGATGAGCGATACGCCTTCCCCCGATCCAGTCGGCGTGAACAAACACACACACGCCGACGTGTTCACGCGAGAAACACACACACAAACGGTGTTCCGAGCTTAGAGAGATTTGTCTGAAACGACGAGCTGACAGGGGGACACAAAGGGCCCGGGGGAGGAAGGAACGTATGACAGGAAAAGAGAGAACTCCTTCAACGAAAAAGTCAACAGAAAACGATGACAGACAGGAAGCGAGAGGCGACGCTAAGTGCTTGCGCGTGCTCTAACACCTTTATGAATGGCTATAAATGGTGGCGAGATGAAAGGACACTCTCGGCTTTTGGAGACAGTGGGGAAACGGCGGCCTTTCATTCGCAGGGGCGATTTGGTTAGCACTGACAACAATGGCACATCAAAAGAGAGAGAATCAATCGGGACCCCCCGAAGCTGCTGCAACGGAGAGCACTGTTTCGCACTGAGCTGTACACTGCCGAGTGTGTGCCTGTGTGTTTGTGTGTGTGTGTGTGTGTGTGTGTACAACGCGTGTTGGAAGATTGCTTTTGTGCAGGTACAAGCTGGTCGGACACAGCCAGGGTTGGGGAGCCTTAAACAAAGGAGGAAGACTTTCAAATCCTGGATGCATGGGTAATGCATGCGTCTGTGGCTCTGTGCTCTGTGACGGGGTATGGGGCCGGGGCTGCCCGGGGGCCCCGCACTCCGGGAGGCTGACCCAGGTCTAAAGGCCTCGATCTGGGGTGAGGCCGGGCATTCCGGACCCCTGCCGAGGGAGCAAGGAACTCAATCAGGGTGACTGCATGGGGGCCCCGGAACCTGGGGCTGGAACTCAATAGTGCGGAAGTATGGAGTCCCACACACACACACGCACACACACACTCCCTTACACACACACGTGCACGCACACACACTAGCATATTGCAGCAGGAGAGAGCTGGCAACCGAAAAAGAGTGCAAAATGCGAACATAAACATCTCTCTTTCCAGTCATGCATCCATTCCTGAAAATATTCGATGTGCCTGCTCTTCAGTCCCTAGTGTAATTGCATGTCGGTTCATGTCTGAACACGGTATCTCCAGCAGACCATCTATGGCTTCTTTCTTTTGTAATAGGTAGAATAGCAGGGCACAGGAAGTGACACGGCCAGGCCAGACAGTTATTTCCTCCCAGGTGTTGGGCTTATGACAGTGATAGATGATGTGTCATCTGTCATTCACATGCTTGTCTGTCTTTGCTCGGGCGGAAAACAGGCACACTGAATTACTAAAAGCTCTTCAAGCCAAGGTCATGCAAGCGAGAAGGAGTATTGTGTTACTTTGAATTACACAGCCAGTAAAAGGATGGACATTAGACCAAAATGTTCGGTATGCGCAAAACACTTTTTTTTCCAGGGTTGAATTAATCATTATTTCAGATCTTTTTATGACTTCAGTGATCAAATGTTGTATTGGTTGGTCATTACTGCTTCACATGTAGGCCTAATATTTGAGTCGTCCAGCCAGGATATTAGAGGTCAAATATATACTTGAATCAGATGAACGTTTAGCGCTTTGAAGTCCAGTTGAAGTGTTCAAAGAAGCATGAAGCTAGCCTCCAGAAGCTATTCAAGTCAGAATGGACGCCTTAAAATGAGCTAATTCATAAATAGTAAATTCATAAATTCAACCTTACTACTTCTCCATGCAGATATATTTTGACACTGGGCTTGGCAGAAGCGTTCAACATTCAGAGTCACAGAATCACTTAGTAGGCCTACAACAGTAGAGAGATTATATTTTATGAGCGCTCTCACAAACGTTTCGCATTTTCATAACTTTAATAGGTCCTATCCTAGTCCAACCTGCAGGCACTTATTTCAAGATGGCTACTGTTTTGTGTGAGCTAATGACAGGAAGAACATTCTAGAGTATATTATAAGAATAAAGGCAAGCCCTGACTACCATTTAGAAACCATCTGAGGTAGAAATAACCATGCTACAGAGTCCCAAGACATTCCCTTTCATCAAGAGTAAGACATTCACATTACCTCCTTAGCTCAACAATAAAAAGGTGAACTGTGACATAAAGCTAGAATACCCAGTATAACTCAATTCTACTGCTCTCAGTCAAACTAGGCACACCATTAAACATTCACAGGTCACAGATTCGGCTACGCGAAAGGGACTTCTCAGCTGTAATAAATGTGAGTGATACCCACTCTACAGTAACACTGCGGTAGATAGACACCGCTATCGCTAACTGATATGGAGACATACGAGGAGGCAAAAACCCAAAGTGTCGTCCTTCGTCAGAGTATTCTCAACGTGGGTGAGAGACGGCCTCTCTCTCTCTCGCTGTCTCTGTCTCTCTCTCTCTCTCTCGCTGTCTCTGTCTCTCTCTCTGTCTCTCTCTCTCTCTCTCTGTCTCTCTCTCTCTCTCTCTCGCTGTCTCTCTCTCTCTCTCTGTCTCTCTCTCTCTCTCTCTCTCTCTCTCTCTCTCTCTCTCTGTCTCTCTCGTCTCTCTCTCTCTCTCTCTCTCTCTCTCTCTCTCTCTCTCTCTCTCTCTCACTAATTCGTGTTCTCTGTGCCTCGAGAACTGACGAGCTCAAATCCCCATCAGCGCGCCGGTAATTAAGACCGGGGATGCACGCTCACTCGGGATTCACACGGCTCGTTCGCTCACGTACACTGGGGCGCACATGTTAATAGGTACGTGGGTGCTATACATGTAAATTAGGCAAATGGCTAAGATGCACCGGAAAAAGTCAACCAGAACGATATTATTTATTCCTGACATGGAATTTTGCAGACATATAGGTTTGTCTTTTCGGTTTAACACTTTTACAAGCGTCGATTGGGATACTGCGTTAATTTTTTTCCCGGGATTATCAATCTAAATGAATGCACTGACTAATAAAGTCAATTGTTAAACCTCAAACTTTTAGATTTGACGGGGCCACAGCAGATTTACACTGGCGCACGTGCCCCAGTAAAAAGGGTCTAACGACGCCCCTGCCTGGCTGCCACACATGTCAGATCCTCCGCCGCCACGGGGTGCTTTATCTCCTTCTAATGAAAGCTAATGCTGTCTGGAGTTATCTTTGATGGAAGGGGAAGAGTTGGGGGGAAAAAATAACTGGAAGGTGGGTATTGTCACTGCCGCGATACCCAGAGATTTCACATCCCAGAGCTTGCCTGGGATGAAAGTTCGATCTGTAATTGCGGGAACACAAGCGTGACATCTGAGGAGTCATTAAAGAGAACCCCCCCGCGCGCCGCCCGCCCCCCCCCCACACACCACACACACACACACACACATACACAACGGCCACAGAGACTTCTTGTCAATCTGCTATTAATTACCTATCAAGTCAGCGCTGGAAAAACACAAAAGCTGCCATAACATTTCATGTATTTATCCTTGTACCAGAGAACCCCTGCTGAAACTGAGTAGGCGTGAGGCTGGCTTGACAGTCGTGACATGACAGTCATACTGCGCGCGCACACACACACACACACACACACAAACACCAACAACACACTACTGTAGCGCGCTGCGAGCAGCGTCCTCCCAAAAACAGACTCATCTCGTGTTTGAATATCCCGCGCCACACCGCTGCGGGAACGTTCCACAACAGCAAGCATCAAAACCCTGTAAGACAGCCAGTCTGTGCGAGCCTGCATGTGTGTATTGGTCTGTCTGTCGGCCCAATTGAAGAGAAAAAACCCAGTCGTCGGGTTGAAAGCAGCAAGCGGGCTTGTGCGGTTCGTCGTTGCGCTGCGGAGAAGAAAGTGCACGCGGGAAGGGGGAAACATGTGAGTCATTTACATACGGTCTACCGTGCTAGCCCACGAGATGGAGACGAGCTTAAATGCCAGACGAGCGGGGCCTTTAATGTCAGCTGCATTCGCCAGGCCATGTTTCTCCTCCGCTAACAACCCCCAGGAAAAGGTGAAGCTCGCACTTCGGAGCGGAGCGCCGACGGGGGGAGACAGAGACATGGACAGGCGGGAGAGAAGGGCGAGAAGAGGTGCGCCTCACTGTATGTGCACACCCGCGCTCTCTCGACTCTAATAAGGGCACATGCCGTACGCGTGGACGACCGGAGTATGCATTATCCTCCAGCTCAGTCACACTCACGAGCTCATTACGAATGTACACATCGCGGTGGGAGATCTGAAACGGCGTGTACAATTCACCCTGCGGATTGATGGATCGTTCCCATGATATGGTAATACCAGGCCCGGGGAGGGGGGGGGGCGGGGGGGTGTGCATCAGAAAGCAATCCTCCTGTGCATATGGCCATGCTTTCTCCTTCTCTCCTCCCTCTCCTCTCCCCTCCCTCTCTCCCTCTCCCCTATTTCTCTCCTCTCGAGCTCATCTCTCTCGATTCTCCCCACGTTGTCCCTCTCCCCTCGTTCTCCCTCTCTCCTATTTCTCTCCTCATCCTCCCTCTCCCCTCTTTCTCTCGCTCCTCCTCGCCCCCTTCTCTCACTCGATTCTCCCCCGCGTCGTCCCTCTCCTCTCCCCTCGGCGTTCCTCTCTTCCCCTCGCGAGCAGCTAGCTGCTAGACAGTCAACAACACCTCGCTTCTTCTGTGCCGACCGGCCCCAAGTGCTTTGGAAAGAGCAGAAGATTCATCATTCCCAATGCGCATTTGTTACCATGAGCAACGGCCCCATCGCCAACTCTGGTGATGGCAGTCTGCTCTCGGTGAAGTTCTCTCTGTGTACACTTTAGGAATCTTTCTGGTCTGGCAAATTAGCCACGCCCCACAGGCAGAAATACACAGCGTGATCTCATTTCAATAAACGACGGCGTTCCTTATCGGGTTGGCCGTGACTGCATGATCATGTTTCATTAAAATGCAGACGTGCATTGTGCGGCCTAGTGAATATCTGTCTGCGCGGCAGCCAGCCATCTGTTGTGGAGTCATTTGAGGATATCCTCATCGACAGAACAATGACGTGTGAAGATTGAAAGGTGGAGAGGGTTCGATACTCAAGGCTCCCCCAGTGTAGATGGGACAGCCATAGCTACGGCCTTCCAGTGGGGGTTAGCGTTTATAGCTTCTGCGGCTCGCTCTCAGAGAGCAGCCAATGGTAAGAAGGGCAGGGCCAGTACAGAGTCACATTTACAGCTAGAGCTAAATCAGAGGCCCTGGCGCACTTCGATCGCAATGAGGACTTGCCTCACGTCGTGTCAGCCAGATGCAAGGATGTTAACGACCAGGACGGAGTGTGTGTGTGTGTGTTTGAGTGTGTGTGTGTTTTTGAGTGTGTGTGTGTGTTTGAGTGGTCTCTGGAGGTCGAAAAACAAGACCGACACTGGTTTACAGCATATTCTCTTTGTAACTCCTCGCATTTGTTTTCCTGTAGCAACCTGTACAATTAACCAGGAACAACACTTAGTCCACCAGTCAAATGCCAAGCCAGCAGGTGTGCTCATGTGTGTGCGTGCGTGTTCAGGAGAGCGAGCGTGCGTGCGTGTGTCCTTTTTATTCGTTCACCTTGGATGTTTGCATATGTCGAGGTGCCGGGAAAAAGGCGAAGGGGTTGTGACGTTGTGCAATTACCTTCACATGGGTTCGAGCACATTTGTAAATAAATCACAGCCCTCTGCTTATCCGAAATGCCATTCAACTGAAAGGAAAAAAAGGAAGGCGATTTCGCTATCCTTTTAAACGATCACCCCCGCCACACGCGCGCTTATCTGCGAGAGCCACTACCGCCTATGCGACACTTTCCTCTCTGCCTGTGCGATATTAAAAGGGATTTGTACATCAGGCCTAGGCAGGAGCGACGCGCGATCGTTAGATGGATCCGGAGCATCGATCACGACTTATTTAATTTGCGTGAGTGGCGTATGAATCCTCCGCGTGTCTGCGCGGCCCTCTGCGTGTTTATGCAATCATAAAGGGGCCGTAACGGGGGCGCTCCGACGCTGAAGGGATCAAAAATAAAAACAGCTGATTTATTGACGGAAAAGGGGACCCGGTCGCCATTAATGGAAAATCCTCAAAATGTCTGTCCAAAGTTAATGCCGTCAAATTAATTTAATCTCGCGGCGTGATTTATACCTCTTCAACCTCCCCCCTCTCCTCCCTTCCTCGCCCGGTCCTCTCATATTCCCGAGTGATGTGGCCGATATTAGGCCCGGCGTGAGTGGCAGTAACTTCAACGCGGCCCTCCCACCCGCACATCATCGCGTTCTCGATGGACAGGTGACGGGGCGATAACAATGAGCCCGTATTCGCGTCGCGGACGCTTTACTCCCAGAGCGACGCACATCACAGGGGGGGGGGAGGGGGGGGGATTTCGATACCGCGGCTTCTTGATCTGTCGTCAAGGGCCCAAACCACCGAAGCCGTGCCCTTCGACCCATCTCCGTGCTCGCGTGAGCGACAGAAAAAGGCCCTTCCGGGGGTCAGGACTCCGTCTCTGCTGGAGTGGAGGTATGTAGGTAATGACTCTGCGTTGAGTTAGTACAGGGAGGAGTGCAGCAGGGCAGAAGTATATAGGACCCCAGTGGGGAATCAGCCTCTCCTCTGAATCTCTTTAAGAGCTCTCTGTGGGCAGGAGAAACACTGCTGGATGTAGTAGTGAACCACGCTAGCGCGCTCTTCTACAATCTCTGTACGTCAGTGGACTGGACCTACATCGGCCGTAGGCTACAGATGACCCGGAGAAGGTAAAGCTTGGTGAGAAACTACAGCTGGCTTTGGGAGCCAGTGCTTGTACTATTATTTTTATATCTTTTTTATCTCCAGTCTCTTTTCATCATCCACCCAGTGGAGCTGCTAGCTATCATTACACGGTGTGGAGCAGCACAGTGTGGCTTGTGTTTTTAGACGGCGAGCGTCTGATATCTTCCACGGTATCTCAGGGGTCCGTTTCCTCCTCGGAGCCGTCTTCGTTAGTAGTCGATGCAAATGATGATGTTCAGTCCCCCTCCGGAGTTTCATCTGGTTGTCTCCCTTCTCAGCTCCCGTTCCCGTGGCGTACGATGGCGAGGGTGAGAGCCTCTGTGAAGGTGGCTGTTTTCCGCAGTGTCGAGCGAATGACCGAGTGGCAACAACAGAAGGGTTCAAGAGAAGAGAAAGCTTTCTGAGTGAACATGGAGGAGCTTGTTTGTTTGAGTTTGGAGGGAAAACTTCCCTGAGATGAACAGGGCTAGAGCGCATTAGCTGGTCTCTGTCTCTCTGTCTCTCTGTCTCTCTCTGTCTCTCTGTCTCTCTGTCTCTCTGTCTCTCTGTCTCTCTGTCTCTCTGTCTCTCTCTGTCTCTCTGTCTCTCTGTCTCTCTGTCTCTCTCTGTCTCTCTGTCTCTCTGTCTCTCTGTCTCTGTCTCTCTCTCTCTCTCTCTGTCTCTCTGTCTCTCTGTCTCTCTGTCTCTCTGTCTCTCTCTCTCTCTATCTGTTTCTTCTTTTCTTTCACTCTCTCTACTCTCTCCTTGCCTTCTCCTTGCTGACACGCACCCTTCCCTTCCTCTTACTTTCACCCCTCCCTCTCTCCAGCTCGGGGGAGGAGGAGGGGCCCGTGTCCTCGTCAGATTAATGGGACGGAGAAGTAGATGTAGGAGGGGAGGTCAGGAAGGGGGTGACCTGCGGCTCAATACCATCATTAACCCTGTCCAAGCATGGCCATTTCATGGACTGAACCAACCGACAGGACAGGGGAAACTCTGCTGCAGAGCCGGCATAAGGAGCACCAATAGTAACCGATGAGATGCTAATGTTTGCGTTGGCCAGCAGAGCTCATGTTGCTGGTCTAGGGGGGACATGACAGCCAGACTTCAGAGCGAGTTCCTAGGAATTTTCTCTTCGACTCTGCCCTATTAACATTCCTACGGAACTGCCGTGTAGGAGTGTGTGTGTGTGACCCACGGGACAAGATGCAGACATCCTCTATTGAACACCCGGCTGGGAGACGTTGGGTGGGTGAATCCATCTTCCGCCAGCCCTCATCAGGTATTCTACAGCTTCTCTCAGGCCCATACATTACCACAGTAGAGCTCCTCCGTCATCCGTGGAGCTGGCTGTAGCGTACATCTGAAAGAGTACTCTGAACGAGCTGTTCAGCTATTCAAACCTAACCCTTTTGGGCCTTTTGGGCCACCACCCGCTGAAATATGCTAATAACTGCAGAGCGCGAAAGCGCGGAAATCGGGAGTTTGCGACGGGCTGCGCGGATGATGACGGTGAAATACGCCCAGCGCCTTTGGGCGGATGAAAGGCCGGCCTGTTTCTTTAAGGAGGATCCAGGGAACTGTATAAGAAATGGTGGTGGGCTTAGGTGATTACATGGCAAATTTCCTCTGGTCTCACAAGGTAATGACACATCCAGAGATGGATGGACTGTTAGAGAGAGAGAGACGGGGAGAAGGAGAACGCGGCCAGAAATCGGAGAGGTGGAAAAAGAGGGATGGAGAGAAGTAGAAAGTGTGTGTGTGTGTGTGTGTGTGAGAGACAGGGAAAGAGAGAGAGAGACAGGGAGAGAGAGAGAGACAGAAAGGCAGCAAAGGAGAGCCAGATGAAGAAAAGACAAAGAAGGAAAGAGTTCTCCAAGCTATCCAAACACAAAGAGCCAGACAGCAGCAACAGACAGCATGCTACATGACAGAGACGAGGAAAGGGGAAGCGCGCCACATCAAAAAGAACCGTCTCAATCCCCACAGCCCTCCTCGGAGAACCGGCGAGCCCCACCGCGGGGAGGGTGTGTATCAAACGGCACGCTGAAACCGGGACTGGATCGGGGCGCTTTGCCGCCTTACGAGAGGGCCGTGGAGAGATTAGACATCCTCCCTTTGAGATGAGCTCGTAGTCTAGGATTACAACTGCGGCTTTGTGAAGGTCTGAGGAGCTGAGACTGCACGGGGCGGACTGAATCGGTACGGCACCAAAGGAACGAGGCAGGACGGGGCTGGTGTGTAATGATCTGTAGACAGTAGGATGTGAACGGGGAATGCAGGAATCTTCCACCACAACTTGGAGACGCTTCATGCCCGATATACGAAAAGTCGTTTCTTCCATCGCTTGGCCTCTTCGCCATCCCGAGTAAAACAAACCGCCGGAAACCCTTCTGCCGCCGACATTACTTTCATTAAAATCCATCTGGATGTGAGACTCACGCTGCATATATGCCAGGCTGACGCTAATAGTCGAAGCCTGTTGTACACCTGTGCACTCCTTAATATTTCATCGAAATAACCGTCAATCCCCACGCGCCACTGCCCGTGCTTTGACTGTTCGCGTGATGAGGGCGCGGGCCGTGGGCGGAGGGCCCTGATTGGCTCGGGACGGCGTCGAGGATCCAATAAGGGCCAGCTGCCTCCCGGCGCAGGAGAGAATCGTCCTCATTTCACACGCCGTTTGAGAGGGACGTGGAGGGAAAACACACGGAGCGGAGGAAATTAGGAAGGAGAGGGGGGCGAGGGAGATAGAGAGGCAAGGTAAATGCGCGTGGTGGAGAGGGGCGACGAGTCGACGGCACTCGAGGCGAAAGGGAAAGAGCAGCAGGAGGCATACAGTCTTGAATGAGGAGAAGACATGGGCGAAAAGGGTACATTCTAGAACGCGGGGATTCGCTAAGCCCCCCCCCCACCCCCCCCAAAAAAAGAAAGCCAATTTGGCCAAACACTCTAGATGTTTCTGTAGGTGCAGCGTTACGGTAAACCCGTGAGCAGGCAGAGGCCAGACCGACACAGTCTCTCAGACAGGCCCTGAGGGAAATCTTCACGGCACGTAAATTGGTTCTTCTTCCCTTCCCATCCGGGCTCGTGACGCGGTTGCTTTTCGGGATCTCTTTTATGATCTGTCTGTCATGTGTCGATGTTTATCGCCGCATAAACATGTTTGCGTGCCCGGTGTTAAAGGAGCAGAGGGAATACGCCCCGGGTGAAGTGATGAGGTGTTAGACAGAGTTACATCTCCATTAGCGAAAAGAGAGGGGGGGGCGGAGGAGGGGGTGGTGATTGTCCTTTACAACGCCCGCGGTCTTGAGCTGTGGCATTGTGGTTGACGGTCGGTAATAGAATGTGACGACCCACCCGCAAACAGAGAGGGAGGGAGAGAGAGAGGCGATGAGAAAGAGAGCGAGAGATAGAGAAAGCGAGAGGGAGGGAAAGAGAGAAAGAGAGATAGGGAGAGAGAGAGAGTAGAGAGATATAGGGAGTAGCATCTAGTGCGGCGCATGATCTGTGGGAGCGATCGAGCTCATCTCTGCTAGCGCTCGCTAGTGCGCGCATCTACCCTCGCGATAGATCTCATACGAGCTATCTCGCTATCTGATCGCTAGAGCGATGCGCTAGATATCGATCGATGAGCTGCATAGAGCGGATATAGCTGAGGGAGAGAGATAGTAGCGGAAGCAGTCAGGGAGAAGTATAAAAGCTTCTTCCATTGGTTTCTTTGGGATCTCATTAGTGTCAGTAGGGAGAGGAGACAGAAATTAGACCTGAGATAGTACAACTCATTACTGAAACCTGTATCCCCGGGGAAGAACCATCTCACGCTCTCCCCGCCACACATTCCCACTAACATGCTCCTAATTTATAAATCATGATATTCTAATGACCCCTTGCAATTCCCTTCCTAAAATACCTCGTTTTGCAGACACAGGTTGGCAGGAAATTGTGCCCAGGCTGGTTCGAGTATGATCGTCCCTGTTGCTCGTGTTGGAATCTTGGGGGAAGTGACCTTTCAGGACGTCCACGCTGAGTGGAAAGCTAGCTAGCCACGCAGCACTCGCATGCACTGAAGTGACAATCTTAACCTCCCAGAAGGCCATCAGGGCTCTATAATGATTTCATTTCAGAGTGTAGAAAATGTAATGGTCGCCGAGATGTTGGCTCTCAATATTTCCAAAGCCATTCAGCGGCGCATTTGAATGAGAAGTCACAATAACACGACTCACGCCTGTGCATATACACCCGCTCATTAGCGTGCTCGAAGACAGGAGATTCAGCAACGAAAATAGCTAAAAAACAACAATTACATATTTCATAAAGACATCTTCCCAGTACAATGTGAATTTCAATGAACAAGCCGACAATGCTAATGGCACTGTAATACATGGAATACTATTTCTTTAAAAGCTCCACGGGCAAGTTTGAAAGCTTGGCGTATGCTAATATGTTTCTTCTAGCTAGCATATGCCATTAAGATGATGAATTCCAGACATCTTTGTACGTGTGCCACAGTAGAGTCAATTGACAGGGAGTCAGATGGCTGAGCGGTTAGGGAATTGGGATAGTAATCAGAAGGTTGCCAGGTTCGATTCCTGGCCGTGCAAATGACGTGTCCTTGGCACTTTACCCTACTTGCCTCGGGGGAATGTCCCTGTACTTACTGTAAGTCGCTAAATGACTAAATGTAAACGTAATGTAAATGTTATCTCTAAAATGACACGTCAATACAATGTGCTCTCTCTCTCTCTCTCTCTCTCTCTCTCTCTCTCTCTCACTACCTCTCTCTCTCTCTGTGACTTCACCATAATTGCTACATGTGAGAGAAAACAACCCAGATTAGCCCTCAATTGCCACCAGGACCCTGTGTGTCGTTCTGCATTCCCCAAACGAAGCACTGACTAATACGTATTCATGAGATTAACGTAGGTTATGGAAACACCGTGAGGGGAAAACCACCTCGAGGACCATGACGACGTGGGCAGAGCGGGGGGGGGGTTTGGCCTGTCAATCACACTAAGCACACCACACTACCTCAAGGCTGACCGCTAGTCCCTCACAGTGCAGGAGCCTCAACACGAGTGTGTGTCGGCACTTGTGTGTGCACAACCTGTTGCCCCTCCCCCCCCGCGCTCGTCAAGAGCACGATCTGGCTTCTACGCGAACGTGGGCCGAGGAAATCGACGGCGAACTCGATGGGATTGCGGGTGACCTACCTCTGAGCGTAGGTGTTGTCCTTCCTGCGGCAGTGGAGGGTGACGACCCGGTGACCTTCGCTCCTCACGTCCTGGCTGACGGTCCACAGGACGGGGTTGCTGGCCCTCGCCCCCAGGAACGCCACGCCGTCCTTCAACTTCACCCTGCGGGAACCCAGGGTCACACGCATTATCATCATCATCTTCTGGAAACCATCGTAATATGACGGAACATTCTGGGCGTGTAATATATCGGTTAAAACTGATGATAGGCCAATCGATCATGTTATTTCGACAAAAACATCAAAACAATATTACATGAAGCTCAAAAAATTTGTATTTGCGCTCAAATGATAGCGAAAGAAATGTCGCATTAACTATTGATGACACTGCCGAAGCTGATATCAAACTTGCGTCCCTGAACTGTTGTATAGTAGCTTAAACAAGGTGAGTTTCTATAGCCGAGTAGTGCATTGTGCACACACGCTTAGAAGAAAAGAAAAAAGGGGCTATGAATAGGGGCCTGTGCCCCAGTAGAGTTTAATGTCTAACAACGCCCCTGTCATCAACCCTCCACTTCACAATGACCTGCTGCCCGCAAATGTACTTTGGCAGCGGATGGCGAGTGGACTGTGTAAAAAACGATTAGGATTTGTAACCGACTTTCAATTCACCTCTGAGAAACACGTTGTGCATGTGAAACGAGAGGACCACAGTCAAGACGTGTTTAACACCCTGTTTAAGTAGGAAGATAATGTCTTGTAGTAGATGTGTCCTTGTCATGCTACGAAGCAGGAAATTGCAGGAAGTTTTGTCTCGGGTTAAATTGTCTTTATTGGCACTGGCCTGACTGTCGTGGACGTTTTTGAGAGAATCAATCGTTTAAGATGAAGTCGGGTGAAGTACGGAGTTAATGTTTATTTGACGTAAACGTGACAACGTTATCAACATAAAGATGGAAGAAAGAGTAGTTGACGACGTGGTAAGGAGTAGGCAAATTAACAGGGAATCAGGAAGGGAGGCTGTGTGTGTGTGTTATGTTCGCCTTATGTCGTAACTGCAAAAATCCAATAACATTAAAAATACTGAATGAAGTATTGAAGGGACTGAGACCCCTCTTGAAAGATCCAAAACGATCACATGAACGCAGAACACCAGGAAACTCATATCATAGAATGCACGCATATTTGAAGAGAACTGCAGGGGATGTGTCTGACCAATCACGGTGGGTGTGGACCGCCTGGGCCAAAAATGCCAGGGCCGATTTGTTGTCCCAGTCCAGCCCTGCCTGTGAGCAGCTCATTTCTAAAGTTCCAAATGACCAATACCTCTGACATGAATCACTCATAGCATCTTTCTATATCTATAGCGAGGATGAAAGAAAAGAAATAGACGGTTATGAGGTAAAAGAAAAAGAAAAAGAAACACACCGTTCAGTGAAACATGAACTCTGGGCGAATTTCTCAGATCAAAAAATGAGCAGCCAGATTGTCCTCGCTCCACTCTGAAACGGCAGAAGACTTCTAACGCTCGGAGAAAAAGTTCCCGACATTCCAGCGGATAATGACTTGAGAGAGCTGCCGCAGCCTGGCGAAGGTGCGGGCGTTACATCGCGGCGTCTCGGCCAGCGCTCTCTGATCTTATCGCAACCGCTGTGGCGCTAATAACTGGTCTGTGCTCCGCGTCGCTCCTGACTAGCCCAGATAAAGGCCAGCGTGGCTGTGGACGCCTCTGTAAGCCTCGCTGTCGATCACTGATCACTCCCAGCCTCTCTCTCTCTCCTTGTCTCTCCCTGGCTGACTTCAACCGGGCGAGTTTAAGTTACACACCAGACGAATAGCGTCTTCGCTAATAGACGGTAGGCCTATATCGTGTGAAAAAGGCGTGAAATAGGGTTATTACTGTCATTGGTGTCGTACCGCCGATTTGTCGAGGTCAAATGTCAAGGTTCGTGCTGTTCACTGCTCTCAGCGTGTGTTACTCTCTCCGTTGTTAAAACCAGAGGGCCAGCTTCTCCCAGACGCACCATCCTGAGGGAGAATGACTTGTGGAGGCTGTAAGTATACAATTACCGATGCAATACCGCCTCCAGAACTAAGAACTCTCTCCCTCTCTCTCTCCCTCTCTCCCTCCCTCCCTCTCCCTAACCCCTCCCTCTCTCTCTCTCCCTCTCCCTAACCCCTTCCTCTGTCTCTCACTCACATCCCTCTGACATGCGGACTCTACAGCGCCGGGCAGCAGCAAAATAAACATCAGGGCTAAATGAAGGAATGGCATGTTTTAAATGAGATTGGTTTGGCTAATATGATTTTCTGGCTAAATGGGAGGGGGGGGGGCTGGAGGGGGGGGAGACGCAATAAAGGAAAGCAATTTGAAGAGGGCCCCTTTTTCTCCTGCATCAGCACATGAAGCAGCCTCATTAATTCCCCCGGCGACCCTATGCATCAGAGAGATGAGTATTTACAGACGTGACGGCGGTTGTCATAGGAGACGCTCAGAGAAGGCTGATCCCTCGCTGATGGATGTTCGCCGTCGGCACGGCGAGGCAGACGCCGCCCTGAGTGCACGTCAACATGCTCGCCGCGCGGCTAATGAAATACAGACACGCATCCATATTCATGTGTTTCTGAAAAACAGGAAATGGAACTTGAAGAGACACATGTGACCTGGCGTAGAGTCTGGTAGGGGCTAATGAAGTGGAAGTGTCTTGGTTGAAGGTGTTGTGGTTTGCGTTAACTACCCCGCACTCCGCGATGGTATGTAAGGGCACGCACTCACATCTTTTATTCAGCGCAGGTTAGTTAGCATCTATAATCTAACACACATACTTCTCTCTCTCCTCTTTCTCTCCCTCTCTTTCTTCCTCCTTGTTCTTCTGTATGCTATTTTGGATGTTCGGAGGAGATCAAGACGTTTGAAATATGAGGTTATGTATTTTTAAGATGTCATGTCATTTGTATGTGTAGTGTATAATGCCAAACTACGATGTTAACCTCTATGAACAATAACAAATATATATATGCTACTATCTCACAGTATCTCTCTCACACACAATCACCCATCTGCATGCACCACTTATGGCACCAAGCAAAAGTTCCAGCATGATCTACGACCGTGATGGGGGAAAAACATGAGCACAATGCTGCCAAATGCAACTTTAACGGATGACCCTTGGCCCTGACCGAGCTCTCCTGAGTACACTTCCTGGTTTGGGAGGACAGGTTGGAAGAGGGACACAAAGTGAGCGAGGACCATCGAAGCTCAGGTGGGATCGCTGCCCGTCCCCCTCTCCGGTGATAAAAAACAACAGTTCAGAACTGTGGGTAAAGGACGCGCCCGTAAAAGGGGGCGACCAATGAGTGTCTCCCGCGTACGTGAACAGGACACAAGCTCACTGAGGAGACAAGACAGTCTAACTTGACATCCTCAGTCATGCCCACTACTGTCTGTCGACAAGCTGGCAATTGTCACATATTCAGCAATGGCTTTTTACACGGTAAAACACACGACAGTGAACGATCTTCAGGAGAAGACTTTAAAAGGAACGCGGTCCATTGTAAAGACACACAATGGAGCGGGGATCGTTCCCTCGGTAAGTAGAGGGAGTATCAGGGGGCACGTTCCCAATCTGTACCCCCCAGACTGTCTGTCTGAGCACACCAGGGGAGTCTGGGCCACAAGACTGACCTTTAGTGAAGATAAATGGAAGTGGAATAATACCTTTTAAGTCACTCAGTACAAAGAAACCACCTTTAGTTAATTCTCTGCAGACATGGCCCTAACAAAGGCAGAGGAACTTCCCGTTCCCAGGCCCGTTCTTAGACACAAGTGTATTACTGACAGTCACTGTCTCTGATTCCGGCGTATATGACTATGTAGTGTGTATAATCCACCCTTTAAGAACACTGTCAGAAATCCAAACAATCGTGCGGTAATCCGACCAAGAAGTCCAAACACTTCAGATGTGCCGCTGAATTTGTTTTGCTAAAGGATGATGAATTGATTCAATATTTGGTTCTCCGAAACTCTTAGGGACCAACATTGTTTCCGCGCTGGCTCGAAAAAAGTTGGGCAAACCTAATTCTGTTGGCAGAGGAGGCTGAAATCGGGCAAATTATATTACGCTAGTTAACATGGTACGTGTACCTTAATCTCCAATCATATCCCAGCTGAATCCAATTATTGACTATAAATCGCTCTTTCTCTCTCTCTTTCCCTCTTTCTCTCTGTGTCTGTCTCACCCACTCAGTCACTGATTTATTCACTCACTAGGACTCTCGCTCTTGCTCTCTCTCTCTCTCTCTCTCTGTGTCTCTCCTTCCCCCTTACCTCTCCTTTTTCACTCTCATTAGTGTTTGGAGCAAATTTTCCCAGCGCCTGCAGCCCTCTCCCGAGCACAGAATCAGCTCGGTCATTACAAGTGGGCAAAACTAAATTAGAGACTAGCTGAGGGCTGCCAGGGTTTGCACCAATCACTAAGTGAAGGAAACTATTTGCTGACTGGTCTTGAGTCAATCACACATTGGGAGTTGTAGTCCAGAAGCTTCGGAGTGGAGTTTGGGCACATGCGCAGATGAGGGCAGATAATGAAGCTGGTTCTGTTCTTTTCATGATCAGCTCCAGTTAAGTGAAGTGGAGCGGGGCAACGCGGCAAATTGAAAAGGATATCACCGCTGTCACGTAGGCAGTCCTCTCCACGCTAAGCTGATTTTCAGCCCAAGAGTGCTCTCTCTCTCTCTCTCTCTTTTTGTCTGACTCTCTCTTTATCTCACTCTCTCGTTCTGTCTGGCTTTCTCTCTCTCTCCAGTCTTCTTCTTCTTCTTCACTCTTTCACAGCTTCATGCTTCCCTTGTTCTGTTCACCTCCCTCCCAGAACTCCCCTGGACGGGTCTGTACACAGGTGGGCTGTCACGGCAACTCCAAAGGAAACGGGACAATATCATCTCAATACAGTATCGACCCATTCAGCCGATCAATACCTGGGTCCTTCACAGGAGAGAGATAGCCGATATTTCACGGAGGGCTCCGTGTTGAAGGGGTTAAAACCCATTTACCAATTGAGGATGGACTGATCAAGTGGAGTACCACTCGGAGGACTACTTAGTACCTCTGCTAGGTGGTATCGAGTGGCGTCTAATGGAGAGGGTTCTGAGTGCCACCAGGCCACAAGACCCCTCCCCAATCAACTTGATTTACCTCAGAGACACTCGCTACTTTGCTGGGCTGCACTTCGCTGTGGGCAGGAAGACCCCAGAAGACTAGCTCTGCTGCGTGCCGATAGGACGAGGCAACGCTCATATAGGAAGGGGTCACCACCTTACGCAGGGACCTCCTCAGTCGTGGCCGTTTCCGCCAGCTCAATCCAGGGTTGGGTGAAAGTCAGCGGATGGACGCGCGCTGACTTGAGTGACAAGGTAGCAAGGTTTGTGAGAGATGGAGGGCGAGGAGAGGAAAGCAGAGTAGAGTAGCTGAGAGGAGAGGGAGGGAGAGGAGAGGGGGGGAAGAGGAGGAGAGGGGGGAGAGGAGAGGGGGGGAGAGGAGAGGAGAGGGGGGGAGAGGAGAGGCGAGAGGGGAGGGAAAGGAGAGGGGAGGGGGGGGAAAGGAGAGGAGAGGGGGGAGAGGAGAGGGGGGGAGAGGAGAGGGGGGAAGGAGAGGAGAGGGGGGAAAGGAGAGGAGAGGGGGGGAGAGGAGAGGAGGGAGGGGAAAGGAGAGGGGAGGGGGGAAAGGAGAGGAGAGGGGGGGAGAGGAGAGGGGGGGGAGAGGAGAGGGGGGGAGAGGAGAGGAGAGGAGGGAGAGGGGGAGAGGAGAGGGGGGGAGAGGAGAGGAGAGGGGAGGAGAGGAGAGGGGGGGGAGAGGAGAGGGGGGGAGAGGAGAGGCGGGGAAGGAGGAGAGGGGAGGGGGGGAAAGGAGAGGAGAGGGGGGAGAGGAGAGGGGGGGGAGAGGAGAGGCGGGAAAGGAGAGGGGAGGGGGGAAAGGAGAGGAGAGGGGGGAGAGGAGAGGGGGGGAGAGGAGAGGGGGGGAGAGGAGAGGGGGGGGAGAGGAGAGGCGGGGAGAAAGGAGGAGGAGAGGGGGGAGAGGAGAGGGGGGGGAGAGGAGAGGCGGGAAAGAGGAGAGGAGAGGGGGGGAGAGGAGAGGGGGGGGAGAGGAGAGGGGGGGAGAGGAGAGGGAGGAAGGGAGGAGAGGGAGGGGGGGAGAGGAGAGGCGGGAAAGGAGAGGAGAGGGGGAGAGAGGAGAGGGGGAATAGGACCTTAAAACTGGTCTGCTTCTCCTCCTCCTGCCAGAGAAGACACAGATCCATCCCACCACACGTAGGCCTTTCTCTCTTCATCTCTCTGTTCCCTCACATGTTCCCCCCGTCCTCTCCATTTCTCCTTTCGCCCCGTTCTTTATTAAAACTCCGAAACAGTCTGACGACTGACAGCCCGAGCTCGGCAGTGCCTCAGCCGCACACGCACACACACGCGCGAAAAAGAAGAACTAAGAGGCAGAAGAGTCGGGGCAGAAACGAGGGCGACTTCAAATGAGAGGAGTTTCATGCTGGTTGCCGGGCTACTGCAGATCAAGAGGAGTCAGTCACAGGAGCAGAAGATGGGCTGTGTGGGGGAGGGGGGTGTGGGGGTTGAAGACAACTGCAGAGCAAACGAAAGTAAGACATGCCAAGCTTTGGTGGGTTTTCTGTCGAACAACCTGGATGGACTAGTCACATGGGACTCGTTCCGAGGGCATTGATTGGTCGAGTTATTTACAAGCTGCCAAATGGATGGGGTGCATCTTTAGAATCCACGTTACGTTACAAAAGGAAGCAACTATATAGTTTACGGGTTCCAAGAATAAAGATACTTAATTATTGTTGCTCCATGACGATGATTCATTGGGGTTTAAAGTCATGCTGGCATTTGCATGGAGTGTGTGAAACTGGAATTTTAAGTGACATTACAGGCTTTTGGCTGCACTACAGAACCCCGTAGGAACTCGAGGGCTATTGTGAGACAATGTGAGAAATCTAGTAATTGCTGCATACCACCAGGAGTCAGTGATCTGCTCCACTTTCAAAAACATGTCTTTTTATTTATTTGCCGTAATTATCTCACTTAATTTCTACATTCATGGAAAAAAAGTAATTTATACCAACAAGTAGTTTAGCCAGGGATCGCCATGTCAATGCAGTAAGTAGGTCAAGAGTGAGGGAAAAGGAGTTTATATCAGAAATATGTTTACAACAGGTTGCTAGTACAATGTAATTCCAAAGAACTGTGCGCGGCCAATCAGTAAACACGTCTGGTCCTAAATGTGCTTTTTATATACAATTTCTTGAATGGTATTTTTGTATCCCTAAAAAGCACGGGTCCGAGTGTCATATTCCATTAATGGCTAAATCCGACTCTCTCTGTGTGCCACAGTATGGTGGTAAATAAAACTCTCAGCGCCCAGAGAGGGAAAAGCACATCCCATAATGAGTCGCAAATGTTTTGAGATGCACACCTAAGTGACGGACCCGTGTAGAAAGGGAGAGAGCGAGAGAAAAGAGAGAGGTTTGGAGACTAACGAAAAGTGTCCCGTGTACATGAAAGCGACGAGAAGAGAGTGACGACACTGAGGCATGTGACCATGCAACCTCTCGCCTCAGCCCAGGGACCCGCTGGCTGTGTACCTACACGCACCCGCAGTGGTGACTGTTGGCGGGGGGGACGAATCCATTCCACTGTGCTTCTCCACGTCTCCATCTGCCGTATTAGCAAAAACAGAACTAATAACGTACACGTGTTGGCTTTCGTTTGAGATGGGATTTCTGGTCGGGGGGATTTTCTTTTGGCACAAACACATCATGTGTGAGCCGTTGTATGCAAGGGGACTAAAAACTTGAACCATGTTCATGCGCTTACAGTGGATTTGAAAACCCCACTCTGCTGTAAATCACCAATAGGAATGAGGTCATAACCTGGCAGACTGAGGTGTGTCACACAGTCTGTCACACAGTAGTCCAGTCATTTAACCCTGGAGCTGGGGTCCCGAACCCATTATTAACCCTGAAGAAGGGGACTAGAACCCTTTAACCGTGGGTCTGAGGGCTTGAACCAGTTAACACTAGAACTGGGGACTAGAACCCTTTAACCGTGGGGCTAGGGACTAGAGGGGTGTGTAGGCCGCTTCTCCTAAACCCACCCTGACCTAACCATGGGTTGAGCCGGGGAGGAAATTAGACTTCAAATATAATTTTCCAGGATAGGCTGGATCATCCCAGTGTGATCCAATATTTGGTAAGAGCTCTGGAGGGGTTACTGGGGGGATAATCTCCGGATGTGGTGAGACATATTAAACCCAGAGTAAACGTATGGACGCGGGAGAAGTTACAGATTAACAGGGGTGGACTGGCGGCCGACTGGCCAGCGCTGGAACATAATAGGGCTCAGCTTGAGATCGTTCCCATGTCCTCTGTCTGTCATGCAGTGGCACCGCAGGAATCTCACGAGCATCCCTGCCCTTGAGCCATTTCCCCAAGATGACCTTGTCCTTTCAAAGTGATGTATGGATGAATGAATTATCCTTTCATTAAGATGATGCGATGTATATGCTTATCCTGGTGTTAGAATCAACACAGTCTGAAGGGGACAAACACACAATAATGAATTCCGTGAACTGTATAATAAATGTGTGCACGGCATGATTAAACCTAATAAACCACGTTAGATTGATACACTGAATACTTTGTGAAATTACGTACTCCGTATCTACCAAAAACATATGTGTTTGCTATCAGGAACTGAAAATAGAGAATCCACTTAGATTGGATCATTTATTCATGCTGTCAGAAGCCATATGAACATCGTATTAAGTCAAAGAGCAGGACAACCGAAATCTAAATCGCCACACATATGCAAATAACACTGATCTGAACCCATCATTGCGACGATTAATCTTTGGCAATCACTGAAAGATTTTCTGCGGGACTGGTACAAACGGTTTATTTTTAATGATGTCCTCTAATGACATCATAAATTGTATGAGGATACTGAAGGATGTGTCACGTTGGGGGGAGATACAAAAGCCAGAGGGCCTGATGAATTGCCTGGTCTCCACGTAAGAGAGAGAGGTGCTAAAACCAAATAATTGATATTGACGAGGTAGCGTGTTTCCTGTAGTTTTAGCAAAGAGTATAGAAGCACTGTCCGTCTTATATATAGTGCTTCTATACTCTTTGCTAAAACTACAGGAAACGAATAACCCACAGCCCATCCCTCCGCAAAACTATCCAAAACACACGGTGTATCACTCTGCTCTCCGAGTGCAAAGATGCGAAATACCTGAGGTCTGCGTGTGCTTGTGTGTGTGTGTGTACATGTCAACAAAATAGGGGTTATGCGGAACGCCCAGGAAACGAACCGGAAAACAGATGTAATCGTTTCCGCTCCTGTGTTAACCCAACGGCAAACCCAGCTAGTTCACACAATCAACAATAAGATTATTATTATTATTAAAATCAAATTGCCAAAGGGAAGAACCATCAGAGCATAGTTAAACAAGTTACAATTTAAACAACGTGAACCTCAAAAGTGCAAGAGTGTAGACCTACCTGTAGAAAAGCAAGCTTCAATATATATATATATATTATATATAGGCTATGAATAACAGGTTGAACTTCGATTTTAGCAGTGTTTAACATAGCCAAACCCACGGAACACCACCCATTTCTCGTTTTTTTGTTTTTTTCCAAAAACGGAAAAACCACCCATTTTCCGTGGTTTTTCGTTTTCGTTTCGTTTTTTCCAAAAACGGAAAGACCAGCCATTTTCCGTGGTTTTTCGTTTTAGTTTCGTTTTTACAACCACCCATTACAGGTGCAGTTCTTACACTAAACCACCAGATGACGATGGTAAAGCGCAACCCTATGGAATGATTTTTTTTCATCGTTTTTTTGCTCATTCGGTGATTTTATTATATTAACTGAAATTAAGAAAATTAAGGTTTTTATCGGCATGTAAGTTTTCACAAACACGGAATGATCCGACAGCTACAAGACGCTCCTTCATCTGACCACCAAGAAGCACTGAACATCTGTAGCCTATTTGTAAAACCAAATTGCCAAAGGGAAGAACCATCAAAGCATGTAGGCTAGTTAAACAAGTTACAATTTAAACAACGTGAACCTCAAAAGTGCAAGAGTGTACCTATAGAAAAGCAAGCTTCAATATATATATAAATTATATAGGCTATAGGCTATAAATAACAGGTTAAACTTCGATTTTAGCAGTGTTTAACATAGCGAAACCCACCCATTTTTGGCGCAGAATTCACCGAGATATTACATTGGAAACTGAAGGCATGTTCTGTAAAACAGCACCATAAGTCTGCATAGAGCGTACAGATCCGGAAGTGAAGAGGTCTGTTTTACCGAATACGGAAGAGTTTTCCGCATAACCCCTATTGACCCAATTAGGCTAATGGTATGTGACGCTGTCATCAGGGATGCAACCAAGAGGATCGAAGGACATCCACGCTCATCTCATCTCTGCTCATTGTAATACCACCATACACACAGCCCGTATCCTCTGAAATTAGGATTTCGGGTCAAATATCTCCAAAGCGTAGGCTGACAGATGAATGATAATCCACATGACGAACACCAGCAACAGGAGAGTATTTTCTCAGTGGTGCCAAGGTTGCGTCTACGCGCGTCCACCGAGAAGAGGCCTTGAGGGAACTGAATGACGACCGAGTTTGACCCGCGCGTGTCCCCGAAGCAGTTTTGCTTTCCATCCTTTTCATCAGCTCCCGACCGCGTCTGCCTCTGTCTGCGGTGTGATTGGTTAATGCCTCGGCAGAGCCGCAGGTAAATCAATCGCGGGCTGATCTTTAAAAGCCGGCGCGTCAGCGAGCACATTAGCCTCATTTGCACTTCATTACGCGCACCGCTGGGCTGCACCGAAACGCCGGCGGCACGGGCTACGCGCGGGTAGACCGGACGAGGACCCCGCGAGTCACCACCGACCACGGAGACACACCCTCCCCGTTTGTGGATGGGGGGGTCGCGGGTGGCGCTCCGTTGTGTGTGTGGCAGTGTGTGTCTGGGATGGAGGGAGGGAGGGATTGAGGGATGATTCAGTGTCTGCATGATGAGCCTTGACAGAAGCTCCGGGAGACGCGGCGGGCTCCTCTGCTGGGTGTTCAGTCGACACTTTTAACCAGAGGAAAGGAGGGCACAAAGAAAAGTGCATTTCAAAAAAGTGCCATTTGTTTTCAAGCAGTGTTGCATCCTTTTGTCTTTTTTGTTTTTTGTTTCCTCCCCTGGCAAAGACACTGCTAGTGGGATTTGGCACCCATACCGGTTTTGTTTGTTTTCTAGATTTCACTGATTAGTTGTTCAAACGGGACATGTTTTCATCAACTACAAAAATGAAATCTGATCGCCCCTGCGTGCTATCTGTAACGCCTTCTGTTCCTTCCACCGGTCTCCTCCGATCCATCTCTCCTTTGTGTTTGTTTGTTATTAATGTTCCCCCTGTCTCTGCTCTCGTGGGAGTTCGAGTCAGAGGGTCTACAGCTGTACTAAGCATACCCATGCATGATCATTGGAGTCTTCACCAGTTCACTTGGGTCTGTATAATCACCTCACCATCTGTTAAAGGCATTATTTATGGCACGCTTACAACACGACAGCTGAGGAACCGTTTGATTTGTTAAGATTTACCATGGTGGAAAATTAGGTTGATTCAGAGTGTGTGTGCATTTGTGTGTGTGTGTATCTTTGAGTATTGATATGATCACAAGTAAATACCCAATTTCTGAAGATGCCTCACACACGTTTCTACACACACACACACACGTGTCTACACACACACAGGCTCTCTTCTCTACCTGTAGGGCTCTTGGCTCTCTGAAGTGGACCTCAGTAATCTGGCACCTGGAGTCAGTTGGGGGTTTTAACAAGCCAGACACCCCCCCTCCCCCCTACTCCCCATCCCCAGCTAGCTGCTGTCTGCCAGGACACATGCCCTCGGATGAGCCTCCACTTCACAGGTTCATCCACTGCGCTCTGGGATGTTTACGAGCCCTGGCTCCGTGGCCGCTCCCCCCCGGCGGGCCACAACACGGGAGCATCACGGAGAGAGAGCGAGTCTCTCAGGTCTAATCCCTTTGGATGAGAGCCAAACATGCCCCCGCCAAACATCCACACTCCCTGACAAGACTCGCGCTTGGACGCACGCCCGCGCGGTCTTCGGCGGACCGTCAGACGCACGCACTTCGACCCGCGGAAACCCCCTTTTCGAACGTAACCTTTGAACGACACACAGAGTCAAACAAGTCCATGCCGCTGTTCGAGAGGAGGAGAGTTCCTTGCTTGGGCTCTGCTGACGCCAGAGCCTAGCATAGGAGCCCAGGGGGAGGGTCTTTTAGGGTCACAGAGGCAGAGCTCAAGTGTCTCTGGGAGTCTGCTCCCGTACGCGGGCCTCCTCCACCTGTCGCCCCCCCCTCTCCCCGCTTCCTTTCAAGCCTCGACGCCGCGCTGCGGGAGGCTGTCACAGCTCGCTGAGGCTCTTGCTGAAACGCGTAAGGGAGTTGGACACACACACGTTTGCCCTCACAGTATCTCTCTCTCTGTCTCTCTCTCACACAATGTTGCGGATGATCCTTTCGCACGTTCGTTTGTACTGCGGGTGAGAAGGAGGCGGCGTGGCCGCTGCAGAAGCGAAAGAAGCGTCGATACCGACCAGCAACACGGACACCTGTGACGAGGCGTCAGTGAGACTGGACACAGCTTGAGTATGCCCTTGAAAACATCATTATGGGGGGGGTATGTTTAAAACTCTGCGAGACTCAATTGTTATCTGTATTTGTGCAACTCCATATTCATTTACGCTCGCAGTGTGGGCTCTGAAAGAAAAAAGTCTGAAGAAGAAAAAAGAAATGGTGTGATTCCCGAGGCGCCTGCTGTAGCGGCAAGTGAACCAGTTGGACCACCTCCCACTGTGGAGGGAGTTTCTGCCCGGGAGCTTATCGACTCCGATTGAGCATGACGGTTCAACCACACAAACATCAATGTGGAGACATATGGAGAGAAGAGGGAGGGAGAGAGAAGGAGAACAGAGATGCAGTGGAGGACTGGAGTGGAATTGGAGGGGGGGGGGAGGAGGGGGGGGGGCATGTTATCTGAGGACTTATCGCTCCTGACAAGAGTATATTATGCACCCTCGTACCCCACGCAGACACACACACACACCAGAAACTACTGTACCGCACACACACACACACACACACACACACACACACACACACACACTACTGAGCAGATCAAGGCTTATCCACCCCCCACAGCAGCTCCAGAAGCTGATGGAGGCTCGATTCCAAACGGCATGCTCATCCGAGACGATCTACGCCTGACCCCAAACTGGCTCTGGGCGCAACACCCTGGGCCAGAGAGCCGAGGACCCAGGCCAGGCACAGGGATGGACCGCTGCTCCATACCACAGACGCTTTAACTATTGATTTCTATCTCAAGGAACTCTGTTTGAGATTTGTTTACTTAGTAATGCGTGTCCAGGGTTGGACTGTTTCAATACTGACAGGCTCCAAACATGAATGACTGCTATATCTCCTTGACCATCACCTCAAACCCACCCTAAAATTATGTACGATTTAGCATGTCGTACTAGCAGCTGCAGGGTGTGTGATCAAGCTAATCAAAGCAAAATCCACAGCCTTAAGGAAAACAAGCAGTTGCAAAAAAATATAGCAGTGAAATTGTTTTAGGATGGAGAGAGTAGGAGGGAGGGAGAGCGAGGGAGAGAGAGGGAGCAAAAGAAAAAGGGGGAAGGAGAGAGAAAGAGGGAGCAGAGAGAGAGAGAGAGAGCCGAGAGAGAGAGAGAGAAAGCACGCTGCATCTTCTCCTCCTCGACCGCCCTCGAACCTCAAGACTTCTCCACGGCCACGGAACCCTCCGGGGCTGTTCCATCCGTCCTTCACGCCGCATCTCTTTAGCCTCCAACTGGGACCACGAGGCTCCTCAGCACAGAGAAGGGTCTGTGACCTTAGCGTGGCCTCTCGCAGTGCGAGGCCAGCGGGCCTTGGAGGTCATGGTGTCGGGGAACAGCACAAGGCTGGATCTACATGAACACTCGCGGCGGCGTGGGGCTGATGCCGCCTTCAAGGATCAGGATGTTAGCCGAGGCGTAGTGTCGGTCAAGGGACAGAAGGATGTCCTTGGGGACGCACCGAAAAGTTTGTCTTTAGTTCCCTTTTGCATCGTAGCAAAAGAGTACGTTGAAGTCTTTCAGCAGTCAGTTATAGGCCTAATTGTGCGCTATTCAAGGACGGTTGATGAAAATGCTATGTTACAAATGTATTTATTTTCCAAGTTATCTTGTGCTTTGTTTGCATAATGTCTGCGGAAATGTAATCGGCATAAATACATATTTTTACGTTTTTGAACTTTTCGCTCGCACGTTTGTGCAAGCAGGTCAATGATCTCAAGATGATTTCGAAGCTAACTGTGTGAATCCTAGGTCTTCGCCCGTCCTTTATCAGCCAACTAAATATCACACAGAGAAAAGGTTGCAAACGAGATGTTTCCCCCCTCTGAACATTATTGTTATCTTTGCTTCTCTCTTCTGTGACTTATCGTTCTTTTTTAAAAGGTCATAGAGATAGGCTAGCCTGCATTTGCCATTTCCATTTCTAGGTTTAATCAGAACAGTTTTCTTTATGGAAACTTTCCTCTTTCTTTGCTGCCCCTCCCTGCTTCCCCCTTTTCTCTCTCTCGTTCCCTCGCTCTCCATCAACCTTTCCGTCTCCCTCTTTCTCCGTTTGACATGTATCTCCACGTATCGTTGTAGAAGTAGCATGTTCACAACTTTCATCTGTTGAAGGTACGACACTTCTAAATCGTACGAGCTGCCGTCTCAGTTTATTGAGCAAACCCCCTCTCTCCTCTCCTCCGTTTCACCAGGGATGCTAGCCAGAATGTTTACTTTGAAGACCAAGACTCTCCTCATCTTCTCATTAATAAGTAATTTGCGGTTTTGCGTGCTGGGAAGACTTGTTAGACTGCTAACTCTATGCAGATATGTCTGTGGGTAGGGGCTTGCCTCCACACAGCAATCCGAGGACGCCTGCAGCGAGCAGTCCCAACGCTTACATCCACCCAGTAATGATTTCTTACGACTGCTCCTCCTTTTGATAGTGCAATGGGGCCAGTATGTATGCCGCCAGCTGCCTCATTCGGAGACAGACTCCAGAAGGGATTTCATCAACTCTTTGTCACGTCTTCCCTTAAAAAATGGTCGCAGAGACATCTAGGGATGCACCGAAATGAAAATGATTGGCCAAACCAAATTCAATGAATTCGGAATTTAATGAATTGGCCAAATACAGAAATGCAGTTTTCCACAGCTGTGGATGTATTTGGGCACATTTTGCATAAATTAAATTGCCTAAACGTTCTTTTTGCTGTTTGTCTTGCTTCTCAAAGAAAAAAACCTAATCCACCTTTTAAAACCGAATGCCAAAAGGGCCTTAAGCCATAATATTTAGGCTACATTTCCCAGTTGTTACCTTCCACTCTGACTCATTAGTCGTTAGCATGCATTAGCATAGCGCCTAGGGGGACCTGTGGAAACATGGAAGATTGTTTAGTCAAAATTACAAGACAACTGGGACTATTTATCTTTGGAAAGGGGTGTTAATTTGTTCAAAAGGAGACTGTTTTAATTAGCATTCTGAATGAGGAGTAAATCCTAAACCTGCTGTATCTTTCTCCGTAGCTAATGAGGCTAGGCTAGTGCGTGGGGCATCGCTGCTGTCTGACAGTTCCAGAAGGTTTTCCTTTGCTATAGAACAACAAACACTTCATGAAATTACTTTTTGATCCCTGTTTTGGTGTATATGTCTGTATGTTACTCAATGGGGGAAATGCTATACAGTAATTGCACCCTGGATTGGAATTGACTTGGATTGCATTAGTGTAGATTAGATCTCATACAGATGACAGGATACAAAAAAAAGGGAAAGCTAGTACTCATACAGCCTTAGGGGGAAACGTATCTGGAATATACACGGTACATTCAAGGCTGAGAAGACCATGATGAACGATGATAATTTCTTGTCTGGGTCAGTATTCATATTTCACCGAACAATCCTTTGAAATCAAGTATTCCACATTTGAAATGTTGTATGGAAAATGTATAGATATCAAGGACACATCATGACACTATGCCTAGCATTAGTCCCATTCTTTGACATCCACGTTGAAAAGAACACATGTAGCCCGAGCAGCTGTCTAGAGACATTATCTCCAAGATATGGTCAGTGCTCGCGGTGTGTCCACAGTGAGACTAAAGGATGGGGGGTGGGGGACAAACCCAGGGGGTTCATAAATACACAACGGAAGCTTCCGGAACACCCAGCACGAGTAGCTCTAAATGTAACGGAACATTCACACCCGCACGCGGCAGTTAAAAGTGTCATCAATCTTCCCCCGGACAAGAGGTCAGAGGTCAACACAGTCCTTATGCGTGGGTGAGCGCACCCGTCATCGCACGGCACACTGTAGGCGGGCCCGGCGTCACATGCTCGCACACGAAGCGCCCTGGACTTGGCACCGCTACACACACGCCGCCGCGCTCGCCACGCCGGAGCACCGCGGAGGGGTTTTCCTTCAAAGGGCCTTATCGTCTGACGGAGTTGCCACGGGAGTGGGTGATTAAAAAAAAACACCGTAAAAGTGCAGACTAAAAGAGTTAGTCCACAGACATGCTTAGCCATACTGGCGCACCACCGACCAGCACGGCATCAAAGTGTTCGCGCGGAGCGCTCCTTTCAAGATGGCTGATAACCGTATGTTCCTTCTTTGGTTGGACCTTTGTAAGGCTGGTGATTTTTTTGAAAGACTTTGATGTTTTATCTGGGCTGATTAGCAAGTCCAGGTTTCCCCTCATGTTGGACTCCCAGAAGATTTAGTCGATGCTAACTTCTAAAAGTGGGAATTTGTAGCGAAAACCACAGTGGAAAGGCTCAAAGGAAACCCCAAGTAATTAGTTTCAGTGCAAATACTGACAAAAGAACACACACACACACACAGAGTGAACACTTCATAAATGTTCATCATGGTGCGGGTGAAAGAAAAGCAATGAGGCTTTTTTGGCTGTATTCCTGCTTAGCCAGATTGATAAATTGGCTCAATGCTTCGTCAATGCTGCTCCTTGAGCTCCTAACAGTTTCATCTCCACCGTGATTTAGATCTCAGGCTTCTAAGCGGCAAACGTATATTCCTTACATCTTCATTTGCATGGCCAATGGAGCGCCTTGAGTCGCTTTGTCACATTCTAATTAGCACTCGGAGCTCAATGAATCAATGAGAAGTTTCTCTTTGACGCCGTTTCAAATGAAGCCTTTTTCTATCTCTGGGTTCAGCCGTTGCCAATTTTTTTGTTGTTGTTGCAGATGACAGCAGCCGTTAGGCTATGAAGGGGTTCACGTTTATTTGTTAAATAGTGAAATAATCTGTTTAAACAAACACAATAGCTGTTTATATGGGTGCTTTAGATATAGCTTTTTTGATGCATTGCTCTTCCTCCACTTGTTGGTAGTATCTAATGCAAGCGTGACATTTAGAGAGGAGGGACGTGAACTTTGAATGAATCACTGCAAATCCTCACAGCAAATCCCTATGACTATAGACTCCCTGGAGAACACAGGTTCATCCACACACACACACACACACACACACACACACACACACACACACACACACACACACACACACACGTGGGCTGCCCTTCTGACTCACCTGAGGGTAAAGATCTGGATGGGCGAGAGGCTGGAAAGCGCCAGAAAGGTCGAGACGGTTTCCCTCTGTCTGATTGGTCTCGAAGGCACCATCACCATGAAGTTGCCGTCCAACCTCAGCTCTGAAAGGGGCTGGAACAACCTCACGCTCCCGATGCGCTGCATGGGCGTGGGCCCGGAGAAATACCCCAAGGGCCCCTGCTGTTCCGTACGGATGGTACTGGCCTTCTTGGGATCCTCAGAGCTGCACTCGCCGCTGTCTGCGGACTGTACCATGTAGTAGAGCTCCACGGGGGTGCCCTGGGCTTGCTCTGGAGCCCTCTGCCTCCCGGGTCTGACTGTGGGGGGGCTGAACCAGCTCGCCAGGGGCTCCAGCTCGGCCACACACAAGCCCAGCTCCCCCTTGAGGCGGCAGGTGCCCCGGACCTCCTGGGTCTCGTGGAAGGCGAACATGCGGACGCAGGGCAGCCTGTGGACGGCGCTGTAGTCGTCCCAGTCCCTCCCGGCAACGTAGAACAACACTTGGACCTTGGGCCAGCTGGGGTGGATCCTGTCGTTGATGATGTACGCGTGGACCTTCCAGTTGAAGGGGAAGAGAGCTGGAGAGGAGGAGGAGGGGGAGGAGGGTCCGGTGAAAGGCCCAGAGTTCTGGAGCAGATCCAGGGGGACTGGTTGCTGAACGGAGAGGGGTCCGTAGCTGGCGTTGAGGGAGGGCATCCTCCGGGCCTGCTGGATGAAGAAGGCTTCTGTCCTCGCCTGGAGGCTGGAGTTCCTCATCAGGTCCTGATTGGCCTCCTTCAGGAAGAAGGCGGAGTCGGCATTGAGGACCTGGTAGCTGACGGGTAGGTAGGTGGGCATGGGGCCAAACCTCTGCAGACCTTCCAGAATCATCCTGCTGTCAGTCCCTGAATCAGAGAGAGAGAAGGAGAAAGACAAAGAGAGAAAGTAAACACCTTGCATTTGAATACAATCGTGAGCAGAAGATGAAGGAAAAGGAGGCCGAAACCGCAAAAGGAAAAAGAGAATAAGCACATAAACCAAGGACAACCTCAGTCGGTTTCAGTGCGTCTCTATTCATCGCAAGACAGTGCGCAGAACCCTTTTCATGCATCACTGCATTTATGGTACAGGGCTGTTACAATGGCTACCAGCTTTTACAACATATATCCTTCACCGTGACTTCCTCAGTGACTTCACTCACTCTGTTCCTCACAGAAACCTTTTCATCTCTTTGCTTCTTTGTTCTCCTCCAACACACAGACTCCCCCGCTTTCTGTTTCTCGCGAGGATGAAGGTTCAGTCCGCCTCAACTCAAACAGCGCGACCATCAGATTAGTTCTGGGTTTGTATGTATTAGACACCCTGATGATTGGAGGGAGAGCAAATACCATGGTATAAAAATGACCAGTTCAGACACAGCGGTACTAGCAAAGTCTCCCTCAGGCATGAAGGTCAGAGGACGGTGTTAAATATCCCCAAAACACAAAAAGACAGCATGCGGCCAGCTTGTTATTGGAGGCAGGCGGAGACGATCGCAGTAAGAACACAGCGCGAATGAACACGAGACGTGATCAAATCATAATGCAATTGCTGATGTGCTGATTGGGATTCACATCAAAAAACCCCGGATTTCTCCCGCCACTCTCCTCACCGCTCTGTTCACATTGACAGCACGTCCTTGTCTGGGGCAAACCAGACCTTTCGATCGGCCCTGACACACCGGCCTGGTCTTGAGCCACCCCCCTCCCCCGCCACCCTCCATCCTTCTATCCATCTTCTCCCTCTCTCTCTCTCTCTCTCCATCCCTCCTTCCCTCCGTCTACCATCAGGCTACAGATATTTGGGCTGATGAAGTATCCTGTTGGATGTCATTGATTTCCCGTCCCAGGCGCCGGGCGCTATGTGGAGATGTAGCGGTGATTTGTGATGCGTACGTCGCTGCCTTGGGCTGGCCTTCCCTCGCCATCCTGGGGGCACCGCGGCGATGACCCATACGGCGTTCGATACGGCAAGAGAGGGGTTTCAGATGCATTCTGGGAGTCTGAGAGTCTGACCAAGACACACGTCGGGAAAGGAACGAAGCGAAGAGCCAACGAGACCAACAAACGCGGCGGTGGGGGCGATGACGAGGCCAACGGATGCTTCGTCGAGAGGGCGCTGGTGACTCCTGCTTCCTCTCTCTCTCTCCCGCTCCCGTGTCTGTGAGTGGAGGGCTGTGACACACTGTCCTACTTACTGCGTCAGCCCAGAAAACACCACATGAGCCAAAGTGGTGTAATGACTTTTGAACGTTCCTCTAATCTCCCATGGCATATCCAGAGTGTAGTAATCTACCATCCCATAATATACTCCCACATCCCCCTGTGGGCTGGCCACTGAGTAGGATTTCATGTCTCGGCCGTAAATCACATTCGGAAAGCTGTTTTCGACAAATGAAAATTCGGATGATTTGTGCAGACAGTTTGACCGACCTCCTCTTTGCCAAATCCTGAACGTAGAGTCTGCCAGGACAACCCTATTCCCCCGGTGGACAGCGACTGCGACTGAATATTCTGACAGACGTCGAGAGAGAGCCACCATACCCTGGTACAGCTGTGGGCTTTGTGATGCAGACTCCAGACCCCCTCGAGATGGAGAGAGTACCTCTTAGCTGTAAAGGAGACAGCCCCGTTGGCTGATGTAGCCAGCTCTCAGGCAGCTGAACATCCATGGATGGCGTTGAGAGCGCCTCGCCATTAATTACAACTTATTATCTCACACACCGTGATTAGGAGTAGGCTCTCCACAGAGCCAGGCCCACGCATGATTCAGGCCCGTATGATTCATCAGCTGCAACGAGCAGCTTCCCAGTCCGTAATGGGGGCAGAGTGGAAATTAACGACTGTAAAACTGAGTGATCTTCTGCCACTGTGAGGCCCCGCACATCTGATGCTGCTCTGTGGTTACCGCGGTGATGGAGAACCACGGGGGTGAAAAAGAGGATTGAAAAAGAGGGAAGAGAAATGGGAGAGGAGCGGATCTCGGGTCGGTAGATTTGAAACGGGGTGTCCAACAGGGTTGAGATTGACAGTTTGCAACTATGTCTCACGCTATATACCTAACTGAAGTATTGGGATTTAATAACGGATTTTATTGATATATCCAAGCATGCACCTTGCCTCAATTAAATGGCCAACATCTGTATTATAACAAATAACAATATAGCTAGAGAATGTATGAAATAGATGATGTGTTTGGAGCCAGTTAAGTTTGAATGAAGAGGAGCTGCTACCAATAACAGGCTGTTTTCTGTGGCTCGGAAACCAGTTGCTCCTTGTTTGTCATATGGAGAATTACACGTCAAATAATGAGTCTAGCAACCCAGTGGCCCGAAGTCGAGCAATTACATCCAAGCAGGGAGGACGTATAAGAGAGAGAGAGAGAGAGAGAGAGAGAGAGAGAGAGAGCGAGAGAGGGAGAGCGAGAGAGGGAGAGAGAGAGAGAGAGAGAGAGAGAGAGAGCGAGCGAGAGAGAGAGAGAGAGAGACGAGAGAGAGAGAGAGAGAGAGAGAGAGACACACCACACACAGACGGTGATAAAGACATAGATAGTGCTGGTAGGGCCTCTACTAATCAGCTCAGGTCTGTCAGACGTGTTCATGGCCCATGTTTCCTCTTCTTACCAGCTGACCTAATTACATGTGAGAGTGCTTGTAGTGACACCTCGTATCAGCCAAACGAGCATTCCTCCAACCAGCCTTTTGGGAAATGTAAAAGAGACCAATGTGGACATAAGGGCCAAGTGCTTGAATGCACATAAGGAATAAACAGGAAATGGACTTGAACATGTGGAAGGCAAAAACAATACTTCTCCATTTAGAATGTGGTACTGTCATGTAAAATTGGGGCAACAGCAATGCACGGCGTACGGTACCATCTCTAACACACATTTTAAAGATGTCTGTGTTCAGCAAGCAATTGTATTTGTATCTCAAATCTGCTTAAAAGCAGCTCAATGTGCAAGCAACATGGCCTGTTTGTTTTCAACAAACATGTTTTCAGCCCTTAAATTGAGTGGATTGGCTTTGTCCTAAACCAAGAGAGTTGCTATTATTGTCAAATGTTAGAATTTCCCAATGTTATGTTAGAATGTTAGAATTTTGAATGTTAGAACTGCAATCTATTGAAACTAGTAATATAGAGACAACTGGCAGACTGTACACAATGGAAAGATACGAATCACAATAAACCCCCACTTCAATGCTCTGATCTGCAGACACATCCAGATTCAAGTGCGGAGACTGGAGACTCGACCGAAACCACCGAGCACTCTTCTCTCGTGTGTGGCCGACGTTGTGGTGTTTTGTCCCAAGATATCGCAAATATTAACCAGTCCTCGAGGAAGAGACACAACGGACATATCTACTAGACCTAGTTTTCTACGTCTAGTAAGGTCTAGTCTGAAAAGCTTGCTTTCTTCTGGGGAACTGCAGTGTCCTTGGTGTCACCATCAATACTGTCAGTCAACATAGACTTTTAACTTTTTTCTTTAAAAAAAACACTCGTGAAATGAAAAGGAAAGTCTCTATAAGACTCTTCAATGGGCAGATATGAATGTCATGCACTCTACAAGGGGCTTTGCCATAGGCCAGGCTTGAATACCGTATCTGAGTCAGCAACGGATCTCGTCTCTGTTACCACGTAACACGGCGCGTCTGTATTCCCTCAAGCAGAAAACCTTAAATAAAAGAATAAATGGGGAAAACAAATAATTTCCTTACTTGCGATAGCATTTTGTGCATTCCTTGAATAAAGATTGATCTGCTTTTGGGGGAACCAGTATTTTAGGGGAGATCATTAGATCATTCTAGAATCCTGCGGTCCTAACAAAATATTTTCCAATACTGGACTTTTCATTATACTCCTGCAAAAGACTCTACCCATGATCCTCCAGCAGTGATAACCATTTCACTTAGTGGGCCACTGACAGAGCAATATCATCAGCAGAAAGGGAAATATTGTTGATCACTGTAAGCCCCGGTCTAGATGGATGCCTGGAGCATAGATCCTAGCCTCACACCGAACACAATTTGAGCCTCGGTAATTGGAGTGCCTTAAGGCCGCCACCACCCTCTCACCTCCCTTGTGTAGCAGATAATGCAATCTCTCAGTTGGTGAGAGGTGCGAGTCGCTACGGCTAATGCCTCTCACCGACTATTACTAATAGCTATGGACGGAATGAACAGATGACCGTGCTAATCGTTCTAAGTGCCCCCCACATGTAGCCTGACAGCGTGTCACAGGCCAGCAGGGGCGGAGCGGAGGTGAGGCTCGGAGTCGGGGGGTTAATCAGATCACTTAGCGGGCTCCAGTTCATCTTCCATTGCCCGGGCACACATTTCTATTCTATACAATCAATACGCTAAATCATTTTTCCCCCCTTTCTGCAATATGAAGGAAAATAAGGCATTGCCTCGGCCTCACGACTGCTCTAGATGAACGTGGCGAGCCTAATATCTTTTATGGACATCAGCAATCACTCTCAGCCAAGGGTCCACAGATTGGAGGCATGGGTTTGTGTTTATCCAAATAACTCCTATGCCTGTATCTAAGTGTTGCTATGCTTATCACACACACACAAGACTGGCCCAGGTAGGAACAGCGTGTACCGAGGCAGACTTAGGTAAGCACAGCATGCACAGTCTACGGCATCGTCTCATCAGGCTGACTGACGCCCGCGCGCACACACGCTCTCTCTCTCTCTCTCTCTCTCTCTCTCTGACTGACACACACCATAGTGTCGGGAAGGGTCACTCGCTGTCTGAGCGTGTGAGAGAGGGCCAATCTGTGGAGGGACAGGGAAGCGAGGGAGAAGAAACGACTGAAGGAGGGGCGATCGAAATCTCCAGAGAGTAGCTAGTGACAGTCATCTGTAAAATGAGTGCGATAACTTGTCAATCCAGTCTGGCATTATCAAGGAGAAAGAGGACAAAAATGAAATGGAGAAAGATAAACTGGAAAATACATAGCATCGAATGTATTTCTTAACAGTTCCCTGTACCACAAAACATCTGCCATGTCTGCCTATGGCATGGTGACAACCACTCTGAAAAGAATTATGCGGAAAGAGTTGCAAATGGTGACAACGTTACTGTTTATTTGTGTTTCTGTGGCAAATTCATTGCACCGCAAGCAGCAATTAGAGCGCCGATGTAATTGCTCTAAAAAGCAGGTGGTTTCAAATCCATCTTTACTGTTTCCCCTGGTGGAAATCATGCATTTGTATGCCTTGGGGATCTGTAATCGAAAGGAAAAAAGAAAAAAACAGTGCTCAGGCATTAGTAATGATAGACTGGGATGGGAGATGTTCCTTCAGCCGTTTCTTGCATATTCCCAAAAGGGATAAAGCTAGATCACGTTTGTTATGGTTTGTGTGTGAGTGTGTGTGTGTGAGTGTGTGTGTGTGTGTGCACATTCTTCCCCAGGTGGGGATGCTGAGCAACGAGCAGTGCTCAGGCAGTTGTGGAGAAGAGGAGGGGAAAAAAAGCTGAAGTGTTCTGCTTTAAGACACATCGGGGATCGAAATGAGCTTTTTAGTGCCGTTTCATCCTGTTGGTTGCCAGTCGACCTGACGCTGGGAGTAGCGGGGGCTGCTGCAGGAGGGATATGCCCGGGCCAGGAGTCGTTTAGTGGATACGAACAACGGGGTGGACTCTTAGTGTGGGGGGGTGGGGGGGCAGGGGGGGGGTGGCAGCCGAATGTGCTGAGCAGAGCAATGCTGTCGTTAGCCTTCCTGTAGGGGCGACAATAACTGCAATTTGACTCTAACCATGAGGATTCGCTCGTGTCATTTAAGGCCTTCGGATTGCCCGGGGAACCTGGGCCCAGCCTTCCCTCTTCCAACGTGGCTTAAATGATCATCCGTTCCCCACCGTCCCCGCCGTCCCCCCCCGCTCCCATTCCGAGGCAGCTCCACGTTCCGAGTCAAATGAAGAGGACGACAGAGACAGATGACACGGGGGTTAGCACAGGCAGAGCCAGGGCCTGTGTCATAAATTACAACGTGGGCACATGGTAATCACATCATAGTGGATCGATCCCAGGTAGAGATTATAGCCCCGGGAAGGATGTCTGTGGCCTAATGTAGGGAATTAGATGCAGTCGAAAGAGGCTAGCGAAATGCAATGGGGCTGGCTAAGCAGAGACGGTGAATAATGTCTTGGCATTTAGAGCAAGGTTACGCTGCAAAACAGTCTACAGTCCCCGAGTGTTAAGTAGCCTCTTCTTGGCAGTTTTGAGATTCCTGAGTGGTCCTGAATGCTGATCGTGGCGTGGTCCTGCCATGTGGTCTGCTGTGATTTGATAATGATGAAGATGAGCAAGATTGAGAAGGCGAGGATGACGGTGATGATAAGACCGTCGGAAAAGAATGAGGCGGAATGATCATAATACGATCATCAAATATAATTTCAGCTACCAAGGGAACAGCTATCAAGCAAGTAACACTTAAACCGGCTTGCTAGGGGAAAACATACTTTTTTTTATTGACAGTAAAAATACAAAAGTACAGCGTGCACTGGACAGTATCCAGGAGCCACAATGTAAACATAGCATAGAGCTAAGCTGACTTCACGGATGAGTTTTTCCTCAGACGCCACAGAAGCAAAACGTACACACAGACCCCCTGTACACCAAAGAGAGAGAGCGCGCTTCTTTCGTAGGGGGGGAAAAAAGCATATGGATGTCCTACTGGGCTAAGAAGTGGGCTTCAGTAAAGCATGAAAGAGGAATCTCCCCGACAAGAGTGAACAGAGACTAGGCCCCATACTAGGACGAGAAATAGTTTGTTGAGCATGTGTGCACCCTGACATGTTCGCGAGTGATCATGTATTCCGCGCGTTTCTAGGCCCCCGGAGCCCCCCGGTTTTCCTCTGCAAACTAAAAATGAAGCCGGCACGCGCCAGCCACAATAGGGACGATCCAAAACAAGTTCTGCCTCCAAAGGCCTAACTGCAACGTCTGTACGAGTTGTCCAGACGCATTTCCGGGGGCGGGGTCTTGAGAAGAGAGGTTCCTCTGGCAGAAAAGGGGAGGGTTGTGTTTGTCGTCACGGTTCCTGGAGGAAGAGAAATACGCTTCTGACAGAGAGGGGGTGATGAACGCTGCGGAGGGATGGAGGCGCATCTCTCACGGCCCTGAGGAATCCAACCCTCTCGGCTGGGATGGAGAAAAACACGCAGGTCTCCTCGCTCCGTTTGAAGACTCCCTAATCACATGGACTAGGGAGTTAGAGGGAATACAATCGAATAAAATACCTCACTGTTGTTTTTCACTAAACTGCTAGACGTCTAGCTATCTTCCAGCTTTTGGTCTGCTGCCTGTTCTGCCGGCTAACAGCAGGGGGAGGGAAGTTTAGCCGGATAATTACCTCGCACTCGCCCTGGGTTCTTTGGAGAAAAAGCTTGTCAATAAGTTTCTCCGTTTTTTTGTGTGTTTTTTTGGATGGTCGGTCGTAAAATAAGAAGCCGCATCATAAAACGTCTCTATACCTCTGTGGCAGTCTTTAAGAAGCTGTCTCTCTCTCTCTCCTCTCTCTCTCTCTCTGTCCCTCTCCCTCTCTCTCTCTCTCTCTCCGCTCCATCACTCTCTGCTGAAATACAACTGAGTCCAAGGTCATGTGGCCTACAGGTTGAAAGCATAACATACCCAAGTAAACTGGAACTGCACTCTGGAACTGCACTGAACAGCAGGCTAGTAAAAAGGTGTATGTATGGGAGAGCAAGCTTTCACCTGTTCAGTCGTGTGACATCAGATCCTACCTCAACGGGGGGAAAGGTGAAGGTACCGCAAACAAACAGGAGGTCTGTCGTGACTCTCGGGAGTTTTATCGAGAGAGGAGCTAAGTTCTACAGGACCTTACGTACTGAAAGCAAACATAACCATGCTTTCAGTGATATAAAAACCTTGAAGGACATACCGTGTATGTATACTGCATGTACAGTATATATGGTGATATAGTATAGATATATATGAATGTGTTTCATTGATTTATGTTTTATTTATGATCCGTCTGCAACACACAGCAAGAGTGTTTCTATAAACGGTGTTATGCTGAAGTGGCCCTTCATCCTTCATCACGGCAAAGCTTTAACCACGATATGGAACATTCGCTTTCTTTGCTCAAGCCTGAATTCTTAGTATTAAAAAGACAAGGACTTTCCTTCTAAGGTCTCATCGTATAATGTTCCCATTAAAAAGAGGTTTCCAAGAAAAATAGGCATTGTACCCTGCACCAGGCGCATACCAATAAAATACAGTTTAATCTTCGCTGCGGTTCAGTGACGCCAACCTTTAGTGGTGCTAGAGACTTCTCCATTGGAAAGAGAGTGGGTAGTCACGCAGCCTGTTGATTCGAAAGAGGGCCGGTAAAAACAACTCGTATTTTGAACCCACCATACCATCAGCAGACACTGATTGATTTTCAAGCAAAGCTGATTAAAACCAACGGGGAATCTCATCCATGCAAAAACCGACCTGGAGCCTATTCCTCTCTCAGCCTCTCTCTCTCTCTCTCTCAGCCTGGCCCTCTCTCATCCTATGCCTCTCTCTCTCATCCTGGCCCTCTCTCAGCCTATGCCTCTCTCTCTCATCTGGCCCTCTCTCATCCTATGCCTCTCTCTCTCAGCCTGGCCCTCTCTCATCCTATGCCTCTCTCTCTCATCCTGGCCCTCTCTCAGCCTATGCCTCTCTCTCTCTCATCCTATGCCTCTCTCTCTCTCTCTCTCTCTCTCTCTCTCTCTCTCTCTCTCTCTCTCTCTCTCTCTCTCCCTCTCTCAGCCTCTCTCTCTCTCTCAGCCTGGCCCTCTCTCATCCTATGCCTCTCTCTCTCATCCTGGCCCTCTCTCAGCCTATGCCTCTCTCTCTCATCTTGGCCCTCTCTCATCCTATGCCTCTCTCTCTCAGCCTGGCCCTCTCTCATCCTATGCCTCTCTCTCTCATCTGGCCCTCTCTCAGCCTATGCCTCTCTCTCTCAGCCTGGCCCTCTCTCATCCTATGCCTCTCTCTCTCATCCTGGCCCTCTCTCATCCTGGCCCTCTCTCAGCCTATGCCTCTCTCTCTCTCATCCTATGCTCTCTCCTCTCTCTCTCTCTATCCTCTATCTCTCTCTCATCCTGGCCCTCTCTTATCCTATGCCTCTCTCTCTCTCTCAGCCTGGCCCTCTCTCATCCTATGCCTCTCTCTCTCTCTCTCAGCCTGGCCCTCTCCCATCCTATGCCTCTCTCTCTCTCTCTCAGCCTGGCCCTCTCCCATCCTATGCCTCTCTCTCTCTCTCAGCCTGGACCTCTCTCACGGATGACCCGTGAAGGAGAACAATGCCTCCCACCAGGCAAGTGTGTACAACTTTACAGCTGCAGGACATTGCATCAAACCTCTCCCGTACAAAGGGCTCCCTCCCACATAGCAGATTGCAATCTCAATGAGAGAGCCAGCCGAACATCAAAGGGATCCCACTGCATCAGACGCCAACACGTTGGCATGTCGAACCACACTCTGAAAACCGAAACAACTCCATGGAGCTTCTTCGGGGAGAGCGTTTCAGAGCTTGTCCATGATTGTAATGATGCCTCTATGGAAAGAGTGTGGGCTTTTATTCCCTTCTTCTTCTTCTTTCTTTGGTCGGTGGTGTCGAAAAAGCCAGTCCTCCCACTGTTTGTGGAGGCGTGGGTCGGTTCCGGACACAGGCGTGTGGCTTTACGCCGTAGAGAACACGTGAAGAAGAGATCCCTCTCGCTGTATCTCTTACCTCTTCATGGTGCTTCCGCCCCCCCCGTCTATGTACCCCTCTCACACCTCGCTCATATCTCTATGACTGTCTCTCCTCTGCTTTCTCTATCTACCCCCTCTCCCCCCGCCTCTGTCTCTACCTCTCCCCTGACCCGTCTCCCCCCTGCCTCTCCGTGTCTCTCCTGCCTCTGCCTCCACCTCAGACATAGAGGCAGGGGCAGCATACCCCGGGATCCGGGAGAAGCAGTGCCTGCGAAGAGCCCCCGGTCGATACTCAAGCCTCCTATTATCATTTCAAACTCGGACCGGCGCTCCCAAAATGAATCTCTCCTTTCTAAGTTAATCGCCTCCCTTAAATAACGGCAGGGAGATGCTGTTTTGTTAGTGTTTGCGTGGATCGATCTGACACCAAGTGGATGGCTCTGGACAAATCCATTGGACACAGACGGCCTGTCAAAACAAACCCTCCCCCTCCCTTTGATTGGTTCTTTATGGGCAGAGAGAGAGGCGAGAGGGGAAACACTCAGTCACGCCGGTATGAGACATTCACTTAACAAAATCATAGTGGGGATATGATCTGTTTCCCTGCCATGGAACTGCGTGTGTTTAAAGAAAGCTTTCAGAGCTGCTAGACCCGATGCTCACTCGTGGTCTGTAAGTGACTGAGTTCAAAAGCCCCAGTGCTCCAATGGCACTTATTTCTGCCTGCTGTGCCTAGCTTGCTGCTGGTTCCCCCCGCTGGATCATGAAGCACTGCGTTCTCGCTCTGCTCTATGCTAATAATACCAGTCAGGCAGAAAATACCGCAAGGAAGGAAGTTTCCCCCCCGGTAACTTTGATCCGTATGATCCGGAACCTTCCCTCACGCATTCCAGCTTTTTAAGGCACCACAGATCTTACTGTGTATGGAGTACAGTGTCTCAGTCATCTGACACCTACAAACTAACAAAGACCACCTTAAAACAGGAACTCCAAATTCACCACATTCCAAAAGAAACTGCACAGGCTGCAATCGTTCCCAATCGCACCCACTCCTGCCCCGACCTGTGTTGAAAAACGCCATTCCCAACAGACCTCTGTTTAACTCGATTCAACAAATGACCACAGAATACGACACCGCAGCGAAACCACACGGCAGTCCAGCCCGACATCTTCCACACACCCTCTGAACATTGTTTGGAGTTCCCCCCAGGGAGCCTTCTCGCTCCTGACTCAGAGTTTGTGCAAAACTCATTTCTCTGCCTCCCAGGGGAGTCTCACACCCGTGGTCACACTCCTGGCTGAAGCTGAGACGAGATGGCATCGAGGCCCACGCTGTGGCCCCCCGCGCTACCGGCTGTGCCCGTCGCCCGAGTCGGCTATATCGCGTGAACGGTGTCTGAGCAGATCGTCCGTGCTGGTGAGCAGTGGGGTGTGCAGAGCGGAGACAATTCCCCCTGCGCCGACTGCGGTACTCTTCCCACTGATGCTAACGTTGCGCCCACACACACACACACACACACACACAAACACACACACACGTCCAATTATCTTCATAATTAGCTGTGGACTCCCATGTCGATTCTAAAGAGGCCAGTGAGATCAACACGTATTTTGAGCCGAATGTTCCACCAGCAGATCCAGTTCCTCCTGATCTCCTGGGGATGCAGACGACAAATCCATCAGTCCTGCATCATCCCTCCGTCCCGCATCATCCCTCCGTCCTGCATCATCCCTCCGTCCTGCATCATCCCTCCGTCCAGCATCATCCCTCCGTCCTGCATCATCCCTCCGTCCAGCATCATCCCTCCGTCCTGCATCATCCCTCGTCCAGCATCATCCCTCTGTCCTGCATCATCCCTCCGTCCGCATCATCCCTCCGTCCTGCATCATCCCTCCGTCCCGCATCATCCCTCCGTCCCGCATCATCCCTCCGTCCTGCATCATCCCTCTGTCCTGCATCATCCCTCTGTCCTGCATCATCCCTCTGTCCTGCATCATCCCTCCGTCCTGCATCATCCCTCCGTCCTGCATCATCCCTCTGTCCTGCATCATCCCTCCGTCCTGCATCATCCCTCTCTCCTACATTATCCCTTTAGGCTGCCAGCCACCCAGTCAGCCACCCAGTCAGCCACCCAGTCAGCCACCCAGTCAGCCACCCAGTCAGCCACCCAGTCAGCCACCCGTCAGCCACCCAGTCAGCCACCCAGTCAGCCACCCAGTCAGCCACGCAGTCAGCCACCCAGTCAGCCACCCAGTCAGCCACCCAGTCAGCCACGCAGTCAGCCATGCAGTCAGCCATGCAATCAGCCAGCCAGTCAACCATCCGGTCAGTTTGTCAGCCAGCCAACCAGCCTACCAGTTTGTCTGTCCGTCGTCAGCCAGTCAGTGCCATCTCCATGCCCTTACATCTTTCCATTCCAACCTCTACCTACGGCTAGGCCCCAGGGAGACTAGCTTGCCTCCCTCACACACACACACACACACCGATGCAGCTCCTATTGACAGACTCTTCTTAGTACACATGTACACACAACGACACACCTGCATTGGAGGAAACACACTCACAGCCACACACACACACACACACATACTGACATTCACAAACACTCTAATACACACGAGCAAACAATAGATAGAGAATGAAAATGCCATCTTTCGGGAGCGACAACATGGAGTTTATGGACCGTGCTCTTGGCATACATGCAGACTGTCAGCAGTCCTGTCTCCCAGGCCTCTGTCGCTACCCCCAATCTACCACGTTCAATATTTACATAACGCCAGAGGACACGAGCCCAGCAGCCAAAAACCAAGCATTCGCATGCACCCGCTGTCTCGCTAATTGCCCACATTCGTCTTTCATTTAGCGGGGATTGAAGTGCAGGAAAAGCTCCGGGACCAGGCGAGGCTCCTTTATCTCAGGAACAAGTCGCTCGGCGCCAGCCGGACTGAGGAGTTAAAAAGCCCTTCGACGGCTGGCTCCGGTTCTGAACATCTTGTGGGTGGGGGAGTGAGAAAAAAAGAAGCTATTTTGCTTTTGTACTTGTTGGTCGTTCAAGGCAGTCCAGCAGAAAAGACGGAGGGAGATAAGTGACCGAGGAGTGGGTCCAGGCTTTGAGGACAGAAATATGGTCCCGAGTCCTCCACAATGTGTCCGAAAATACGGGCAATTTGGACGGTTGTGTAAAGTGGTGTGTAATGGAGAGGTGTAGGCTTGCAGACACCAAGCAGAGACACGGTTTCACTGACTGGGAGCTCAATGGAGCATTTTTAGACAAGTGGGTGTTTGAGGGAGCCAAACATATAAGCACAAACGCACACATACCCACACACACACACACACACGCACACAAGGCGAATCTGACATGAGTAGTACATTCCAATTAATTTCCATATTATTCAATTGCTATGTGGCAGTAATGGGCTGAATAGAACAGGCAAATAAATTGAAGCAACAATTAAAAGGCTGTGAAATTACATCCGCCGGACAGTATCGGACAACGGGATCACACTGGAACATGATTTAAAATAATTGCTGCTTATTATCGAGGACATCATCTCCAGTATCAAGGGAATTTAAAGCAGCGGCAAAGAAAGGAGAGAGAAAGGTACAAGATGCAGTGATAGTATAACAGCAGGGATTTACAATTTAAATTGGGGGGGGGGTTGTCTTTTTTTCTTGCATTATTCTTTTTCTGGTGACTATGGCTGTGTAAGCGAGTGAAAATAAAAAATCTTACCACACTGTCATAAAAGGAGAGTGTGCGAATATGAGGAAAATGATTGTCAAAAGAGAGTAAGGGAGGGGGAATTGAAGTATTGTGAAATGTGTCACCAAATGTGGGGTATATGCTTTTGAAAGTGTGGAGGTTCATCTTATTTGCACACTAGACTAGAACCACTGAAAGTTGGGAAATGTCAGCTGGAAATCACTGGGTTCTGGAGGTTCCCCACTGCAAGGCACTAGCATTAACAGTTTGAAAGCATCTTGCTCCCATCTAAACTCCAGGTCTTTCACCAACAGCGCTAGATAATCTGTTTCAGATACAATCTATCCAGCGGACCAAATCACATTCCATCAGTCGATTACTGCTCGCAAGTCGATATCACAAGGAAACGAGAAATATTTATTAAAGGCGGAGGGGAAAAGCAGATTTTTCGCAGTGTGAATGCGTGGCGGTGGGGGCTGAAATTGGCGCACTCACAAACCTGGATGGATTCTGCACAGTTAATTAAGATAAAATGATTCAATTCTAGAGAGGTTGAACAACGATTGGGCCCGTGCGAAAGGCGGGGGCCGCTCTGATTAGCAGCCAAGCCGGCACATTCCACGACATTTTGATGCGGGGAAAAAAAGAAGATTCTGCGTTTTCAATTACACACCCCAACAGCCCCCTAACTACCAAACCCCAACTCATTTGCATGATTGAAATATAATTATGTCTCACCGTAAACTGTAAACATAGACTATTGTGGTTCTACTTTGCTTTGTTACAATTGTTTGCATTTTCCCTCCAGTTCTTTAACAGTTGTTTAATCTACATTGAGTTGCACAATTCAATCTCGGAGAAAAGCCTTGAGGAAATGAATGAAGCGAAAACTCTTCAGTCAGAGGAAAACCAAAAACCTGATCAGGAACACGTTTAATAGTGAGAAAAGGAAAGATAAACAGCAGTGGAATTACAAATTTTTCAGATTATCACATAATAATCTGGGGAATCTCCTTGTACCTGTCAGTAGGCCGTCTTATTTTGTGTCATTTACTGTTCCAGAATCTCTAGCTGCACTAGGATCAAATATGAGAAAACAGAACCCACAATTCTTGTCTAAACTACACGCTTTTCTCCAGCTCCAAGTTAGATTGATAGTGGTTCCACAAATTAAGCCAAGGAGGAAAACCTGCCTCGCCATAGGCTATTGGCTGGAACAGGATTGCAAAAACATAATTTGTTTGAAAGTAGCCTATCTTTTCTCATAGTCTGTTTCTTCTCTGTTTCTCTCTCTCTGTCTGTCTGTCTCTCTCTATCTGTCTGTCTGTCTCTCTCTCTCTATCTGTCTGTCTCTCTCTATCTGTCTGTCTGTCTCTCTCCCTGTCTCTCTCTCTCCCTGTCTGTCTCTCTCTCTGTCTTTCTCTTTGTCTCTCTCCCTGTCTCTCTTTCTCCCTGTCTGTCTCTCTCCATGTCTCTCTCTTCCTGTCTCTCTCTCTTTCTCTGTGTCTCTCTCTCTCTCTCTCTCTGTCTCTCTCTCTCATCCTTAACCTGGAGACGTGTTTTAATACACACACCACCTGGTGACACAGTCACCATCCAGACACAGCTGCTTACATAGCATTCAGCGCTAACTGGCAAGTGGTCTGCTGGTCATTTCCATGCTAAACACTTGTTCCGTTTAACAGGTGTGAAGGTGACCTGCTTTCACCTGATGCCCAGATGGTATTTACCCATCCTGTGTCTTCAATTACAAGCAGCTGGGACCAACGCCACTAAACCATGCTCCACAAGCCTAATGTGTGTGTGTGTTCATCTGTCTGTTGTGTGTCGTTGTGTTGCGCTGAAGTGTGTTTACATCAGAGATTCAAACCCATACAACACACACATTAATCATTGTCTGTTTAGAGGCACCAGCTTCTAAGGAGGGATTTATTCTCCTCCGAAGAGTGACTCAAACTGCCTCAGGTGTTTTAATATGAACCTACCTCCAATGTACTGCTTTACCAGAGTGTCACCATGCTACAATCACAACCTCCACTCGATATTGTCTATTTATTTGGTCACCGCCAAGAATAGCTTTCCAGCATTTCTCTCACTAAGGGAAGCCGTACAACTTCTTCTAGACTAAATTATCATATAAAGGGGAATGTAGAAGAAAAAAACGTGTTGTTGTGTGTGCAGTCCTCAGACATAGCACAGCTGCATCAAAGCAGAAATCAATTTATTTTCCACTGTGCATTATTGAGTCACCGCATGCAGCCTGTAGTTTATGAAGTTGCACGTTATAATTAGTCTACAAAGACTCATTGAATATGCAGCAGTCCAGATAGATTGTTTGATTCCCGGGCAATGTGGGAAAATGAAAATAAATGAGAAAGAATAAAAGTTTGTATTTCTGGATGATTACCAAAGCACGGCTGATTCCCTTTCACACTATTCAAAGCAAATTCATCAAGCTCTATTAAAGAAATTATAGCACTAACGATAAATAATGCACTCATTTAAGGCTAATAGCACATTCTGCCCCATCTTAGCGTCGGTGAGAGTGCACTCAAGGTTTTTCAATGGTGTTAGTACCCTTTCTTTTAAGCTGCGCCTGTCGGCACTGTGTGATGTGATGGTGTGGGAAGAGCCGGCACTCGCTGTGAAGATGGCACTCCGTCTGCGCTGACACTGTGGTGGCACGGGCACAGCGTTGGCACAGGGTTGTCAAAGCCAGGAGGGGGCCCTCGCGCTCCCAGCCTCACTTCTGGCTTGTCGGTGTTGTGCCACAGACTGGCTCCCCAGCTCGTGCCAGCTCTCGTCCGTGGGAAAGCGAGCGGGGGGGGGGTTATCACTGGAACACATTGTGCAGCCCAAGTGTCTCCTTCACAATACACGTGTTCGGTCTCTCTTAGAATCCTGTCGTACAAAACCTGGAGGTTTGAATAGACAGGAATTCAGCTCTCAGTCCCTTACATCAATCATGTTCGATGGCAGCATCTTACACAGCCGTCCATAATGACAGAGGGGCCCCTAAACGGACACAACTGCAACAAAAGAAATTCATCCGCGTGTTCCAACGACATTGTACACTACTTCTTCTCATCCACCGGGTCTAATTTTATCCTTTGTGGAAAGCGACACGGTGAAAGTTCTCGACGTTATCGAACGTTCCTCCAACATCTTTTCCATTCACGAGGCGGTGCGTCATCCACTCAAGGACTGGTTCTGGATCTGCTGGAGTCTTTGATCCAACCTTCGACGCGCATAACGGCCCATTGCCATCCAGTGTTTAATAACAAAGTAAGACGTAATTTTAGACCAGCCGCGAGGCATTTCTCCGGCTTTGATTCGCAGTCGTGCAAGGGGGGGGGGAGGGGGGGGGGAGGCATGGCGCGGCGCGAGACGCTAGCTAGGCCGGGAAATGTCAGGTCATCAGAATCTGGCGTGCCGGAATCCACGCTGGGAGAGTTCGCGGGAGGAAGAGGAAAAATCAGCTCTAAATGTAAATCCAATACGATGAGCTCACCACAGGGTGAATTAATCCGATTTACATATGAAAGGGCTTCTAGATGTACGACAACAGAATGAAAATAGTACTAATTAGCCCTACAGAGAGGAGGATTTTCCCTGTGTGCAAGCCTGCATACCTGAGATAGACTAGGTGAGAATTTAATAAAAACAACACAGCGTTTACCCAAACATGCTGGGAAACCTGATAATGAAAGTAATTGGCAGAGTGGGTATAAAACATCATTAACAGTGTCAAGTAGCGCACCAATTAAAGATGCCTTTAAATCTATTTGGTGTTTCAAGGAGTGTCTATGATGTGCTGGATGGCTTTTGAACCTTTTCAAGGCTCAGCTTCAGGGTGGCCTTGAAACGCAAACCCACAGATGGACACCAAAGCACCGCAATAGTGTGTGATGCTGTGTCTTTGATATGTTGCTGTGTCTCTATTGAATGCTGCTGCGGTACGTTTCCCATCCGAAGCACCGCCTCAGCATTAAATCACACGGTGGTCAAAACAAACAGACACGCAGAGATCAGCGCACAAACGTGGCATCTGATATTTAGGATTCCGACAAAGGCAAAAATGGAGGATGGCGTCCAGCATTAGATGATGGTGTGCCTGCAGACTACTAGCACCAGGAGACCGCCCCCCCCCCAGGACTTGGGTGTCCCACCACACAGACCCAGCCTCATCGGTTACCTTGATTAAAGGCGGCGTGCCCCCTCCAACCACCGCAAGGCGCCAGCTTTCTCCCGAGACGCTAAAACGCTCGCTTTATGGAGATTGGAGGCACAGAGAGCCCCAATTACCTGCAGCCAGAAACCAGCGTCGGAACCCCTCCCAGCCTAGCACACAGTCACTCACCCTCAGTGAAACAAAGGGGATTGAACGGCTCAGTCTAAATCCAAAACGGCTCGGGCCACTCCGTGTACGCCTTTTAAGAGCTGATTTATCCTCCATTACCAGGAGCTGGTTCCAGGTCTGGCTCCGGGCTGGTCTATGGAGGCAGGGTTGCCGTGCTTACTGGAGATACAGGGCGGAACAGAGTCCACCGAGACAACAGCTTAAGTCAAATACACCGTCACCGCGACGATCCTAAATAGAATACGAGAGCGTGCCAAGCCCGGCTCACGCCATTTAAAAACCGTATGGGATTAATATCGAGATCAGATCGAGGGTAAATCTGAGCCCATGGTCTCACTGTTGTTCTTCTCGTATCGACATCTGGCATGGTGGTGGTGGTGGTGGTGGTGGTGGAGAAGGACTGGGAGCGAGGCTGAAGACCCAGCTGATTCTGTGCTGTGAAGGCATGGCCGTGTGTCTCCCCCCTCGGTCTGTGTACACGAGCCACGGCCGCACGACGGCCTCCCGCCGGGGGAATCTCGGTAGATGTGTCTCAGCTGGGAGAGGAAATTGGCAGACAGGAGCTCAATGAGACGAGCGCTCGCTGGCTGCCTCCCTCGCTTTGTCTGTGGGACGTTTCACAGCAGCTTGGCCAGGAAGGGAAGACGATTGCCTATTCCTTTTCCATTTAGATTCATTCTGCTGAAACTCGGCTGCGCCCCCCGGTTACTCCTGGTAATTAAATTCCGGCGTGAGGTGAAGGGCAAGAGGAAAGAGGGGAGAGAGGGTGAGGTGTTTGTGTGTGTGTGGGAGGCGGGGGGGGCGGGGGGGAGGGTAGGGTGGTCGTGCTGTTGCTTTCAGTACAATCTTATCATTGATCACAGCTCTTTGCCACAGAGAAGTTTAATGTAAACGATGCATGGGTCAGCAGTATTGCCTGATGATGGCCGGCTGCCACTCTGTGTGGCTGCCCTGCTGGTGAACTGAGTCGGACTTTAGTGGAGGAGGGAGAGCAGGGGATGGATGGGAGAGAAGGAGAAGGGGGGGGGGCTGGGAGGGGAGGGGAGGACTTAAGGGTCAAACAGTGAGGGGAGGGAAGGAATCTAGAATCCCAACGGCAACCTTCAGTGTCAAGGTTTTGAGCTGATGCTCACAATGTTTATTTGTGCACTCACTCACACACACGCAAACACACACACACACACACACACACACACACAATAATACTTTTTCAGCCTGAAAACTGCATTTTCTCATTACATTGACATCTACTCCACTATAGAATGTTCCTATTTGGTCTCAAAATTGCAATCTACGGGCTTTGAAAATATACAATGTAAACAAGAAATGGACCTCGAAATTGAGTCTCTCCAGAGCTCCTGCATTTATTTCACCCTTTGCAGAATGCCGTATACAAGCACAGAAATCGATCAGTATTTCTCTTCCTCACACCTGAATGTACTCGCAAAAGTAAGCACAACCAGGGCACCGATAAACTGCAGTTGGAAACATGCATGGCTCAGTGTCATCCCCAAAGTACTTAACAATGATAATAGTGTTCAACCCTTGGTAATAGAATACTTTGGAGTCCTACAACATCAAAGCTCATGATATTTTCATTTTTGAGAATATCTAAATGTATTTAAACATCCTTGGGTTTGCTAACTGGGGAATATTCATATTGACTGTATATTATTAACATATATATATTAACATTAATAAATAATTGAAGAATTCCAATGTGTCAGTACTTTCTCCGTGATTTCATGCAAGCATATATATATAATATAATACCTATGGCTACAGGTTTTGGATGCAATCCTATTTCTAATACAATTTCGAGGTGGAGCCCAGGGCAATGTTTGCTTCAGCTCTTGAGGCAGCATTGCTGAAAATTGGTTAGGGAATAGTATCCTGGTTTGGGAATCACATTTTTAGAAGTGGGGAAACAGTTTTCCCTCCGGTTTCTATTCCAGAGTGTCTATCAAGTCTCGAAATTATACATCTACTTGTCTAAATGCCCCCCTCCTCCCCTCCACCCCGTCTCGCTCTGTGGCTACATGGATTTGTTATTGCGTTAAGGGGTTGAAATTTTCAATTTAGCTATTTTCACTCTCTCCTTACTTTCGATGAAGCGAGGAAAGGGGAAACAGATCGATGAGAAATAGCTGTGAATTACCTGGGTTGGAGACAATCAGTGAGAGAGAGAGAGAGCCACTATACCAGCAACACACGTTTCTCAGCAGACATGCCATCATCTCATGCCACCCATCCACACCATTCAACCCGTTATCAATCTCCAACTCCCGTTGGGCCTACGGAACAGAATCAGTGCAAGCTACTGTCCTCGGTGAGGCAGGCAGGCAGGCAGGCAGAGAGAACAGGGATATGACCCCTGAAGAGCGACTGTCTTCCATTGTCACAAAAGGTATACCATATCTGTGGTATTCCATGGTGATTTGAGTCATGGGTTTCCCCTCCTGGCTTCCACATCAGAGCCTCGTCTCTTCTCGAAGAGAAACTTTGCTCAATGTGTCTTCTCTAAAACTCCCGACATTTCCCTCAAGACAGAGAGGAACTCTGCAGAGGATTGGAACCCCCAATGACAAGACAGAAGAGGGGAGAGAGCAGGCGTCTCTTCTGGGACCGGGAGCTGTCAGTGGAGGAGAGCAGATGTAATCTTTCTGTCATTCTGTCACGGTGTGATCTCGAAGCACTTATTGGTGGATTTCCCCCCCTCATCTCCATCCTTATTGGATGATCGCACGCTGAGTGCTTTAGCTGCGGCTCTGCTAGCTGTGCTAATATCTAAAAGACCTCCCGGAGAGAGGGATCCCAGCTGAATCTCTTATGCTGTTTGCCCAGGGAGATGAGGGAGTGTGTGTGTGTGTGTGTGTGTGTGTGTGTGTGTGTGTGTGTGTGTGTGTGTGTGTGTGTGTGTGTGTGTGTGGTGTGTGTGTGTGTGTGTGTGTGTGTGTGTGCGTGTGTGTGTGCGTGTGGGCTTTAAAGGTAAATCTACCATGTCCACACACGTGTAAATAGATTTAGAACACTTCCTGAAAGAGATCATACAAAGTCTCCTGACAGTAATCAGGTCATTCAAAATCAGACAAAGAATGACATTAGTGTTGCTGGTCACATTTCTCAGTTCCTCCTTCCCAGACATCCCCATAATCTATCCATTTCTTTTAAAAGATCAAAAAGAAAAAACAATCTGATCTCTCATTTATATTTGACTTCCCGTGAAACTCATTAACCGTACATGCTCATGCAGCATTTCACCTCAACGTTAACTAGCTACCGTAAACAAGAGTCCAATTAAAGTAGTCTGCCTTCCCGAGACGCCCTCCACTTTCGTACCCATGTGTCTTGTTGCTCGTTACGGTCCTTATTAACTGACCACAAGTTTACTGATGGAGAAGCTGTTCATGGAGAAGCTGTTCTGCATTGTTCATGGGTGCACCCCCCCCACCACCCCCCCTCACACAGTCAATTTACTGCTTATCTTTACAATGTCGTCTTCTGGCTCTGTCCAATAATAATTATGCTGTGTTTTGATGCTTCTGCAGGGTTGGCCTCGTTCTGCAGTAACACATATCTAAGCCTTGGCAGGCTTCATATACTGTTTTAACACCCATAGGTTACCTTCCATGGTCACCTTTGTCTCCCCAATAAACACCATCACGCATGCTCTTATGCCGTTGTCAATTCTGGTCAAGCGGTTGTTCTAAAACAGTTCAATCAACACAGCGTACTACATATGACTCAATCAATTAGCCGATCTCATCATTTATTTCTGACTCAACACAACTCAGGCTATGCCATCTAATATTGACAGCTAATTAGCAATTCATCATTTGGAGAAAATAACCAATGTCACTGGCTCAGCTCGAATTGATTCGATTTACTACCCTGTTGCTTTCGTATTACAGGAAATCCGTAAATGAGTTTGGATACCAGTAATCGAATATACACTGATGAAATGTAGTGTGTCAACGTGTACCTTTTTTGGTGCATTCCTGAATTGAATTGGAAGACGCTAAGAACTTAATATTAATCAACATCTCACCTCTGCATATCATGAGCACAGCGAATCCCATCATGCAGGAAGGCGTCATCTTCCTCCCGACGTCTCCAAAAGTTCGTCGCGCACTGGAAGGGACAGAAAGACGAAGCAGAAACGGCCACTATCGATGTTCCCAGGGGAAGAGGCCCACAAGTTAGCAACTTCTCTCCTCTCTCAGCAATTAAAACAATATTTATTCTCCATTCATGACGCAGTAGTTTGGGAAAGTCCGGCAATTGCGAGACATTGCTACTATGGAGGGTAGATTATCCAGTTACCTAGCCCCAAACGTCTCGACTGATCCCGATGTCTGTTCGGCCAATTAGCCTAATATTGCGAAAGCAATAACCACTTATAAACAGTTGATCGATTACTTTTTTGACACTGATGTAGGATTTGTACGTATAAATGCTAGAACTCGGCTATAGACTCGGCAGTTTACGCTTACGTTAAGTGCATTAAGGATGCGCAAAACCTGATCCAGCCATCGTCGAACTCTTCAAATCAGGTTATCTGACTTGGTCCAAAATATGAACGTTCTCCACAGCATTAGGGGGCATCATCCAGGTCCAGGTTTAAACCCCACCGTGTGCGCTGCTGCAAACTGTCCGCAGGTTGTAAGGTATTCTGCAATTAACGGTCATTTAAAGTACGTACGCGAAATATACAAATCGTCCGTTTCAATGCCTCAAAGCTTAAAACCGTGTCTTCATCTAACACGAATGACAAAGAAAAACATGTCTTACAAGGAAATCCTCGCGCTTGTAAGCTCATACCTTAAACATCACATCGAATTCAAGTCGTCAGATGTCCAGGTTAATAAGCTTGTACCCGCTGAGCTCATTTTTGTTAGTTCCAACTATGACAGAAGTCAGTTAATTTGCTCTACGATGGCAATGATCCCATTCCGTAAAGAAAATAAGTGAATCAACTTCAATTTCCGTGAACCTGCCACCGCTCTGCAAGGATGTGAGGATTGAGGAGCGTTTTGCGCTCGGGCATGTCATAAGGACTGTGTGGTCTGGATGCGCGCAGGGGGCTCATTGATTGGCGTTCTCTGATTTAAAATATAAGCCATACCTAATATAGCGTAAGTGTTGACAAATAGTTCCCAATGTATTTTTAAAGCTTACAAACCCAATTATTAATCAAATATGTAGACTACATAAGGCTATATAGAAAACTGTTGTTTTAGATTCAATTATTTATCCTAACAAATTAGACTGAATTCATATCTCGAATTGCCATGTAGTTGACCCAACATCACAGGTAATTATGCACATTATTCACCATGACAACCCACTCTCACCACTAATTCATTTTTTGTTGTCTTCAAGATAGTTTTCATGATGTACGAAAGTCAGTTTGCAGTCACATACTACCTGTTGTGTGTCTCAATTGGTAAGAAGAAACATTATTAAGATTCAACAGTGCCCCCTATGGGAAATATCCCAAAGCTGTTTTTTAACCCGAAGCTGTGTTTTGAGTCTCAACAAGTCAACCTTTAGAATACATAATATGAATATATCTTTAAAATATAAACATAGAGATAAACGACTACACTCTACATAGATAATCACACCATATAAAACTGAACTTACATTGCATTGCAGTCTTATTTATTTGTGTAAAATATAACTGGATTTTACATTTAGTCATTTAGCAGACACTCTTATCCAGAGCGACTTACAGTAAGTACAGGGACATTCCTCCCGAGGCAAGTAGGGTGAAGCGCCTTGCCCAAGGACACAACATAATTTGTCACTGCCAGGAATCGAACCAACAACCTTATGATTAATAGCCCGACTCCCTAACCGCTCAGCCATCTGACACCCTAGTGGGTGAATGCGGGTGGATTCCAGTGTATATCACACTGTCTTTTGACAGAGACAGTTTTGGAAACCCAAGTCATGATCACACACTACCCCTGTTTCAAAGGCTCAGTATAGGAGGACTGCCTAACTGCTGACACATGAAAGGAGAGCAGAGGAACAGGCGCAGTCTCTATTTACTCCTGCCGAACTCAACAGCAATTAGAGAGCATCGGGGTTGGGGGGGAGACCAGAGACAGTGTGTGATTTTAGAAAGGGGGAAGTGTGTTCTCCTTCTCCATTCTCCCTCTGTCTGATCTTGCTGTCCTAGGTTGCCTGGAGAAATATATATTTTTAAATTGGATCATAAAAGAAGACACTCTCACACATGTACACACACACACACACACACACACACACACATGGATACATACACACTCTAGTTATGATGCTGCCCTGTAGAACAACCTCTTTTTAATACTGTAGATGTCAGAGAGCAGGGAGGAACAGTTGAATATGTTCATGGGGGAAAGGGTTGCAAATAGTTCTAGAACAGCAGAGTGGATTTGGAATGGAGGGAGCTAGGTTATGAACGGAAGGCCGCAAATAGGGCAACCTGGTCAACACAGCTGTGGAACAGTCCAATAATATACACACGTACAAGTTCTCTCTCAGAATGATTGTCCTTCATACTGTCTTGTATTTTGAAAACCCCACTGTACTCTGCATACTGTAGAAACGTCATGGCGATATAGTCTTTCAGGGGGAGGGAAACAGGGAGGGGCACGGTCATCTCGATTCTTAATGGCTTCGTCGTTTGAGACGGACTCGACTCGCCATTTAGACGATTCCCCGCGTCAGACGTTGTCTTTGAGCTCGTCCGACACGGAGGGATCGTGGTTCGCTCGTGAATTCGGCACGTCAGTTATAACCGGCTGGCTCTTTTGAGTCTGCGTTCGGTTATAGATGGAATCACTAAAGTATTGATGAGGCTGTGTTAGAATGGTGCGGCGGCCTCGGCCTCGCTTCATGTGAGGTTGTTAGTCCATCGGTATCCATGAGAGAGGAGCTAATGTAGAGCGATAGCTCCCCCCCCCGCTCCCCACACACACACACACACACACACACACACCGCCGACGTACCTCCTCGGGTCTTAATGTCTGCGTTCTATGGCCTCTGCCTGCTAATGTCAGGTATTGTAATTAACATTTATCAGTCTCCGAGTAAGACCTTTTCCCATGAGGGGTGAGTGATGTGTGACCCTGATGCTCGCTCTATCCTCCCCTCTCTCTCCGTCGTTACCATGGCAGGCTCCGGGTCAAGGTAATAGCTCTGGTCAAAGATGAACAGTCGTCTGCGCTCATTACATGTAGAGTGACACCTTACCCCCCGAGCGAGACGCCAATCGACCTGTGTTGCCTGGCAGCGCGTAAAGATCAAAGGACAGGTTGGATGTTGAGTCCTCAGCAAAATAGTTTTGCGCGTGTGTGTGTGTGTGTCTCGTGGAGTGTGGTCAAATCTATGGCAGGAGGATGTGAAATGTTAGAGACAGTCACCTTAATCAGAGAGCATGGCATTAAAGTAAGACTTTGGCATTGGCTAATATCTTGGACTAGACCGACGGACGTTCAAATGTTTTCCATTTGGCACATGCTGGTATGGTAACCGATCTCTATGTTGGGATAGTCAAAGCTGTGTTTAATTGTCCATCTCAAACGCCACATTTGGTTTCCAGACTCGATGAGGGACCGCGTTACGTGATAACCGCGACGACCGTGATAACCGTGATAGCTGTGATGACGATAATGTATGTTGTGACAGTAAATGTTCTGTACGGGGCTGTGTGTTCTTTGCTTTAGGTTGATGGATGCCACAGAGGTGCCTTTCTTCTTAGACTGTGTACTCTGTGCTGATATGAAATGTAAAAATGTCTTGGTTGCCAGGAAAATACAGTTCTGGATGAAATTGAGAGAGCAGTGCACCTTTTTCTTTCATTAAACAAAAGTTGAGGACAATTTTGAGTGAGGAACAGAAGGGTACAATGTGCAATGGCCTCTTACATTTAACCCTTCTGTTCCTCACTCAAAATGATCACTTCTATTTTTTATGAAAGAAAAAGGTGCAGTGCTCTCTCAATTTCATCCAGAGCTGTATGAGTAAAGATAGAAGCTACTTGAGGAACATTCTGGAAACAACAGGGTGAAAAATGAGTAATCTGTAATCTGTTGTCATAAGAAAGTTAAAATGACGGCCCCGTTATGATTTGTAATTCAGCATTGCTCATCTCTGGCCCCTTGGAATTGTCTGGAGAAATGAAGGAAAGCAGATTAATTATAAAGAATTTCAAAGGTGTCATTTTGGAAAGAAAATACCCATCACCTCGTTGAATTAGGGGGCAATATTTCTGTCCGTAAATTATGTTCCTGGACTAATTCCATTCGGCCTAGGACATCACCTCGAGTGACAGCTTCAATTAAAGACTCTTCATGAATCACTGTCACTAAATGAATCTGAGAGTCATTAAAGTAAACTATTTGACGTGTTTTAGCACATCCATAGTGACAAGCCATTCATCCAACCTTCATTAGCTTGCCCAACACACTCAAACTTCCTCCTCAAACACACAAAGGGAAGGACAGATATTCTAGATATTACTGTAATATCTCTAAAACACGTCCTAATGGTGAGTCCATTCGGGGAGATAAAAAGAATCCTTTTCAGAATTTAAAAACATGTGCTCATTGTTCTGTTTCTTGGAGGTCATTTTTGTCGCCGGCAGACCTAATGATCATTTCATTCTTCTCCAATTTTGAGATTATTATCTTGGGAGAAAGGCAGACCCTGTGTTAGCACCTTACGCGTCTTAGCCGATCTCCACCTCAACCAGTGCAGGGCGCTCTTTCCTAACTCCCCCTCAGAGTGAAAAGCAGATCACATGCCTTCCCCTTTTCCTTAATGCCCTGATCAAGGGGTCTGAAGCCAGACAGCCTTGAACAGCCTGGGACAGTGACTCAGGAGATTCCGCCTTTTTCAGGGCAACTTCTGAAGACCCTCAACTCCAATTCTTCGAGTATCGTAACCATGACAGCAACTTGCATCCAGACCATGATCAATCCTATGTGACCAGGTGTTCCTATGGTCCAGCCTGCTTGGTGATACCGTCCCTGTGTGGCTGCATATCATATGATTAATTTAGCTCTAGAGGACTCAGGTGATCAAGAATATAATTCAGGATGAGGGGCATCCGTCTGAATGACGAGCCGAGGGCCTTAGAGAGAGGAAAATTAAACACAGGGCCTACAATGGAGCTAACATTGGAAGTAAAATGAGTCATTTTCTCCAACCTCTCTGTGCCCCCTCTGGTCTAATTATGCTGTGTTAAATCTGAATTTGTTTTCACGCTTTGATGAGAAAAACAGTGTGAGTGGAGGTGGGTTTTGAAGGATGCATGAATAGATTCAACCCACTCCTTACCAACCATATAAAAAAAGGCGCCTACGTGACAATAATGGCTTCTTAGATATTCTTCTTTTCTTGGCAACTAAGCATGTTAGACCTGACATTAGAGCTTTAAAGACATTGCTTATTCAAGGAAATTTAGATTAGGAAATGAGCCAAATTTGCTTCATTGATTTAAGGGTTCATTGAAATTCATAAGCCCATGTATGATTTAAATTCAAGTTCAAATGACCATGTCAACTGGGTCAGTGTAGGTCCACGGGTCATTATTGCCGAACCTCTTTTCAATTCTATCGGGGGTACAAGTGATCACTCATTCTGTGCGTCTGATTGAGTGAGAATGAGAGAGAGAGAACGAGAGAGAGAGAGAGAGAGAGAGAGAGTGAGGGAGAGAGAGAGAGTGAGAGAGAACAAGAGTGTGTGAGAGAGAGAGAGAGAGAGAGAGAGAGAGAGAGAGAGAGAGAGAGAGAGACTCGATGGTGAACAGCTGACTTCCTGTCGAGACAGATCCTGTGAGACAGACACGTTCCGCTCTGTCCTACCGCTGACAGTGTTTTCAAAGAAATTAATTTCTGTCATCTGCTAATGATTCCGCTGGGTGCCAGGAGTCTCCAGTCATGAATGTTTAATGAAGAGTAGTCCGTAAACAACGCCTCCCCCCCCTCCCCCCCTTCCCCCTCCCCCTCCCCCCCTACCCCCCCATCCCCAGCTGAACGGGATTCTGGCTAACCTGTGTTTTTTTCCGTCGGTTCTGGTGAGCGCACACCAAAGACCCGTCTAAAGACCGGTTGTGACGTGCTTGGGCTCGTTCCTTTTATTTGTGTTCGTATCGGTTGAAAACACAGAGTTCCAGCTATATACAGCTGACAAGTGTAGGCGGTTTCAGTCAATGCACTAAATCGACGTAATTTGTTTTTGTAAAGACTGAACACGCATAAGGACTTCCTGAATGGTCCGTTTAGCATGTTTACAACTGCAGCCTATATCCCAAGGTACCGCCGTGAAAACACTATGATAAAAATAAAAAAATTCAAAGAAAACGAGCCACGTCAAGATAAATGTCAACCGAATTGAATTTCAGAGTAAATGGAAGAAAATAGTTTGGCGGCCGCTGACAAGAATCCCTCAAGACGATTCGCCTCCGTCCGCGTTGCCTATCTCCATATCTCTGAGCCTCTTCATTCATGGACAGAGGACTCGTTCTGAGGGGTGACATTGAGAAGACTAGCGCCGGCATGAAAGACAGCGCCCGGGCGATAGGACCTGTGTTGCTGATAACACCGGCCAATCAAGCCTTAAGTCCCCCTTGTCTATCCTGTCTCTCAAAGAGCTGAGTGAGTGAGACTCCCAGAGACAAGGATTGGGCAGAAACCGAGTGGGTCAGCGTAAGCCGGCTGATGATGGGCCCGATTGTTCGAGTGGCTTTTGAAAGAAAGAAAATAGGCTAGACAGGGAGGGGGAAAGATGTCAAACGTTGAACTGGGCAAAGCCACAGGCTTATATCAGACTTAAAGGATGTGCAGCTTCTTTTTTTGCCTGACCCTGGGACCAAACCCATATGATCACCGGCAAACCTCCCTTCAACGAATAGAGACAACAGCATTTCCCAAGCCTCCAGCCTTCCCTACCGGATGACTTGCCTCCCCACGCCCTCCTCGCTCCCTCTCCGCCCCCCCCCAGCTGCCCCCTCCATTGCCTAGGCCTTGACAGCTGCCTCAGTTGGGGCGGGAGCCACCCGATCCATCATCGCTCTCTGTCCCTCTGTCCCGGGCTGTCTGATCAATGATAGCGCTAATAATAACCGCCACGCTGTCACCTCCATCTCGCTAGGCCCGACCGGCACAGCCGGGGGCAGCTATCTCCAGATTGCTGCCTCCGATTAGGACCCCATTAAGAGTACGTGTTTACCTACACTTCCCTCGTGGCGTGTCCTTGCTTAGCCTGCCCATCACAAAACACCTCAGAGGACGGGGGGGGGTGACCTCTTTCACAGTGTTAACTGAAAAACACAAAAAGGATTCTCATTCGAGTTTTGTTTAGATGTGTTTTCCAAAACTCTGTTTAAACTCTTTTAGACCCGTTCCCTCGCCACAGTTTTACCTCGGATGACAGGCACATCACTTTTGTTTTTGATCGTACACATTTTAGATGTTGGCTCGCCTGGGAACACCCCGCATCCAACTCTCTTTGTGAATCGTTAATCGCGGTGGCGGCGGGTGTAAAACTCAGCACTCCTGCCGAGTTTTGAGCAGGAGGACCACCCCCCCCTCCCTGCTCTCTCTCGGGGGGGGAGGTCGAAAGTTCAAGTAAGGGATGAGCGCTGCTTTGTAGTCCACGCAGGAAGCTCCACGGGCTTTAGCCGCAGTGGACAAGAGCGACGCGTCCACTCCATCTTGTCTGTGTTTTTTGAGGATTGCCCTACGGACTCGCCTCCAAATGCTCGCTCGGTAGACGGAGAGTTCTGTAAATCACAGGCCCTGGCACCCAACCCCATTACAGCACTCAGTTAAACTAATCATTAGAGGAAGAAGACATAGAGCCTTGTCTATCCCTCCCCCCCCACCCCCCCACCCCCCCACCCCCCCCACTCCCTGCCATTAGAGCAGCTCTATCGTTCACTCTCCTCTCAGGAATATAGGAAGCGAAAAAGAGCAAAGACTTGTTTTGGGTCAAAATATCAGAAGGGGATCCACTTGGCTTCCTCTCTGCCCCAGGGTGAAAAGGCAATAGCAATGTGTCACAAGATGAACCCGACATGAATATATTTAACCTCTCTGTGGCCTCTCGGTGAGTTAAGTAAACAGCCGGACGCCATCATCAGTAGCCCGCTGCGAGAGGAGGGAGGGGCGGTGGCAAGGGAACTACACAGTTCACTTAGGGGTGAATCCTGACTTGACTGGAAAGCCTGATGTCGTTTCATTAGCGACAATGGGAATTGACGTATGTCCAAATACGGAGGACCTATTATGATAATGTAACCCATCACCGCACGCCAAACCCCCCGTGGATCGGGGAGTCTTTCCCATTTTCATCGCTCTCCGTCCAAACGCCGGGCGGAAAATTACTGGAGTGAATCGCCTCCCTGGCAGTCTATTATCGGACGAGTCTCTCTCCAGGTAATTTCCCTGGCAACCCCAGTAATCCCGATAGACAGAATGGAACATGAAAATGTCATATTTCCTCTTCCACTCTTTAATTCATGAGTCTCCTTCCTTATCGGCCTGCTGGAGTCCTGACCTGTTTAACTTTCCGCGGGTGTTCATTGTGTGTGGGGCTTCGCTACCTCTGAGGCTCCTCTCTCCCTTAGCGAACTCGCGAGTAGGCCAACTTTCCCCAGCGTCCCCTGAGACTGATAACGTCCCCCCCCACACACAGAGCCGTCACACAGAGGGAGGGGGCGGGGGGGGGGACAGCGACAGGATTGCTTCAGCAAAATGTGATTAGCATTTCAGCAGCTTTTTCTCCCGTCCCTCCACCAAGGACAGTTCACGGTTTTACAGTAGAGCTCTGCCGTGTAGTGTAGACTCGTTGGCAAGGGCTTAGTTGGCGTGATTCGATTCTATTGATGTAAGTTGAAGATGACATCACGACGTGTTTCCTGATGCTCGCTACACGAGAAGGCCAAGACTTCCTGTACATATTGCAGTGACCTGATGATTTGGGATTATGTTAAAATTCTCAATTTTGAAAACGACTGTTAAATAATTTCATATTCTGGTATGTATCACAGCCAGTTTCCGCAAAGTGGCAGTCCAGACATGTATTTTTAAACTCTTTGAAAGTTTGCGAGTTAAATAAATAAGAACACTCAGATTCTATGGACTAATCAAATCATGCTGGTTTGATTGCGATGTGATTGAATCTAATTTAATTAAGTAGAGTAGTTAAAACATAATTAAGAAGAGGCGAATAGTCTACGGTGGAGCCATAATTCAGCATTGATCAGCAGGGATGCGAGGGAGAGAGAGAGAGAGACAAGAGAGAGAGAGATAGAGAGAGATAGAGAGAGATGGAGGCAGAGAGAGAGATACGAGAGAGAGAGAGATATATCGAGCTCGCGAGATCTCGCTCATCGCGCTCTTCGCTCATCTATAGCGCCGCGCTCGCGCTCGCAGCGCCTCTAGCTGCTCGCTCTCTCTCGCTCCTAGCTCTCTCGCTCTCTCTCCTCGCTCTCTCCTCTCTCTTCTCTCGCGCTCTCTCTCTCATCGCTCTCTCTCTCTCTCTCTCTGCGCTCTCTGCTCTCCCTCTCCTCCCCTCCTCGCGATAGAAAGACGAGAGACTAGAGAGATGAGAGGGTCAGAACAAGAGAGAACGATCTGCCAAGCCAGGCTGCTGAAGAATGATAGCTAATAGGTCATGGAATCATGTTAAATTGCTTTCATATGCACTTCTGTGATCAGAGGGGAAACGTTAGGCTTTTTTGACCTATGGGCTAATCTATAGCACAGTTAATTGAGATTGTACTCTGACCCGACAAGCCTGCATTCTCCACAGTGATTGGACTCACTTATTCAGAGGTAAATCCATGTGTAGATACAGAAACACAATATCATGGAAATCACATGCAGTTCACCATGGCTTGGTGCGTCTCACTGATTGTCTGTGGGTACGTTGCGCAAGTCAGAATCGTGATGTTATCAGTAAATGCCCATTTGTTTACGTCTTCAATTACATCAGTTTTTTTCCACAGCCATTGATTGGCTGCGGCGTGTGAGTGTGTGCCGAGTTGATTGGGAGACAGTGGGAGATTGATAACGAGAGAGAGAGAGAGATAAAGCGCAAGGCAGAAAGGACAGGAAGTGGCCGGAGATAGGCAGAGAGAACGACATCACGCCACACTAACCAATGGACCGGTCCCACTGCAGGTGAGCCTGGTCACGGAGAGGTCAAGGAGCCCCACATCCATCAACCCCAGAAAAGAGAAGAGCGTCTGAACGCCCTGGCTCCTCCCCTTCCTGTGCCTGTGAAGCGACGGCGGCCTCGTCTCAGATAAGGGCCGATCCATTGGTCTGATTTGTGGCTCGAGGAGCAATTTCAATACCCGTCTTTGGCCTGATAAATGAGGGCCCTGTTTGATAAAGGGCCAATTTGCCACAGGGGCAATAGGGATGGAATTGCAGCGGTCGCCTTTATTTGGTCCGCTCCTCAATCCACAGCAAAACAAGTATGGGTGAAGAAATAACAAAGGCAATCCAAGCCGACGCGGTAAAATTGAAGTTTCGATTGCAAGACAAAGACTTTGATCATCCTATGGCCCTTTTCCCCTTCACAGCTTTCTTACTTTATCTTACTGCTGTAGTCGTGGACTGGTATCTTTATTTTTACATTTTCTACATTTCAGTCGATACAAGAGTTCTGTATCATTATTATGTGGTATTATATTATTATAATCAAGCCATACCACACAGCTGTACAATTATATGTTATTATATAATAACAGCATCTAACAATAAGATCATTATAAACCCTCTTGAAAGATCATTAACCCCACTCTTTCTCTCTCTCGTACCCTCCCTCGCCATCTCGACCCTGCCCCTCCCGCCCTCCCTCCCTCCCTCCCTCCCTCCCGTCCCTCCCTCCCTCCCTCCCTGCCCTTTCTCTCACCTACCTCCCTCCCTCCCCCTCTTCCTCCCTCCCCTCTCCCTCCCTCCCTTTCTCTCCCTACCTTCCTCCCTCCCTCCCTCTCTGAGTGTGCATGTGCATGCACAAATTTGCCTTGTTGCCTTGGTTCACAAAAACAGTCTTATTCTCTCCCTCCCTCTCTCTCTTGCTCTTTCTGTCCCCCTCCCCTCTCTCCCTCCCTCTCTCTCTCCATCTCCCTCCCTCCCCCCTCTCTCTCCCTCCCTCCCTCCCTCCCTCTCTGAGTGTGTATATGTGCATGTGCAAATGTGCCTCGCTGCCTCGGTTCACAAAAAACTGTCTTATTCCATGTCCGATGACTTCAAACCTCTGGTATCGGAGCATCAGGTTGCTCTGATGCGACTGAAGCACGTGGGTGTTACGGATCAACCACCTTTTCATTCGTATGGGAGCGGGTCCTCCGAGACTGAACCTATGTGCACCTGAAAACCGCTCATTTGAGTCATATGTTTGTACAACATGTATCCATGGGGTCTCTCTTCTGTGTGTCTTTCATTGCTGATTCAAGCGCTGCCTCCACATAAAAGCAATTAGCATGTATCTTCACATCCAGAGAAGGCTGTTTGGTTTCCAGGCTCTCAGAAATGGAGATGGGGTTGAGGCGAAAGGTGGGTCTTTGTCTGTGCTCTCTGTCGCTTAGGAACATGGTTTGAATTTGTATATTAACACAAAAACGCCAAGCGAGAGGCACACAAAGGACAGCAGAAGAGATAACCTTCTTAATTTAATTAACGAATGCTGTTTGCATTATCATGTCATTAAAAACAAGGCCTGTATGGGTTTTCTTTCTTACTATCTGTGGTTTGGGAGTTTCAATTTTCAGACTGGTGAATGACTGGATGTGTACTGTCTGTAAATGAGTGTTGTCGTGGCAAATGTCGTGGCATAGGTCTGATAAAAAAAACGAAAACGCTGTGAGAATCTAATTGTAATTATTGAATAGGAATTGTTAACACTAAAACCAGAGTCATGTTGGGACTTGCATATCCATGACTTCATCGGATACTGTCTTAACCCTTGTGCTGCCTTCAGGTCACAATGACCCGAAGGTTCTCAACGACCCATCATTCTGCTGCGTCAATTTTACTCAATACAAAAACAAATATAAAGCATTTTCTTTTAACATTTGCGCTGTGGGGGGTGTGAGACAGCCCGACGGTTAAAAGAAAATGCTTCACTTTATTTTTGTATGAGGTAAAGTTGTCACAACACGTGGGGGGGTCAGAATGACTGAAGGGTCACAATGACCCGAAGCTAACACAAGGGTTAAACTTGGTACAGTATGTTGAGAAATACCCTGTCTATGTCCAAATTTATCTGCAAGGAATGTCTGCTCACTTCAAGTGCTATTCATAATGTTACATGTTAGTTATTTTATCATCAGGAAATATAAATTCAGTGTTAGAGTACACAGTGACATCTTGTGTATCGAATGGGAAATGCACTTCCATTAATGTATTCAGTTCACTTCATTGATCCCGAAGGAAGCTCATGAATGATCTGGAATGATTAGATGACCTCTGGACATTACAACAGCCAATCAAGACTTGAATCTCTTGATTTGCCCCCACATCATTGGTCACCTGCACATAGTAGTTCAAAGTTCAAAGTTCAAACGAGCGCCACGCTTGTGAAATCGGATCCTCTGACAAGCAGTGCAAACCTATGTGTGATGAAATCATTTCCCTCTCCTGCACTCACCCGACCCAGCAACGTTCCCTGCAAACAATCACACACAGAACAACCAGCTAAGAGCCCAACAATGCATTGACCTTTGAAATGAACTTTAAACTGCCATATTCTCAAGAGCTGGCACACAGCGCCTGAAAACCATCAGCATATAAAACAGGAAAACAAACTGATGCAGGTTTATAGGTTATTAATGTCCCTGATAAAATGTGCTGACTAGCATGCCTTTTCAAATGACATGTAACATGTTTTCATTTCAGAAAGTAAAGATTCTTCGGTGAACTAAATGTTTAAATGATGTCGTCAAATACTTGAGCTTAAAAAGCATTCGAAGTAGTTCTTGTCTCTGCAGGTTCAAACTTCCAAGAAGGCTCAGGCTCAAACTGGCATAGGTTCAACAAGCATAAAGCAGTTTTTTGAGTGAGTCACTGTATCATATTGACGTGGACAGGTAAATCATCTAGCCTGTCTCGACTGTCGATTGGTGTTTCTACACACCAAAGCATTTGACATCTGTTGACAGAAACTGATCAACAAGTCTAATTAGTACCTTGAGAACCTTATCTCTTATCTTTGAACTTTGCCTGCTCACCCTGCTCCGCCAGATGTGTCGTCCCCCCCACACACCCTCCCGGCGAAACAAGAGCCGCGATTGGTCAGCACGGCATCACACCCCGTTCCTTCCACTCCGCCTGCACTCCCGCCTCTCTGTTAACTGCGAAGACGCTCTCTCGGCTCCGACAAACCCGTTTCTCACCTGACTGCAGGAAGGAAGAGCCGTCGTCATGTCTGATCGCTCAGCCTTCGACACCAACGTGGTGACCCTCACCCGCTTCGTCCTGGAGGAGGGCAGGAAGGCCCAGGGGACCGGGGAGCTGACCACTCTGCTCAACTCCATCTGCACGGCCGTCAAAGCCATCTCCACGGCCGTCAGGAAGGCCGGGATAGCTAACCTGTGAGTTCTGTCGTGTGTCTCCTGCAGCGCACAGGTTCATCGAACGGGAACAATGGGCCTTTGTGTTCGGGGAATTGAGAGGGAAACTGCTTCCTTGTGTGGTTTTAGTTTAATCTGATTCTGAACAGAGTGTGTCTGAGTTAACTATCGTGCACATTGTCTGTTTTTGCACAAGCTTTTGCAGTGCACTTTCACATACTTTTTGTTGATGATTCACAAAAAGGGAGAGAAAGTTTCTACCAGGCCGTGGCCCATGTCAGAGAGATCAAATATTGACTTGGTCCTAAAACCTACTTAATCACTAATCCTGTCCTACAACTGTCTCACTGAACCCAGATCAATGTAGACAGAGCCTCATTCCATGTTCTCAGGGCAGGTAAAGATGATTTATAGCTGCTTGTTTTCTTCTCAAATCTAAAAGGAATAACCAAACAGTGTTTCATGAAACACTCCATTAGGGGTGAAAAAAAAACAACATTGTCAGGGATTATTTATAACTGATAATCATATCTAACGTTGTTATAAACCCATTCCCAAATTATGGAATGATTATGCCTCATCTATGATAATAGGCAGCTGTTACCCTGCAGACCAGATGAAATTTGCAACATCATGATGACATTTTGAAGAGTCCTTTTTCCTATTTCCTGTTGACTGGCCTAAACACAGGAACACAAAAATAGGCTTGTTTCAGCCCAATTACAGTTAAGGAGAAAAGAGTCTAAGTTCTGCCATGAACCTATTTCTTTCCACCTGTTTACTTGTTTGTCTTCCACCCCTCATGTTCTGTACAGATATGGCATAGCCGGGAACATTAACGTCACGGGTGACCAGGTCAAGAAGCTGGACGTGCTCTCCAACGATCTGGTCATCAACATGATCAAGTCCTCGTTCACCTCCTGTGTCCTGGTGTCAGAGGAGAACGAGAGGGCCATCATCGTTGAGCCCGAGAAACAGGTTTGTGTACATGTGTTTGTGAGTGTGTGTGTGTGTGTGTGTTTGATGATATTCATGTGAAGCTGGTGTAACTGTGTTTCCCTCTTCTGACAGGGTAAATATATCGTGTGCTTTGACCCCCTGGACGGCTCATCAAACATCGACTGTCTAGTATCAATCGGCACCATTTTTGCCATCTACAAAAAGGTTGGTGTCCTGAACTCCTCTCTCACTTTTCCCTTACCTAAACCGAGAGTAGCCTCTCCCAAAGCTGTGTCCAATAGAGGTGGAGTTTTTTGGGGGGTATAATCGTTGTTGACAGTATGTCTTATTTATCTCTCAGACCACAGATGGCGATCCTGAGGAGAAGGACGCTTTGCAGTCTGGGAGAAACATAGTCGCTGCTGGTTACGCACTCTACGGCAGTGCCACTATGGTGGTGCTGTCTACGGGGCAAGGGGTCAACTGCTTCATGCTTGACCCAGTAAGTCCCTGATAACACACACACACTTTCTCTCGTTGGCCACAAACAAACATGGCGGTGCGTTTCATTGGGATCTCCTTGCCTTCTCAGTCCATCGGAGAGTTCATCCTGACGGACAAGGACGTGAGGATCAAGAAGAAGGGCAAGATCTACAGCCTGAACGAGGGCTACGCCCGGCACTTCTACCCAGACGTCACAGAGTACCTGAAGAAGAAGAAGTACCCCGAGGTAGGGAGCCTCCAGCATCCAGACCACCGTCGTAGGTCCGAACTTTCGAAATTGTCTGTCGATGAACTCTCTGACCTTCTCCCCCTCTTGAACCCTTGTCTCCAGGACGGCAGCGCCCCCTATGGTGGGCGATATGTGGGCTCCATGGTAGCCGATGTTCACCGCACCCTCGTCTACGGCGGAATCTTCTTATATCCCGCAAACGACAAGAGCCCTAAGGGAAAGGTCAGTGAAGGAGAGTGGTTTTGTGTGTGAAATGTACTGTAAACGTTCCATAGAAGTTAGCCTGTGACCTTAGGGTAGATTGCTGCAGCCGTCCACAGTCTCTCTGGCTACATTCTCTGATTTGTTTCAAGCTACCCTGCAGACTAGAACCTGTCTTCGTTCCAGGGGAATAACCTGTTTCACGTGGTCATATCTGAATCCTCCATCTCTTCCCCCTTTAGCTGAGGCTGCTGTATGAGTGCAACCCCATGGCGTTCATCGTGGAGCAGGCTGGAGGCCTCGCCACCACCGGCAGCATGAATGTGCTGGACATCCAGCCCGACAACATCCACCAGAGGGTCCCCGTGGTTCTGGGTTCCCCTGACGACGTCAACGAGTACCTCGCCGTGTTCAAGAAGCACAACAAGTGAGCGGCGGACGGACGAGCCGGGCGCCATATCCGGGTCCGGGTCGGATGCTGGGGAAAAAGGGATTTGACATGAAGGATGATTAAGTTTTGTTTTCGAGGCGTTCTCTGAGGGTTTTGGTCACCTGACCTGACCTGGTACAAAGACATGGCAGGAGAAGGGGAGGAGTCAGACACATCGAATCTCTTTTCAGTCATCAGCACTGATCTAACAACACAGGATTTGTGAAGGATGGAAAAACAACAGCGGACTGAATTATATAAATATACGTTATAATGTAGTTGTAAGAGTTGTTACGGACCATTTGCACAAATGAAATTTAAGAATGTTTTGAATAAATGAAACTCATCACAGAGACTTGTGTTGGTGTGTATTTATCAGAGAGAACCTGTTTGTGTTGCTGATGGAAAGTTTAATTACAGTTCAATATACTACCACCAGGGGGTGCACTAATCCTTTCAAACCCTATCAGTTCCCAGTCTCTCCACATGTTCTATGGTTCAAAGATGACAAAGTGAATATCAAAGCTGTCTTGAACCAAAACTGGAAGTCATAATGCACATGATGTACATCTTCCCGAACACCCACACACACACACACACACACACTCTGAGTCTGCAGCTTGCTTCATGCTCCGTCAACTGGGCAGCGTCATGAGGCTCACGGCGCAAGAATCCACCGCCTGATCCGATATCCTTGGATTGAGTAACGTCGAAAAGATGAACCGAAACGTTGGAAACATGCAGTCAGCAGCACGCAAAGCACATGTAGGGTCTCTATTAGTCACACAGTCACTACGAAGTAGCAAGACTGGGCACGCCCGGTCAGCAGAAATACTATGACCGGTAAGACATTCATTATAGATAGGGAAGTATGCCATGTACTCAATACGTTGTGGTTGGAGTGCTGGGTCAGGGTGACCAGAAGCATGGCCCTGAAAAGGACTTGGGTCCAAAAAAAGCAGAACAAAGGGTCAAAAAGTTGATTTCATACAAATGTTATTGGTATGAAATTAAGACAATATTAGTCATTTTGGTGAGTCAACATTTGTGATTTGAATACAAATTCAATACTTCAATACACGTGCACGGTTTTTCTGTTGTCTTTGGTGAGACAAGTTTAGTCAAAAGATGAATGAGAAAATAAGAAAATAAGACAGTACCATTCCCCAAACTATTTCATTTGTAATAGAGATAAAAAAATGCTCAATTGTGCAGATTTTCTGCTGTCTCTGGTATGCATGGTCTTCCAAGAGATTTTTAGTTGGTTTACTCAAAACAGAAAAAAGACAATAACATTACTCAAACTATTTCAATCATTTCAGGGGCACTTAAGGCCCAGTGTCTGTGCATCTGCTCGGAAGGGGTGAGGGGGCACTTAAGCCTGGGCTGCCTCCCTGCTGATCCTCTTAACAGTGATTCCTCTAGCATCTATTGATTCCTGCAAGAACCACACCAAACAAGATGTCCAACAAAAACAAGACATTTAAATATATCAACCCACACTTCCCACTTCACTGACCGATGAATGAAATCCATAACGACTCGCCAGTGATGTTCTAGTTTTTATATTTCACACTCCTCCTGGATTCCTGCTTCCACGAGTTTCCTATGGGGAAACTGGGGGAAAGGGAATAATGGGGCCCTCTAAATGGCAGTGTGCTGTTTCCCCCAAAAGCCATTTCCTTCTGCATGACTAAGCGATGTGTCATACACTGTATCAAAACCAGATCACGCCAGTTCTCTCATTAGAATCAGAATCTGTTTTATTCGCCAAATTCACACAAACAAGGAATTTACTGTGGCAGGAAGGTCCATACAATAAACATATATGGATCTTAAGTAGAAAAGTAGAATGTACAAAAGTCTAACTAATATTACAAAGTAACATTCCAAACACCCAAGCACATTACATACATATGTAATATTGGATTATTGGAAATTATGTGATAACCATTCATTCCTGACTTTGTTATATCTAACAGGAGTGGCCAAGAGGTAATCCTGTATTGTTTCTTTAGCATGCCACATCTTCTATCAATTTTATCGAGATTCCTGAGAAGTCTGGAAAATATACTCCGACTCGTGAGCTGTTAAGCTGAGTCATTTGTGTGTGAGAGGAATGATCAAGTGACTCGTTGAATAGGAAACAGCTGTGACTTCCTACAGCCATACAGACGGTCTACCTTTGAGGGGGAGGAGACAGACAGAGAGGGAGGAGGTTGTTTGTGTGCGTGAGGTAAGAAGAGAGAGACGAACACAGAGAAGCTGGGAGTGCGTTCAAGAACGAGAGAGAAAGAGATTAACCGCTTTATCCAATGAATACAAAGGTCTGAAGTGTTTAGCCAGTAGGAGCTCTGTAGTATAATGTAGGCCACAGGTCTCGAATTACAGCTGCTGAGCTGGCCTACGTCCAGACATGAGCTCCCTTTGGAGCTGTTGTGCAACACCACAGAGTACACAGTGACACCGCACAACCAAAACAACACCAGACGCCTCTCCCCCGTGAACGGGTAGCACAGTCTGTTCTTTTTGTTGTGTCGAGGTGAGCTGTGGCCTTGGTTAACCAGTAACTGGGTAACCCCACATGACTGAAAAGTTTTATCTGGGCCTTGAAGGGAGAGGCTGAACTTATCTTCCCTCGGGTAGAGGCACTACGCCTTGTAGGAGAAGACAAACTTATGCCCTTGCGATATGTGTTGGCCAAATGGAGATTATGTACCGACTAAATATATAACCAGTTCTTAACTCGTGCTTCCTTCGGGTCACAACCACCCATCGTTGTGCTGCGACACCTTTAGCCAATACGGAAAAAATCTAAAGTATTTTCTTTTAACCTTTGCACTGTGAGACAGCCTGACGGTTAAAAGAAAATGTTTTTTATATGTTTTCGTATGGGGTAAAGTTGGTCTGGTCACAATGACCAAAAGAGAACACAAGGGTAAAACCACAATCATTGTACAGGTACAGGATGTAATCAACATTGGAAATAGTCACGCAGAAGAAAAGTGTGTATTGTAAAACATTTATTTCGCTCATGTGCCAGTTAATATGGTTTTACAGAACATGTCCAACAGACAAGACTGGGAATGTGCACCACAGGAGGTCCAGCAGGTTTCCATCAATTAACGCGAAAAAAACCAACAACAAAAAACGGTATATTTACAATTTCATACACACGTAAAATCAAGTATAAAACAAACAGTTGAATTGGATAAACATCCTAAAATTGTGTTTCATTCCCACCTGTTTATGTCTCTCATACCCTTTAGCAACATTAAGGCAGCTCTGTATTCAGGGCCCTTTCTTTAAAATATGCCTAACTAACAACACACCCAAAGCATGTTGACAACGGACCCCACTCTACACGAGAGGGTAGCTGGCGGCCGTGGCGATTCCACAGTGGTTCTTCCTGTCCTTCGCCATCAAGATGTAACCTTTCTGTCCCCACTTCTCACTCCAGCTGTGAAGATAACACAAGTCAACATTAGAGTCCATAATAAAAAAATTAAAAAAAGGTGAAGGAAGTTCAATTACTCGTCGGCAAAAACGTCTCAGCGACGTATGCCAAGAAGGGCTCAGTTCAGTAAATAAACACGAATGCGTACCTGTTCTTCACGATCCAGTACTTCTTGCCGTCCACGTCCTCCCCCTCGAAGCCATATCCGACAGCCAGTACTCCGTGATCCAACTCTTCGCTGCTGCACTCCTTATCGTAGTAGATGCCTATAAGGAGAACAAAAAGCACACTCCTAATTACGCCGTTCTCATACCCTAGCTAAGTTTAGAAGCATGTCTGAAGCACCCTACATGGACACCCCCCCCCCACCCCTCAGGCTTAGAGAAGCTCATGACTGCTCACCAGACTGGTAGAACTGGAAGGACTCGTGGCCGGCGTCGATGGCCACAGAGACGGGACCCACGGAGGCGATGGCCTTCATCAGAGCGCGTTCCTTCCCGCTGGGGATGTCCATGAAGCCGGTGTCGTTGGCAGCGCTGAACTCAGCCTTGTAGCCGCAGGGTTGGTCATCCTGCAGGAACAGCACATTGATCAGACATTTGAGATTAAGGGGGTGGGAGGGGAGGGGGACTGAAGTTTTTTTATATTTTTTTTACTTTGAGGCCATCCTGCTTGGTGAAGTCCAGGAGGGTATTCCAGAAAGCAGGTTATGTGACATACCCGGATAAGTTAACTCCCCAGCTGACACCCAGCATTGTAGCAACATTGCCAGGAGGTCACTGCAACATTGTGAATCAGCTGGAGGGTTAACTTATTCGGTTAGGTCACATGACCTGCTTTCTGGAATTCCCTCCAGGTCTTCAAAAACAACAACAGGGAGTACAACAAGTGAGGAGACTTAATCCATGTTTGTTGTTTTTGTTTTGTTACAACGCATCAACAGTGAACTTTTTATCAGGAAGTGGGTCCTCACCGTGCCCAAATATGGGTAGGCTTCCTCTGAGTCCAGACCGCTGTTGTCCTGGATGTACTGGAAGGCCTGGTCCATCAGCCCACCGTTGCAGCCCTCGTTTCCCTCAGGCCGCGAGCAGTCCACCAGGTTCTGCTCGCTCAGAGACACCAGCTTCTGGGTCTTCCTGAACATCTGACCCTCCATGGCGCCGGTGGAGCTGAAAGCCCAGCAAGACCCACACTGGCCCTGGAAAGGTGGCATGGAAAGTCCCGTCTTTAAAACACTCGTTTATGTATGCAATGTTTTATGGCTTTTGACACTGACTGTACTTTGGTCAACGGTTGCGTTTTTGAACATGCTCTATAAATAAACACTCCAGAGACACGTTACTGACACGAACCATGTCAACAGCATTTTAACCAGCCAGTCGACCTGCGACTGCATTGCTTTCCGGAGCAGTTTGCGGTCAAGACAAACACGTCGGAACTGAAAGTACGGCCTACGGCTCGATGGTTCTCACCTGGTCTTTGACGGGAGTCACGTAGCCCTGCTCTCTCCAGTCCACCTGCTTGGGGGCTTCCATGTTGTTGGGTTCCAGGAACAGAGAGCCCTTGGACTTCTTCTGCTGCAGTTTGTAGCCATTCATCACCTGCCTGAACTCCTCATTGGTCTGCAAAGACATCATCACGCAAACTAAGGTCTCTGTACTATCTTGAGCGTACGCAGTCATCACAATGGGAACATGCTAAGAGTTTCAGTTCCCTTCTCAGGGGAAGCCTTTTTAAAAACTGGAACCAGAAACTCGTGATTTGAACACATGAACCTGTGACCGACCGGTCGGTCGGTGCACCTGTGTGTACGTGTCTTACCATGTCTCCAAAATGATTCATGCCGAGACTGTAGGAGTGCTTCCCAAGGGAGTGTTCAAGGTTGTGCATCTCGATCTTCTTCAAGTTCTTCTCCCACACCATCCTCCTCCAGCCTTCTTCCTTCTAGATGGAGATAAAGGTAATCAGGAAGATCTGCCTGAATAGCCACCAGTAGCCATGCTTAAATCAGTCTAGCATTATGTAGGTGGCCACGTTAATTAATAAACTTTGCTAATGTATTTGAGGTCAAAGCCCAACGGTAGGTCAGCCATGAATTCATAACTGTTTTAATCGTCATCAACACCCACCTCATGTTGGTAGTTCTTGCTGTGCCAGGACTTCCATAAATCCCAGTGTTCATCAAACTGTGTGTCGAACCGAGGCGCGGCTAAAGTGGCTCCAGTGCAGAGCACCAGCACTACCAAGTACAGAATCATGGCCGAACAGCTGGGGGAAAAGAGAGACAGAAACCCTTCCTTCAGAATGTGCACACGTTATATATAGAGACTGAAATGCTATGGACATCTGAACCCGCCCTCGCGCGACAAAAACAACAACATTAAGATAGGCTACTGTAGGCCTACTCTTGTTTGGAGCAACTGTTTGTATTCCTCAAGCGTCGTATTTGAAATAAATAAGTATATGGGAGTGAAACTGTGCAAACCGACACCATTTGTGCTTGTTTGCAACGATATGGTTTTACTAGTTGAGCCCGATCATGAGACGCAGGCCTAACCATAAAGCAGCCAAGTCATTCCTAGAACACGGAGGAAAAGCACAGGAAATCGAAAAGGAAAACGATTTTTTTGAAGAGAAGTCGTTTTCCTAAAATGGCTACGTAGAAGGGGTCATATATTAGGCTAGTCTACAAATGACTGAAATAGTGGTATTAAAAAAAACACGAAGAAAAACAATGCTGGACTTGGAACAGTATGTTCCTCACGGGAGAAACAAAACAAAGGAATCGTAGCGACGAGGGCAACGGTAGAAGAAAATCCCTACTGTTCATGCAGGAATCGAATTAATTATAAACAAGTCACTTTCATCTATAACTGAAGTTATTGAAAAAGTATTCTTTGTTGAATAGTTTAAATTTAATGTGGCCTATGCGACAACGCGTAGATAACCCCGATGTTTGTTTCACTATAAAGCATTACAATGTAGGCCTACAGAACCAAACTTACAATAAAAAAAGAATACAAATGTACTTACTTTTACGCCAGAAAGCTTGAAGACTTTTAAAGTGTTTTCCAAATGTATCGTTAAAGCGCCTCTCTTTCTTTATATTGCCAGCTATCTCCCTTATTCTGTAAAGGCATAGAATCTACGAGTGGTGATTGGCTAACAGGAGACGATCACGTAGTCCCGCCCTGTGTAAACATCATAGCATGTGACTCTATCCCACGTGATCATTTCAACTTCAGATGGCTTGATGTAACTTGTACGGGAATTACAGACGCGGAAACAAAGCAAACCCACGCAGATTTTTTGCTTGCTTGTCAAAAACAATAATCGTAATTTAAAATAAATTAAGAAACACTAGCACTACAGAAAACGAAAATGTGCATAGACCATCTACAGTCCGAAACGCAGAAGAACGACTCATGAACATAAACCTTTAAGATCTTGCATATAAACAATGCATTTGTACACAACAGGCAATCGAATGATGACCTTTGAGTAAATCAATTAGCCTACACATATTACATATACATGTTTTTTTTACATTCTTTCCCTCACTGACTTAATTATCTATTAATGAATAGCAATTTTGTAATAAGCTAACTATGCCTATCATTAATAAGTGTAGACTACTTCTAGAGCTATTGACTTACCAAATAGTTTCGAAACTAATCATCACAGCTTAACATGTATCTTCAAACTTCCCTTTCTTTTATCCTATAAATTGGGCTTCAGAATCAGAATGGGTTTTATTCGCCATGAAAGTTTGCACAGACAAGTAATTTGCTTTGGCAGGAAGGTGTAAACATTAAACATATATGAATCTAAAATGTAAATATGAGGACTAACTATATCAAGGGTACATAGCTATACTAGGTGGATAGAATTACAGTAAAATAACACACATATCACAAAAAATACAAATGGTACAAGATACAATTGTGTTGTGCAGTGCAAAAAGCAGTGTTTTTTAAAGACACTAAGTCATGAAAGTCAGTGTGAACCCTTGGCCTTGTTGAAGAGGCCAACAGCGGAAGGGAAGAAACTGTTTTGTGGCGTGTGGTATTGGTCCTGAAGGACCTCAGCCTACTATAGGGTTTCAAAGTTAATCTTATTCAAAGTTTAGACTATGCATTAGGCCTACTATCAATAGGCTACATGTCAATAAGTGGTTCCATAATTGTCTTATACCAATGTTGTTGATGGTTAAACACGTCGTCTGTGAGCTTTTGGGACCAGTTTCGTATCAGTATCAGTCATTTGGGCTGTGGTTCTACTTTCAAACGCTGATGACAATATTGTAATGCTGTTCCCCCTGTCTCGGGCAATGACTCATAGCAATATAGCCTACAAATCGCCTTTGACATCGTACAGAGCTTTCTTCGGCTACTTGTGGCTTTTTCTAAAATCAACAAAGAGTATGCTTTTTCATTAATATACAATTCCACACATAGCATACACGCTGTATATTTGGTGTAAAAATCGCACTTCTAGCCTATTGAAATGCATGGCTTGACTGTCTTGAATGCTTTTTGTTAATGAAGCATTCAGACCAAATTCAATCAACAACCTATGCATTTTTTTTTAAAGAGGAGAAGTTCTGATTTCACAACACGTTCATAGATAAAGAAATTGAGTCAGTACTGCTTCAGACAACCTTGTCTACAATGACGTAGGCTACGAGTCACCAGTCACATCGACTTAAAACACTTGACAGGGACGTTTTTGTTGACAAGAGTTGGAAAAAATAGCAAGCTCAGCCTATTGTATTTTAGATGCAACCTTATTATTAATTAACTAGTAGGCATGTTTTAACTCAATATTTACTTGATATTTCTTTCATTCGATGAAAAACTACTGATTTTGCCCAGAAATTAACTGAATGATAACCTCATAACAATCGTTTTGTGTATGCATTTGCATTGCTATGAAGAATAATTGCATTCTACTTAAAACTGTTTTAACCATTAAGAATCAAGCCCGGTTTGGATTACAACGCGATTTGTTTTGAAAAGGGCTAAAGTCCAAGTGACTAGTCGATTAGCATGCAGTTGCTTTTCTCGTGGTCCTCGAAAACATTGATCAATACAATGACAACAAGTAGGCTAACGGTGAGTTTCCATTAGATGAATAGTAAGGAAGACAGAGACGCTGACATTGATTGGTGCTTCATGTCAAAGATTAAGCTAATCATGCAACGATTTTTCAAACACAAAATAAATGCGATAAAGATTAAGATTTCCAATGACGTCCCAGCTAGCAGTAGCCTACATTTCTGGGCGATAGCAGGTTACACTTCTGTGATTATGTATATAGGCCTAGGCTACAATTATAAACCTTTAAGTTTCAAGCTCCCTGGCCAAAACGAACACATGCCAAATGTTATTAGTCGTGAAACAAATCGGAATCAGAATCATAATTTGCTTTATTCGACAATGTTTACACCATGAATTTACTGTGACAGGAAGGTGCATACAATAAATGCAAACATCCTAGCACAGGCGACGAGCACATTGCGAACCAAATGCGTTATTAGAATATTTAAAAAGATCGCTTCCTATTTTATACAAACGCTGTCTGACCAAACCCTGATAAATGCCTCCATCTGTCAGGAATCTTGGGTACAACAGCAATTATTTTCTCTTTTTGACTTGGATATTCATTCTCCAGCAGATGGCGCCATAGGATAGTCAGCTCAGAGACCCAACACTCGTTACGGATGACAGACGGTAGGTGTTTTCACAAATAATTATTCGAGTGGATACAAATAGCCTGTACAACTGAGTGACTAAACAATAATCAGTTAATGTCCTTGCCTGGCCTCTTGGTAGAGAGGGTTTGACAAGTGTCCATAAAACATGGCCAAATTATGTTACTCTAACTTGATGACAGTTCTCCGTAACGTCTGAATTTCACGACTTCCCACTCTAGTCATTTCAAATTAACACAAGCAGAAACACTACCACAGACGTACGCATCAATTACCAACATCGAACTGAGAGTCTCCAGACTATTGACACAGCTATGAAACTAGATAGCCTCACAACACAACGTCATTGCTTTGAGAAGGGAGCTAAATTAATGAGAAAAACGTATGCTTTTGGGGATCCTACCAGAGGAACGTGTAGGCTATCTAACACAAAAGGTCTTTAAAGGTCTCTTGTTGCCTTGTTTGGAATTTTCCAAAATGGGTAGGCCTACAAGACAGCTCGTCATCATGGTGAGTGTGTGAATTAAATCAGCAAAATAAATCAGAATGCATAACCCTTAACTGGCCACGTCTGTTCACCCATTGTCATATTTCAAGGTCAAAACAGAATAGGTGTTCAAGGCCTTCGCTACGTAAGAACGATAAGCTACACGGAGGAACTGGGCCTCTGTTGTCTCATTGTTTGTTTTGCTGTCCGATAATCAGCACAACACAGAGAATCTCGGACTGAAAGGGCATGCGCTCAGTATTGAGAGGGTTCTCTGTTCGTCTGGTCATCTGTTCACGCTCAGTGGCCTCGCGCCTTCATCCCTTGCCAGACGGTTCGTTCTCTTCCCACCCGACTGGTGTCTCCAGCATCGGCAGCTCGCCATAGCAGGCCTTGTGTAGCTGCGCCAGAAATGTTTTAGCATAGCCACGGCACTAATGGGCCATAAAGACTCGCAGGGGGAAAAAAGAGTCGCTAATGCTAGTTCAACGGGCGCATTCAATGGCAGTTTATTTGGGTAAGCAATCATTATGGTCCTCAAAAATAACAGACCCTTTTTAAGCCAGTGCACTTATGTCGCTTAAGATTTAAGAAATCTCTAGGAAAAAAAGAAAAGGTACATAGCCTACTTCTGGTAATTTCATCCAGTACAACTCTAGGTACTATTGCCATATTATAGCATTGTCATGACTTGACACCCTGTCTTTCTATCCTAACCAATACAATTATTTTCTTAAAACACTGATGTGCAGTTCCTGTTCCACGTGTGTAGACGTGGCAATACTGTCTTGCTGTAAAAGTAGGCCAACATTCAAAAGGAAATGCAGACAACCTGCAAAAACCACAACACTGAGACATGAATGAAAACAACTTTATTGAACTGCTAGTAAAAACCAAGACATTTTAAAATCAAATCAACCTCGTTTACTCTTCTCCCTCCTCAGCCTCTCCCTCGACAGAGTCCACTCCCACTTCCTCGTAGTCCTTCTCCAGGGCCGCCAGATCCTCTCTGGCCTCAGAGAACTCCCCCTCCTCCATGCCCTCTCCCACGTACCAGTGCACAAAGGCCCGCTTGGCGTACATCAGGTCGAACTTGTGGTCCAGCCTGGCCCAGGCCTCAGCGATGGCGGTGGTGTTGCTCAGCATGCACACAGCCCTCTGCACCTTGGCCAGGTCTCCTCCAGGAACCGCGGTGGGGGGCTGGTAGTTGATGCCCACCTGCAAACCAGACCACAGATGAGGAATATTATCAATCTGAAGCGTGTCTAGGTGTGTTCTAGCTCAGTCGAAAGTGTTTAACCTACCTTGAAGCCGGTGGGACACCAGTCTACAAACTGGATGGTGCGTTTGGTCTTGATGGTGGCGATGGCAGCGTTGACGTCCTTGGGCACCACGTCGCCACGGTACAGCATGCAGCAGGCCATGTACTTCCCGTGACGAGGGTCGCACTTCACCATCTGGTTGGCAGGCTCGAAGCAGGCGTTGGTGATTTCTGCCACCGACAGCATCTCGTGGTAGGCCTTCTCAGCAGAGATGACCGGGGCGTAGGTCACCAGAGGGAAGTGGATGCGGGGGTAGGGCACCAGGTTGGTCTGGAACTCGGTCAGGTCCACGTTCAGAGCCCCGTCGAAACGCAGCGAAGCGGTGATGGAGGAGACGATCTGTCCAATCAGGCGATTCAGGTTTGTGTAGGTGGGTCGCTCGATGTCCAGATTGCGGCGGCAGATGTCGTAGATGGCCTCGTTGTCCACCAAGAAGGAACAGTCAGAGTGCTCCAGGGTGGTGTGGGTGGTCAGGATCGAGTTATAGGGCTCCACAACAGCAGAGGAAACCTTAAATCACATATTATCACAATGTGTCCACAAACATTGAATTGCTGAAGAAAATACAACACAAATGCAAGACTACCATCTTACCTGAGGAGCAGGGTAAATGGCAAACTCCAGCTTGCTTTTCTTGCCATAGTCTACAGACAGGCGCTCCATCAGCAGAGAGGCAAAGCCGGATCCAGTTCCTCCACCAAAGCTGTGGAAGATCAGAAACCCCTGCAGCCCCGTGCACTGGTCCGACTGGAGAAACAAACCAGCAATGAAGTCAAATAAATAACACGACAAATCTGCACTTGATTTATTCAAGCACAATGTCGATCCGTTGATCAGACCGTTACTTACCAGTTTGCGGACTCGGTCCAGCACCAGATCAACGATCTCTTTCCCGATGGTGTAGTGGCCACGCGCGTAATTGTTAGCGGCATCCTCCTTGCCTGTGATCAGCTGCTCGGGGTGGAACAACTGTCTGTAAGTCCCCGTTCGGACCTCATCTGTTAATAAATCAAGATATTAATAACAAGTACTCGACGCCTTATGTTAACCGTCTTTAGCTAAATTGGCCAAATACTACCTGTAGAGCCTGTTGGCGATTTAAAAAATCCATGGTAGACCACTTTCCTGGCTAGTAAACGTGGTTGATTGTAGCTAGCTAGCTAGCTTTGTTAGAATATGTTGGCGGTGTGACCTTACCAACAACCGTTGGTTCGAGGTCCACAAATACAGTACGGGGTACATGTTTCCCCGCTCCGGTTTCGTTGAAAAAGGTATTAAAGGAATCATCTCCTCCACCGATTGTCTTGTCGCTGGGCATTTGGCCATCTGGCTGGATACCATGCTCCAAACAGTAGAGCTCCCAGCAAGCGTTTCCGATCTGAACTCCGGCCTGGCCGACGTGAATGGAAATGCACTCGCGCTAGATGGACAAGAATGAAAATAGACGCGTATTTAGTCTGAAATGTGCATTAATTACCATGTTGACTTAACCTTTTTGTATTTTATTCGTTTTTGCTTTTAGTTGACGTCTTTTGACTTAATGAGAGCGAACGCAACCAATCAATAAATTGATACAGTAGCTAGCTCTAGCAAACTAGCTAGCTCTAGCTAGCTAGTCTTAGCTACCTTTGGTCATATTATCAAAGTGTTCCAAATCTTCCCCATTATGACTTACCATTTTGATGAAGTTTTAATACAAAAATATAAGTAATGAGAAAGAAAACAACGTTTCTGTTGACTACTTAGCTAACTTTAACGGTCTAAATGACTGCCTTGGCGCTGTTACTTGCAACGGTTAACTGCCAAAAATACGCATTCGCATTCCCGTTTAAAAAGCAAGTTTAAAGGTGGACCCTCCCCTTTGTATGTTAATTGGCTATACGTTATGAAGACACCTGTCAATCAACATTTATTCATTGGTCATTGGTTTATGACACGATTTCAAAATGTTAACGTCAACGGTTGTACTTACGCTCAAGTTGTGTGATTGGACAAAATGAGCAGCGACTTGTTATTTTTCAAACTTGCATTTTTCAAGTAAATAATCTCTCGCATCAGACAACAAAAAAATTAGGACCCATTATTGTTTTCCACAAGCAGAACAAGTAACATAGTACAATTTGATTTACAATTCAAAGGTTACATCTGACATACAAATAAAACATAACATATGATTCTGTACACAAACAATATTATTAAAATACCTACATTTCTGGAAAACCAAGGTAAAAAAATCCCCATTTTATCATAGCTCTCACTCCTATTTCATATTTGCTGAACAATTACAGCCTATTTACATTAGACTGATTAAATCTATATTGTCAGTCAGCTATGCCTGCCCCATAGGTAATGCCTTCTTTCAGTTGTTGCTGGTGTTGTTTAACCTTTTTTAAGGTGTCAATGGACTTTCGCTTACGTCTTTGACTTTCGCTTGAAGCAGTGTCAGCACGTGCAATGCGCTGCTCATCTTCCCACTGAATGACCTGTAGTGACACTACACTACTCTCAAGCCACAGCTTATCCATAACAGCTGAAAGGGCAGTGGCACCCTCATTGAAAGTTGCTACAGCCATACCAGCTGCAGCTTGAACTCATCCCTTACCCACAAAGACAGTTTTAGGACATCTTGACCATATGACAGAGTTTAGACACTCGTTGGCATTTTGTGTTTTGCCATGCTGCATCCTCTTCAGGAGGTTGTCATTGGACATTCTGTGGTACACAGGCAGCAATTGTTTTCCTATCTCTTTGTTGAGAAATGAATGTGCGGTATGTATTGTGTGGCTTCCTATGGGATCCTCACCCTTTTCCATAGCCTCCAAATACCAGCACCATGATGGACAGCATCTTGTGTGAAATGGAGTTTCATCTGTGGACATGGAGTGTAGTAGACCAGCCCAGATAGCATTCTTCATGCCATCTACATCACCCAGGTTGTTAACGATGGCACCCCTGTAATAGTTCTGTAAAGTTTTACACTTGTGTGCTGTCAGTTTCCCCACACCTTTACCCCCTAGACGTTTCTCTGCACTGAGTTTGCGTAGTGCAGTCCCCATACGTTTATGTGTATGATTGATGCACTCTAGCTTTGTGATCTCCACACCTGCATAGGGATCTAGACCAACGACCGCATTGTACGCAGTGCCATCACCATCTGACAACATCTCAGTGTACCTGAAGTGATGGCGAGTCAAGGACCTGGCCCACATTCGTTTAGCAGACTCTTGCTCCATGGCTTTGCTAGAACCGCAGAAATTCTTTGCACAGTCAGAGGCATGCAGTTCTTGCCACCCCAAGAGCTGCTCCTCAGAGATTTCATTGTCTCTATGTTGTCCCTCCTTCAATACACAGGCATGGCAGTACAATGACAAGACTTCATAGTCTATCACCAGTCCAGTCAAAATGTCAATGCAGACCCCTATTCCGTAATTGGAAGTAAAACCTCTTTTCTGCCATGTACCATCAAAAGACACCTGGATGTTCATTACAGCTTCCTTGTCTTCCTTCAGGAGTTCTGCTACATCTGGATCGATGTCTGCATATGCTGCTCTGATCTGATCTGCTGCACTGTCCAGAGACTCCAACCCCCGCTCAACCTCAGCAACTAGACATGCATAACACTACAATCAGTATTGTTATACAGTGTCTGTTTGCAATCTTATTAGCAGTTTGTTATATTGCTACGGGTATATTTATATGAAGTAACATTTGAAAGGCTACCATCCCCTAATAACTCTTCTTACTCTACACAGAAATGTAACTAAAATAAAACATTGTGATTTAAACGTTAACTAGCTGACAATGAGACATTTCTATTTTGGTATTTACCTGTCACTTTTTTGTCATGTCTCTGGTACGACTTCAACTGCATGGAGGGGATTCCTAGTACTTTGCTGATTTTCTTTAGAGCTCTATAACCTAGACCCAGTTCATGAGCTAAAAGCACTATTCTCACATTGATGTCAAATGCAACATCTCCTCTTGTGCTGTCTTGCAGACGTGTGGAGGTGTAAACACTTTTTCTGTACCTATCACCTTCCTGGCAATGGGTACACTGAAGCATGACAGAACTACAAAACCCTTGGTTTGCTGCAGAATCAATCGTCACTTGCAACCCTGTACTGTTTAGACAAGTGGGACATATGAGCTCTCTGACAAGATCGTTGATTTGGTTTAAATGAATTAAAAGCCACTGCTGGGTAGCTGGCTTGCTTTCTTCAGCATTACAGGACAGCATGACATCTTCAGTCATGTTTGTTGACATGTCAAGAAGTTTGTGCCGGGATGCGCTAGTTACGTCAGAGACTTGAGTGCTGATGGTATCATCACAACTAACAGACGATTTGATCTTTCTCCCTGCTCTAGCCCCAACTAGCTGACCCATCTTCCTCTGACTTCTGTTTATAGATTTCTGTTTCATTGTTTCGTTAATTTATTAGATCGTATAATATGAATCTCTTGACTTCTCTCTCGTTTTCGCGGTAAATAGTTTAAAGGTCCGGAAGAAAAAACGGGTCAGCTGACACGTTCTAAACCAATCACAATGCCAGAAATGACAGGAGCCAATGAGATTTGACAGTCCGACTTGTGTTCCCTCCCTCATTGCCATGACAGCAAAGTAAATAGACAAATATGACTTGGCTAGTCAAAGGCTCGAGAGAATAAGCTTTAAAACGATATGCAATTCAACTAGGTCATTTCTTAAACTGCGGAGACAAATGGCAATAAAATATGCTAACAGAAGCAAATTTAAGGCTTTGTTTACTTGGCGAAGGTTGTAGAAAATCATAAAAACGAAGCATTTATATTTGTTATTAGTGATAATTGTATACATTTTATGAAAGTTTACAAGTTTTAGAAGCAAAATGTCAAATAATATCAAAATTTACAAACTGAACAAAAATCCCTGTTTTGCCTGTAGTACCTGGCCTTAAGGGTGGAGTGCAAATGGGGACCAGCCGAGAGGAACAATGCAAGTGTAAAACGATCTGGATTCACAGCCTGATATGAGTATTTGTGTGTGTGTGTGTGTGTGTGTATGTGTGTACGCGTGCATGATCGATGGCTGTTATTATGACGTCATATGAGTTCAGTACAGTGGAAACTTGGCATGACAAGATGAAAGTTCCTCTGAGAACATATTGGAGTTTTTATTGCTTCTTTTATTTTAGTCTTGGCCATTGATAAAAGTCCCTTGATGTCAGATTTTGGTATGTGATTCATATGAAACTAGAATGATGTGGATTAACAGCAGATGCCTGTGCAGACTGTAAACTAGCAAGGCAGTTCCAACACTGCAGCCCTTTGTGTGGAGAGAAAATGAAATGGCAATATCATCCAAAACAGCCACGTTGCCGGAATTAAAGTGTGTTACAGTAAATCAAACATCTCTATATTCCTGTAATTTGATTCCAAACCTGCTGTGAAATATGTTAAATAAATGGTTGCCGTGTGAACTATAAACACACACATTTGTTTATTTCTATTCTGTTCAGAGTGATTACAGGTTACAGAGTCAATATTTAGATTTTGTGGGTAAAACTCAGCTTAGCTTGTATATTTTTCTTCTGCTACTGTGTGTGTGCACGTGTGTGTGCGTGTGTGTTTGAGTGTGTTTGAGCGAAAGTGGGATGCTGGGTCTTGTCAGTGGTCAGTCCGCGGTAAACCTCACAAACTAGCTAACACCTTTAGCCTTATCATCATGTTTGAAGACCTGCATGCATTCAACTGTACACATAAAGAGACAAGACTGGCTTGTTTGTTTTAGGTGCCCAGAGGTGGTCTTCTGTTGTCCCCCCCCCCACCACATGTTTACACATCCCCCCTCAGAAGGGCTAGGTGTTACCAGGTGGTCTCGTGTCCCAGTGTAAACAGCTGAGACAAGACAGTGTCTCTTGTCACTTCTTCTGTAAACATACAGAAGGGGTGGGTTGGGAGAGAGCATGACACCGTCTTTTTATCTTACCATTTATTTGTCCCGTTCCAGATCACCGAACATGATTTTGATACGCCGTGATTTCCATTTTCTTTGCAGAGAGTCGATCCGGTCAGTTGAGCGAGATTGAAAGCGATTCTGGGAGGAAAGTGCTGCGGTTGGATGTGTCTGGACATATGATTTGAGTTACCGTCGTTGCTTCAGTACGAGTGTGTGACTCAGAACCCCTTTCTGACCAATCAGGTAACTTTGAGACGTTGTGAGCGTATGAGCCTCCCCCACCCCCCTCAGGGCACAGCCTGCACAAAACATGTTTACACTTATAGCTTCTCTGCAGGGTTAGATAAAGCCGATTTTTTTCCAAAAAAAACCTTTGAGCATGCCTTCTATACTGTGACCTGGTCGGAGGTTGTCAGCTTGCCTGGAGGAAGAGGGAGCCTTCAAGAGGTGTCACGGTTTTGCTGGCTTGACAGTCTACATGTGTGTGTTATCTAGATGTATTCTCCATTTTCTCATAACTGTGGGAATATATGTTACATCTTACTCTCTTACTTGGCAGTCTGGCTGGTGATTAAATTAAGTTCAATCGTACTTTGTTTGCCAGGAAAAATAGTGAAATGGCAGATTGAGGTTATATCTCGAGGGAGAGAAACAATAGACGTGGCTAGAACCAAAGTTTTCCTGACCCTGGAAAAGTCTTTTTTCCACCCATCATCTAACTGTCCGCATACCAAATAAAACCCCCCGCTTGAATATGTATGTATTTACGTGCGGTTCGTGAAAACAATCGTTTCCAAAATGTGCGGCCGTCGGTGTGTTCGGATTTTCACTCGGCGTACGCGGCTGCGTGACATCACACCGTGACGAAGTCCCGATGGTGGGTGTTTCACACAGAGCTGCACAGAGTGTTCATCTAGGGATCGCAGGGAACAGGGCCATCTGCTCAGGTCGTGTCGACTCTGAAACGAAGCCTCAGCCGGGGATGCTGCTGCTACGACCATGGCTTCCTACGTGACCAAAGTCTCCCCTCGCCCCCGTCCCCCTACTCCCGGGAGAAGGGGGTATTGAGGGGGTGGGGGCATGGGGGAGGGGGGGACAATAGGTCATTCACACACGGTTCAGCTCTGTCACCGCCGATTGGCGCAGAGGAGGTGGCTGCCTGCGTGGGAACATCCCGTCCCATGATTACCGGGGTCCACAAGAGACAAGCCAAGGCCCTCATTTACGTCTGTTTTGAGAGAGAGAGAGAGAGAGAGAGGGAGAGAGCTAGAGGGAGAGAGAGAGAGAGGGAGAGAAAGAGAGAGAGAGAAATGACAACAACAAACAGGATCTGCTGCAGGGCGCCGGGCACGTCCTCGCGGCCGTTCTCTCCGTATGAGGGACGAGCCGTCATGCGCTCACTCGTCTTTCTGCTCTGCTGCTTGCTGAGAGGGTGCTACTGTACAGGCTTGTCGGAAAACCAAATGAAGCTATCGGACGCCCCGATTAAGCAGCGTGCGTGCGTTTGTGTCGCTGCTTTCTCGCTACCTTTATCCGAGGCGTTGTGCTTTTGTGGGTGACAGATCCTTTACCATACGTAGAGTAGAGACTTTACAATCCATCTCTGCGACAGTAAGCGAGGGGGGCTGGTCTGGATGATCTTGTATTTGTGTAAATGGCCTTTGCCCTCTTCTTTTCTCGTCTCCTCTCCCCTCTCCTCTCCTCTCCTGTCTTCTACTTCATCCTTTCACCAGTGACAGTAAGCAGAGCAGGAGGATCTGGAGAGGGGTAGCTAGCTGTGTTTAAGCCAAACATAAACCCAGCATCACAGACCACCCTGACTGGAGTTAAACACGAATCCAGATTCCCCTTCGAAACCTCCTCCGTCCCCTGATGGGGTGATGGAGTGTGTCTGAGCTAAGACAGCGACCTGAGATGTCGTAGAAGCGAATCATTGGTTCGTGCTTGCGGGCCACAAAGAGATGCACTGTGTCCTAGAACATGAATATACCCCCGTTTTACTAAGGCCCTCTATGTCCTCATTCAGGAAGTGACACAACGGTATATTTAAGAGCAATCGCCTCATTGCCTCGCAGTCAGCATTTCATTTCTCCACGCCCGGCTTTTTAAATTCATACTGACATCTCAATGGGTCACTTAAATGAGTCCCAGCATGCTTTGCTCTTTAATAACCTTCCCTCAACACTCCCATTACCTCAATCAGGAAACTTTTCGGCCGTTCAGGGGGGAAAACCCTAGCCCTGTAAATCAAAGCTCTGGAATGAAACAAATGTGCCCATTTGGAAGCCAATTTGAATCTTGAAGTCAGAACAGCCGTCTAAGGGGCATGGGCTAACCGGTGAAAAATGTCTAAAGAGCTTTTGCAAGCGCGATGTTTTGGTCCAAAGTTGTGGCGGTAACTAAGCAACACCAACGGCCGCTGACTCGGGAACAATCGAAACGTTCCTCTCGTCTACCTTTGATAGCAGTGATCTCTCAGGAGACCTCCATCTGTCCTTAACATCTGATGTGTGTCGTCTCCTCGGGAAGATGATGGATGAGCTGCCAGGGACGGTGACCAGGTGGTTAGAAGCACAAGTCCAACCTAACCTGATGGCACACTTTATTTACATTTACATTACATGTATTTATCGCTTTTATCCAAACTTTATCTACTGTTATGTATGGCGTGCGCAATCTTTTCATTGTACTCTGTGAGGATGAAAGAGTTTCTGATCCGTTGTCGAATCCTCCCTTCTTCTACTCGGAGTGATGTCGCGGTGCAAACACGTCAAAGTGATTTCTTTGCACGATGGGATTTCTCGAGAGGCACCTTTCTGATTTTCAGTGAGGTCATCCCCGAGCAAAACAGCCTCAGCCTGAATCAATGTTCAACACTCGGCGCACACTAGTCGTATCCATCGGTGAATCCCTGCCTTAACTGCTACAGTGCCACTACCCCCCCCACCCCCCCCCCACCCTCACACACCTCCACATCCCCTGCACCCCAGCCACACACACCCACCCACACACACACTTCCAAGAAACAGCAGAGTGGGGGATAGAGCCCTCCTCCTTCAGACCACCCCTGTCGCTGCGAGCTGCGATCATCAAACACTCGGTGAGCGGGAGAGATCAGGGCTACCCTGGGGAGCTTCAGCAGGTTCTCAACACCAGATTCCTGAACTAGACAGCCCAGGATGATTTTTGTACGTTTCAGGGTTTTTTCCGTCGATTCTTTTGGCTGTAAAAACGCCATTGTGGTGCCTCGCGAAGGGAGGAACCCGAGACGTGAACTTGGGGATGGTCCTGAGTTATTAGATGGAGTCGAGAGAGAGAGAGAGAGAGAGAGAGAGAGAGAGAGAAGAGAGAGAGAGAGGACTGTGGCGGTGGACCACCATTGCTGCCGTTCCTCAAGGAGGGGGGGAGTGTTTACACTAGAAGTGTGTGTGTGGTAACTGTCTCCGCAGACAGACTCGTCGGGAATACACAGTTTCTGAGCGTGTGAGTGTTTTTCCTTGCCCGTCGAGGGCCCATTACTAGCGGGTCGCGTACACCCCTGAGTAAAACATCGTTCCAAACAAAGACGTCTTATATCCAGGCAGGCGGTACTGTGTAATTACTTCAGACGGTTGGTGACTTCACTGGCAACGCAATTTCTTCCACTGCGTGGGACCGTGTGGGCGTCTGGCGTGAAGCGCGCAGCGTCTAGCATCCTCGCACCTGAACTGTCGACGGTTCGGCATGAGACGAACGCTCCAGACAATTCGGACACTCAAAGTCAAACGAACCGGGCCACCCTTACGACCTGCAAGAATAACAGGGTGTTTCCAGCGGGGGGGGTGGGGGGGTGCGACAGACTTGAGTGTCAACAACAGAATCGACACTGTGCATAGGGGCCAGTTGACTGGACTCCCAAGTGTGCCGTGCTGAAGTGGAGAGGGAGAGAGGGAGAGACACACAGAAAAAACGGCATATATCAGCACAAACCCATTTCCTGTCCCGTCTGGACTGAAGTAGAGCTGTCGCTCGCCCGGCGCTCGCAGGCTTTATTATTTGGGGAACAACGCTCTGTGTTATTCCGAGTGCGTTGTCGTCAGTGGCTCTCCCGGGCGCTCGCGATTACTCAGGCGGATGTCAGGAAAAGGCCTGGGTCACATCTCATTTTCGCTGTCTCTTGAAACGACGGCTACGCCTTAAAGACCGGGCTTAGCATGAGGCCCGGCTTTGGCAGCCGGCCAGGCCCCGAGGAGACTGCTCCAGCCGGGGGATTGAGTTACAGAACGCACCCTGGAAATGAGCTCCCATCCCTCCAGCGTCCTGCTCCCACTCTCTTCTCTCTCTCTCTCTCTCTCTCTCTCTTTATCTCTCTCTTTCTCTCTCCTTTCTCCCACTCTCTCTCTCTCTTTATTTCTCTCTCTTTCTCTTTCTCTCTCGTTCTCTCTGTCTCTCTCGCTCTCTCGCTCTCTCTCTCTCTCTCTCTCTCTCGTTCTCTCTCTCTCTTTCTCTCTCGTTCTCTCTGTCTCTCTCGCTCTCTCTCTCTCTCTCGTTCTCTCTCGCTCTCTTTACCCGGTCCTCTGGGTACTGGATAATCAAGAGTTTGTGTGTGTGTGTGTGTGTGCGTGTGCGTGTGCGTGTGTGTGTGTTATTGTGAGGGCATGATGATTGGAGAGGATCGGTCAAACGCATGTGTGGAGAGTTCCTCGGCCGCGCTCATGAGAAAAGAATTTTCGCTAATATAAATTAATAAATCGAAAAAAAGATGAGGAGAAAGTTTCTGTGGTAATACACTGTGAGATAAGTACATGCAGCTGTGTCAAAGATTAGATTTAGAGTCGTCTTTCTCACTGTCCAAATAGCCTTAAGGGTTGCAGGATGTCGATGAACAGCTGTACAATAAGTCCAATTAAAAAGTATTGTCATGACGACGAATGGACTTCCTGTCCGTGTCCGTTCTAGCCGTGTTCTAGCTTCTCCCGGCTTCTCCCAGACATTTCAGAACGCGTCCCATACCATGGTTCAAATCCATAGCGGAGTATGTGGCTTTCACATCCAAAACCATTTCCTTTGGCAGCATCCATGGCCATCCCCAACTCTAAACTCTGTGGTTAGCATAAACAGTCATTACACTCTCATCTAAAGAGCCAGTGGGCCACAGTGAAAATGAATGTGTGTGTGATGAGGCCGGCTGTATTTACGCTCATTGAGGATACGGTAGTCCTGATCAAAGCCTCGGTGCTATTACCAATGGCTCCTGTGATGTCAGAGAGTTTTCAGTCTGTCTTTCTTGAAAACCCCTTTTTGAGCTTGCCCCCGGCTTCACGATGGCCAACCCTCAAGTTTTTAGTTTTTTTTTAACGTTAAAGCCAGGTATTGTCCTCTGTGACAGTCACAGGCATTCAAGGCACAAGATTTCTCCCTCTCGTTCTCTCTCGGCTCAGATGGGATCTTGGAGGTATACCAGGCTGTGATTTGCTCCCCTTCTCGTTGCCCTCTGTGACCTTGGTCGGGGGAGGAACAATATCTTCCTTGTGTTTGCCTCCTGTCGGACTGTCAGTCCCCTGGGCAGGTATTTCCTTACGCTGAGATACGCGGTCACAATGGAAGAGAGAGAAGGGAAGGTCGCGTTTCTCACTCATATCTAAACCCTCTGCTGTCTCCTTGTTCTTCCCTTGAAAAAGATACTTCTCTGTGAGACACATAAGCCCCGCTCAGTGACATGTCCGAAGGGCATGATGCATTTTGAGTAGTTCTTCTTTGGTTGGGGTTATCATTTGTTCTTTTTTTTTATGATGCTGATCGTGGGTTAACTGGGGGATCATATCAAAGATGAGTTGGTTTTCGGCTTTCTTTTCAAACGTGCTTATGTTCCTATACTGTTCCTTTAAAACAGAGCTGGTTCTACTTGCCGTCGGGTTTTTCCAGCCCCCTTTCCCCTGCTCCTCCCGTCAACTCTCTCCTGTCTCCTCCACCTTCCTCCTGTCTCTACTCCACCTCCCTCTCTCCCCTGCCTCCTCCACCTCTCTCCTGTCTCCTCCACCCCCTCTCCCGGCCTCCTCCACCTCCCCTCCTGTCTACTCCACCTCCCTCTCTCCCCTGCCTCCTCCACCACCCTCCTCTCCTGTCTCCTCCACCCCTCTCCCCGGCCTCCTCCACCTCCCTCCTGTCTACTCCACCTCCCCTCTCTCCCCCTGCCTCCTCCACCTCCCTCCTGTCTACTCCACCTCCCTCTCTCCCCTGCCTCCTCCACCTCCCTCCTCTCCTGTCTCCTCCACCCCTCTCCCCTGCCTCCTCCACCTCCCTCCTGTCTACTCCACCTCCCCCTCCCTGCTCTCCCACCTCCCTCGTCTCTCCACCCTCTCTCCCCTGCCTCCTCCACCTCCCTCCTGTCTACTCCACCCCTCTCCCCTGCCTCCTCCACCTCCCTTCTGTCTACTCCACCTCCCTCTCCCCGGCCTCCTCCACCTCCCTCCTGTGTACTCCACCTCCCTCTCTCCCCTGCCTCCTCCACCACCCTCCTCTCCTGTCTCCTCCACCCCTCTCCCCGGCCTCCTCCACCACCCTCCTGTCTACTCCACCTCCCCCTCTCCCCTGCCTCCTCCACCACCCTCCTCTCCTGTCTCCTCCACCCCTCTCCCCTGCCTCCTCCACCTCCCTTCTGTCTACTCCACCTCCCCCTCTCCCCTGCCTCCTCCACCACCCTCCTCTCCTGTCTCCTCCAGTCCTCTCTCGCCTGTCACCTCCAAGGGTAATAGCATTAGCAGGACTTGGCGACTCGCTCGGTCTGGAAAGAAACTCCTCTCTCCAACCTGTTCCACAGCCCTCAGGCTTCTCTGCAAAGTCAGGTCCAAATTCCAGTGTGAACCTTCCAGTCAGGAACAGGGACTATCATTATTACTTTTCCAAAAGTATCCTACTGAATGAGGTTGTTTGGGGGAATTAAAGGGACGTTTTGATTTTTGGTCTGTTCACGGCAAAACTGAAAGTTATATGCTGTGAAAGTTCTGAATCTCATCAAATTTCGAGGACACACATTTTCGTTTGGGCTAAACATGTTAGTAAACGGTCGAACTTCAGAAATGTCCTGTAAAAAGCAATTCCCTGATTCCCCCTTTTGATTCGAAAATGCAGACAGGCCTGTGGTAACTAAGGTAACAGCTCTCCCAGTATAAGCTGCGGCTTGTCGTGTTGACGCTCCTGGCTAAAGACGGGATTGGAGATGACCGATGCTTGAACTTGTGGCTCCTCTGAGCAATGCGAGTTCAAAGCCAGATTCCTCATGGTGCTTCCTTTCCCCAGAGGAGTACATTCTATCTGGGAGCATGTGGTGCCGCCCCGAAAAAAATCTCCCAAGCGATAAGACCTGAACGGCCTGCTGGAATCCAGAAGGTAATGGTAGACACGCCATGGACACTGTCCAGAACCGGCTCTCTGGCGGAGCCGCCATGTCTTCAACCCTCTACCTTGAGCCAGGAGAAGAGCTGTAATTCTCTCACGCACCTTCGAGGCTCGTTCCGTTTCTCTCTCTCTCTCTCTTTTTTAGGGAGGTAGGCTCGTCTTTTACTCATTTGGAGACACGGTGGTACAATGTATGCCCTTCTGTGTTTGATGTTATCCGTTTCGATTCGACTTCTGTTGAAGGGGAAAGCATATCAGCGAGATGTTTTTCTTAAGTGGTTTCCAATAGCAACAAGAAGATAAATAGAAGCCCGGGAAGAAAACATTTGGCAACTTTAATATTGGTCCTCCTCTCCCCCACTCCTCTCTCTCTCTCTCTCGATCACTCGCGATCTCGCTCTCTCTCGCTCACTCGCTCTCACCTCTCTCTCGCAGCTCTCCCTCTCATCTCTCCCTCTCTCTCACTCTCTCTCCCTCCCTCTCTCTCTCCCTCCTCTCTACTCTCTCTCTCTCTCTCTCCCTCTCTCTCTCTCACTCTCTCTCACTCTCTCTCTCTCTCTCTCTCTCTCTATCTGGGGGTGGAGGCACTCGAATGCAAAGTTCAGTGAATTATTCTGGCACGGCGGCTTGTGTGTAATGACTTCTGACAGCAGTGGAGACACTCTGAAGAGCATGTCTGTCTTTGCATGAGTATTTGTGCGTCTATTCTCGAGAACCACATTCCAATTCTGGAACCATTATTATATGTGAGTCGCCACGAGCAACCGCATGTACAGGACGCCGAACTGAAGAAACTTCAACTCGAAACAAATGCAGGAAAGCAAACGTTACCAGTGGAGAGAAAAACCTGGCTCATATTATCTCCAGTCTCCTAGGTATACCCCCTTAAAGGAACCTGAAAATAGAGTTAGGAAAGCAGTAAAGAATGTCAGTGAAGTATTAGAGTAATTTGGGGGCTCTAGTGGGGGAAGAGCAGCTGCCTGCTCGATCACACAGACATACTGGCTGGAGAGAATCTGGCCCTTGTTCCTGTCTGGCTGCGGGCCAACACTGATGGGATTTCTTTTTCCTTTTTTTTTCTTCTTCTACTCTTTTTTTTCTTTCTTCTTCTCTGCTCTGCAATGTATTAAGTTTTCTTTCCGAAATGAAAAAAAAATGCACGGAAGAAACAGGTTACCTTTTTTATTTGTCGAAATCATTTACGACAACGTGTGGAAGCAATCGGGTTTGGGACTTCACTGTGTGTGCTGTGTGTTGTGGCTTTCTGTATCATATCGCATTTGCACACCCTGAAAACTTTACCTCGACACTTGCAAACAATTTGGGGGGGGGGTTCAACGATCTTGTGTACTTTCACAGGGAAAACATTAAATGTTGTACATGTGCTAAAGGAATTCAGTAATAGTATCATTTGGTAGGAAGTAGTCTTGCTCAGATTTGCCGGATAACACAAGAAGGCGCTCGCTTAACACAGAGCAGGCTGTGTAACCGGAGGGCTTCATACTCCAGACATGAACTAGCCCAGTCCCAGCAAGTCCACAACATAACACCAAGAAACAAGCCTTTGTTGTCTCACAGACGCAGGAAACACTGGGCTCGCGAGTGGCATTTCTAGACGATCCCCCGCTTCACCTTAACCAGCGTCGGGGTTAGGAATACTGTCGCCGTTTAAGCTATTACCAGGATGGTCGGCATAGACATGCTGGGCCAGTGTGATGTCTCTTTCCTGGTGTCTGGTTGACACAGGACACCCTTGAGTGATTCGCCAGTTGGAGGATGTCACGTGTTTCAGATGACCTCCACTTTGATGTGGTTGTAAACTGAGCCTCCAGAGGGCCTATTGCTGTGGTATGCCAGCTGGGCTGATATGGGGGTAATTTGTGGAGAGTGTGGAGGGGTGGGGTGCGGGTGCGGGCGCGGGTGCGGGCGGGGGTGGTGGGGGTGGGGGTGGGGGTTGGCTGGAGTCGAGGGGTGGGATGTCTTTTGCACTGGGCTTGAATCCTCTCTAATCTCTCTAATTGGGATAGGGGGTCCCATGGAGCTCGCCCCTCCCCCGACAGCTGCCAGATCTTCGTGACCCCGAGGGGAGCGAAGTGACAGGGTCAGAGGAGCACGGCTATCAGAGTGACTGACTGAGTGTCTCCCTCTGCTCTCTCCGCCTGCTAGCCTCCAGGCCTCCTCTCGAAGCCTGCACGGGCTTGCCGATGACTACCTAAGGGAGGACCAGGGTACCCAGATCTTCTCCTGCGCTCCCGCTGACAAACCCCGCCTCTTCGGCCCCCTGACATTCCTCTGCATCTGGCGTCTGTTGTGTCTTGCCATTAAAACCTGTTGCTTGTTTTCACACTCCGGGCGTGTGAAAACCCTCCGGACACTCGGAAGATTTTTTTTGTTTGTCTGTGTCAACAGGAGACCTGTAACCAAAAGGCAGAGGCAGGGAGCTAGCGCTGTGTTGATTAGGCATCGCACAGCTGAGTAGGCCATACAAGGCAACCGAGGTGTTTTACAGGGCTTGGTGTTTGGAGGATAATAGCTCGTCGAACCTACTAGCTGTCATGTCTTTATTGGCATGTGCCTGGTGGTATTCACGCGTGTGCAGTTACATCGCAAGGCCCTCAAGGCTTGTGTAAATACTAACTTATGTTTCATGGTGGAAGGGGGGTGAGACAGGGGGAGAGCATGTGTTGGAACAGCTGTCATTTTCTCTCCCAATGAGATGTCCAACCTCTCCCGTGTTATCTGAGTACTCTTCACCACCTTCAGAAAATGACAAGCCAATTGAACGTGATTACGAGTCAATATCTAATGTTTCTTATAAGTAGTCAATATCTAGTGTTTCTTATAAGTTTAAAGTTTCTCTAGCCTACATAAATGATCGTTTTTTGTGTGCAGTATTCTATATGTCTTAGTCAAATTAACAAAGTTAGTGGAGCATGCACCTGGAAAAAAAAATACAGGTTACTGTTATATATTTTAATCAATGTAATTATTTGTTGGGTAATTGCATGAACAACCGGTAAGTTAAATCTTCATGACAAGTGATACAAATTGATCGGTTTGCATTAAAACGTATGCAGATGAATACTCTTCATTCATTGGTCACGTTTCCATCTTTGCGTCACTGCCCCTGAACGACGTAGAGAATCATAACATGACCATTAGGGCACGATAGCACAAGTCTAGTGATGCGATTGCGAGGGAATGCACTCAGAGGACGTGAGAATCTTCCCTTTCGAAAAAGCACGCCTATCGCATTCCAACTTTTAGTTCTTTCAAGTCTGAAGCTCCAAATCTGAATTCTCCAGGAAGGAATTGCAGCGCGTGGAGTTAACGCTAACTTTCTTTAACTTTAAAGGACACGGTGTAGTTGAAAATCCGTACGACTTCGGAAAAGGGCATGCGATGGTTTGTGGGAATTTCCTATTAAAACCGTGAGAACATGCATTGTTTCATATGGAGATCCGCAACAGTGTATAAAATCTTCGTGGAAAGAATGCAAAGACCATCAACCACATTTCCTTGATATGTGGTGTTTTCACTACGGTCATCATAAAGGAATTTCGGGTGTGCTTTTCTAAACCTTAACACTGGGACAAGATCTTGATTCTGAGGCAGTGGATACGGATTTTTGGGACTCTGATTCAATGAAGTAACTGAAATCCCTATGCTGAAGTGTGGTGACTTTTATCCGTCTCTTTCGAAATGGCAAGTTTGGCCGGGTTTAAAAAGTGGACAAGGAAATTTGTTTTGTTTCTGTACTCCGTGTTGATCATTTTCGGCGGCCTCAGTGTCGGGTCCCCTACCCATAGTCGTCGGCTTGTCTGTTGGCAAGCCATCATGAAATGTCATGGAGAGCCAGAGTGCCATTACGCATACGACCAATACGTTTATGCATGCGCTCCAATTATTAACGGGGATCAGAAGAAATGTCCCAGTCACTGTATATCATCCCTCATCCAGCTTAATTTAACCGAAAGTGGACCCACATTGGAGGATTGTGATTGCGCCTCGGACCTGGTCTGTAGGAACACCAAACGTGCCATAGAACCATGCCTGCCCCGGACCAGTAGCATGGGCTGTACCGAAGCACGGCGACAATGCGAGAGAGACTCTCAATGCAGCTCGGCAATGCAGGACTACTTATTCCATTGCCGCAAACTTTTTGGAGGTGAAAGATGTTCTGATGAGTGTAGAAGAGTTATAGCCAATATGCGCTCCATACCAAAAGCACAACAGTTAGACACTTGCGTATGTGACGGTACAGAGAGAACAATATGCGAGTATGTAAAAGTAAGTATGAAAAACTTTTGCTTTGATGCAGATGAAAGGTATACAGGTAGTGGATATTCAGACTCCGAGGAAGATTTCGAAGACTACCTTGAGGAAGCGGAGGACTATCCGTATGAGGAGAACTCGAGTAACTCTTTCGCTTGTCAGAGTGCAATTACCGCTGTGGCTACCATTTTGGTTTTACCCCATTTTATCTAATGGGCATCTTACATTGTTGCAGAGATTCTTAAAACAGTTTGGCCTCTTGATTTTGTCACAGTCAAATGAATAGCATCGTAAACGTTTTACGGATACTTTTATTAGAAACACACCTGCTTTAGGCTGCTTCGAGAACTGGCACCAAGTGTCATATCAGGAGCCTACTATGTAGATACGTGGGCCTATTTGGTTAACTAGGTCCAATAAGCTAAGCTGTAAGAGTCAACCATTTTTATTAGACACATTGTAACCCAGTAGTGTATATGGTGTCACACAACTATGAACTTCATTTCTATTTTCTCTGATCACGCACACACAATAGTTAGGTTATAATCATTTGTGGAACACAGAAAAAGAGTTTGTTGTAGTTTCAGTCAAATCTCAACTTCATATTTCACCATAGTTTCAAGATGAAAAAGTAAAGATTATTTTTATATGTAAAATGTGTAAAGGTAAATTGTACAGTATATTGTATGATATAAATTTGTTTGCAGAGCTATTTGTTTATTACTGCTAAGATATTTGCACTCTATTGAAATGTCAAAGCTTCACTTTGATTTTATTGCATTATGTGCCCACAGTGGGAAGAAATATATCTTTCTTAAAGTGCCGTTGACTCCTGATATTTGTCTAAGTTTACCTTCTGTGGCCAGATCCGCAATTGGCAGTTTCAGTACTGCGGTTGTCTTTCGACAGCTGCACCACGACATTCCCACCAACCCTCTCATTAAAAACCAAAGTTGATTCGAGCTACCGAATGTTGTCTAAATCCCAGTACAAATAACGAGAGTGAAAAGAAAAGCTCCGACTTGGATCGATACACTTGACCCTGTAAACATCAATGTTTGCAGAAGGCATAAACTGTTAATGCTTGAAAGTCTGTTCAAACACCAGAGAGAGTGAGAGCCCCTCCCCTAGGGGATTGCTGCACAAATGGAGCTAAGAAGGCCCTGACTAGTTTATTTATCCTCACCCCATGTGTTTGTTAGAAGTCCTCACACAGACACACAGAGGGGGGAAAAAGCTGTATTCGGGTGAATGGAGACTTAAGTAGCCATTACAAGTACTCCAAATGCTGTGTACATGAGCCAACATTGCTAAGCCTAAAGATGTTTACGTTTACCTTTTTTTAACTTCATTAAAAAATAAATGTTACAGAGCTAATTGCGGGGATTGTTTCAATCGCCAAAAACACGGGCGTGGGAGTCGATTATAAGTATTCTCTCTTTACACTTTTAATAGAGAGAGGAAGTTCTCTCCTATACTTTTCATAAGAGGACTTGAAAAACCGATGATGGCGGCCATGTTGTTTTTCTAGAGGGGGACAAGGGCCCTACAGCCTGCTGAATGGCGGAGAAGTCGAGTGGCACTTCTGTCATGGAAATGTAAAACACACAATGGTGGAGCAGCACAATGCGCTGGCACTTCATTCACTCTGCTTTTCTGACACCTTTGGGGACGCAGTGGGGGTGAAGGGCTAGTCGTTCAGCACAGAACAGCGGGAGAGAAGCAGAAAGCCCCCATTTTCTCTACTTGGCCGTCCAAGTACGAAATATCTCTGCGCTCCATGCTGGCAAAGAATTTGCTATGGCTCTGCATGTGAACTCTTGAAGCGGTGTATATACAATTTGTACATTTGGCATCTTTTTACTGAATACCTTATAAACATTTGGTTTATATACCAAACTCAATTTGGGCTTTCTTTTGATTGATTTATAAGTTGAGAAACTCGTGACAGTTACTAAATAAGTACGTCGTAAACACAAACTGGGCAGCAATTATTTTTTATTCTTGTGAAAAAGACTAACGTCATAACTACTTAATTCTATAGTAACAATACATGGTTCTGTAGCTAAACAACAAAAAATATTTTCAGCACTTTTGGTTGTTAAGTCCATTTAAATGGACTGTCCTAAAAGAACCCAGTGATATATAGTGTTCCAACGGCTTCCTGTGTTTCTGAAACAAAAAAATATGCAAACCTTGGAAGCTCTTTTAGCTTGTCAAACTGATGTGGCGAATGCATTTATGGGCCTTTGTTATGACCCACAAAAGAGGGTACTGTCGCTTTAAGAAAGAAGGCCTCTGCTCAGACCATTAATAATTGTAATGCCTCTTCATTATTGCTCGGGATAATGAAGGAATGAAAGTCATATGGGGCCCCCAAAACCATACTTTCCCCAGAAATGTTTTCAATTAACTTTTGGCACCAGTGGCAAATAGGCAAGTTGTTTTTTTTCCCCATGCTGAAACAGGATAGAGTCAATAGGAGCTTTCGCTGCAGGGACCAGAGCTTCATTAAAATAGCCTCATCATAACTCACAGGCCCACCCCTCACCCCACCCCTCATCCCCTTCACACACACACATGCACGCACTCACAAACCACCCCTTTATTATCTGAGTAAGTTGAAGCGGAGGCCGACTACTCGACTTTACTTTACGCAAAGTTAGCATTCAGTGAAGAGAGTGTTACTCACTGCTGACAAGATTTATTAAGCTGAAAGCTTCGACCACATCTATGTCGACAGACAAGATCCCCATTGTGTAATGAAGATAAGTTGGCAACAGTTTATTTTAGTGCAAGTTTGTCATGCAAATAGAGGGTTATAAAACTGCATTGGCTTCACATGCCTCCTGTTATAAAAGTACATTCCTCAGTGTTCCTCTGACAAAAGATTTGTCTACATTTGAAGATAAAAGTTTGGGTAGCCTTCTCCCTTCTTGGCTAACGGTGGTCACTAATGCCTGTAGGTAACTCCCTCTCTCTTCTCATAAGCCCCCCCGGTCCAACTTCCCAGAAAGGTTTTTCAAATTCCAAGCTGCCACATTGATTCTGTCACGTCAAGCCTTCTCTTGAGATCGGCCAGCCTTACAGCCTTCCGATCCAGATCGCTTTCCTCCCCGGGTGCCTCCGAGGGAACCATGTGAGATGGAGAGAGAGACACGGTGGGAGAAAATGTGCTCGGATTTCCCGTCGTCGCAAACCTTCAGTCTGTTTTTTCCGAATCGTAACGAAAGCTGAGTTCACTCTCTCTCTCTTCGGGTGTGTGTGTGCTCATGAGGGAAAGTACTACTTTACTCTGGTACGTTTTCCCCCGGCAACCTGCTGTCCATCAACTATACCCACAGACTTGAGATTCTCAGAGTTCGACCGAAGAATAAACAAACTCGCCCGCAAAATGGTTGAGTGCTCAGTAAACCTCAGCGACTAAATCAGATAGGTGTGTGTGTGTTTGTGTGTGTGTTTGTGTGAAAGAGAGAGAGAGGGGAAGGGGGCGACCGGTTCACCCCGGGCTTCTGGAAAGGTGAGAGGGGGTCGTAGCGGGGGAGGGGTTGATTGATCATGGTTAAGGGCCTTGGGGGAAGGGTTCGGGGATAGGGGTCGGGAGGGGGAGGGGGAGTAGAATGTTGTTCAGTTCAGTCCTCCCTGAGTGATGAGGCAGACACAGAGCACAGCAGCCAATCAGATAACTTCTCCCTATCTGGGAAGGGCTGGATGGGAGCCCGGCTGTGGGCGGCGGCTCCGATTGGCTCCTGCCGTTCCCTACAGCCGCCCAGCCGGAGGGGGACTGGAAGGGGTAACTTTTGAAAGGAGTGAGGGAAGCGTAGGTTTGGAGAAGAGGAGAAGGAGGAAGAAAACACAAAACATTGCTGACACGGAGCATAACTTCATTTCCACGGTGCTGGGGCAGCTGTGGTGGAGTAATCTGCCGTAGCAGGGCCTGGAAAACATCAATGGCTTCTCTGACCCCAGGGGGGGGGGCACTCCAACTGTGTCCAGCCGTTTAGAGGAGTGAGGGGGGTTCCTTTCACACCATTGAGGGGACTTGTCTTAAAGAAATATCCCCCTTACCTCTCCTCCACCGATACTACAGGCTGTGTGTTTAGGTCCAATGAGACAACAATGGCTCACTTTCTGTGAGCAAACGAAAGAATGAGTGGCTCTCACTACTTGATCAGTGAGCTGCAATGGTAGAGTGGGTTCAATAGAAGATATACTACTCAAATACCAGATTCAAATAAGGTCATGAACTTTAAATTTGGTTCAGGACAATCTGCAAATATATGTATAGAATTGATTATTCCTATAAAATCTTGTTCAGTGTTGTTTCTGTTTGAAAATGTTTTAAATGTGTGATCTGTTCTGTTACGTAGGCAATGAAACTTTGTTCTGGAAACTTCCGAGCACCTTTTTAAACGGTTCACATGTATTTATCTAAAAAAATCTCCTTCACATCCAGGAGAAAATCGGAAAAAACGCTCTCCCCCCAAAAACAATCTAGCAATTCCTCAAACCCTCTCCTTACTTTCAGTCGAACATCTCAAAGACAAACGTTCTCTCCTCTGCCGTCCTCGACGACAGATAAACAACACAAGTAAACAGAGAACCAGGCAGTCTATTGACGACGAGAGGTTCATTATTTTGAGCTAACCGTTTTGTTGTAGGGTGGAGAGAGAACAAAACATTTTAGCCTAAGATAATGGGGCGGAGGCTGAGGTGCGGGCCAGAGTGAATGGCCTCTCCCTGGAGCTCAATAGAGACCCAAAGCTTTACTTCATTATCCTGACATCCTGAAGGCTAGAGGCCACCACCCCCAGCGGCTGGCTCTTAGGTATTCATCCATCACACATTCCTCCCCCCCCCCTCCAATCTTGCTCTCGGCTCCCTGCGCCCTCTCTTAGGGGGAGGATGGGGGAGGCGGGGGTGGAGGGAGGGGGGGGAGGGAGGGGGGGGAGGGAGGGGGGGGGGAGGGAGGGAGGGGGTGTTGGTCTGCCATCCAGGGGAAAAGAAAAGCAGAAAATGTCAGCGTGTCAGAGAGGGGAGCGCATCTCAACCACACTGTCCGTTCGCGTCGACGTTCTCAGGGGTTCTGACTGAGATGTGTGTGCAAACACGTATCCACACACGTACGCGCGTACACACAGCGCGCGCACATACGCTCAGGCTGTTTGATGAGCTCAGCTCAGGCACAGATCAAACATGCGGTGTTGATGGTAAATGACTAAATGAAGCTACTTTAAATCGAAGAGCAAACACGCGAATCAAAGCCAGCTGAGCTGAGCAAACATCAGATCTGCCGCAACTCTTCCCCCCTTTGTCAGCGCAGGTCTCAGGGTAGCAGCCTTGTGGTAACAGATTAAAACAGGGAACTATAGTACTTCAGGCACAAGTTTGTCTGAACTGAGTCAGATAAACGTACAGGTTTTTCATGGGTCTACACATATACAAACTCCAGACTGTGTCAAATGATCTAACTAACATTACACAAGACGTGAGCAAAATGTTATCCAAGCCTGATTTTCCATGAAGAGAGAAAAAGTCTGGTTGAACTCTATCCAGTGAAGAGTTCTAAGATATCTTCTTTCATTGGTTTTTTTTTAACCGGATCACCGCAGATAAAGCCAAGCTGCATGTCACTCTCATAACACCTACACTTTCTCCTCAAACTCTCCACATTCTCTCACACACACACACACACACACACACAAACACACACTCTTTTCCTCCACCACCATCGTTCTGTCTCTGCCTGTTGTGTCAGTTCTTCCTCCAGCCAGCCCTCATGACAAGATTCAGCTCATCTGGTTCTTATTTTCCCTGCGTAGCCTGCAGGAATGTGTCCGTGTTTTTAAAGATGAGTTATTAGCCCGTCAGTGGTGCAAACTTTACCCAACACTGCTTTAAGTGGACCGGAGAGTGGATAGACTCACAATGAAAGGAGGCAAATACTATTTTATTTAAGACTGTATAGTTTATTATCTAATACAGCGACACAACTGACTTGACCCAATTGAAAAGTACTGGTTCATCAGTGTGGCTCTTAGATCTTGTATCTTTCAGACTTTTTCAGTTGAATGAAAAATTCCGGCTTCCAAATCACTTTATTTTACCACAGCATTGATATCGTAGCCACAGTAAGGGACGAATCCCTCCCCAAAAAAGCACACCGTTTCCATGTATGGAATGTGAAGTTGTTTTGGGGAACGTAACGCTTTACATGTGCCCAAAGTCCAAAAAGTGAAATCTCAAACAGTGTCGTGTTTGTCTGTACTCGGGTTTAGCAGTAATCGTCAGAAGTTGAACTTCCCAGGCAGGTGGCGCCAGAGAGTCGGCCTGTCTGGCAGATGCGGGCCTTCTGCCGTCTTCCTCCACTGCAACTGGACCAGGGTGACCAACAGGCCCAGTTCCCCTTCTCAGTCACAGATGACGGCCGAACTTCATATGGAAAAGGAGCTTATTACAAATACCATTCTCACGCATAATGATCAACAAGGTCACGGTCAAATGAAACGTTTTGAATCCAAAGTGTTCTAAAAGGAAGACACTGCTGTTCTTCCCGCTCACGTAAAGTGCTTCCTCGCTAAACACAAACATCTTTTTAAAAACGCCGACCGTCGTCCGAAAGCAACGATATTACTCACCCTTATCGGACATGACTCTCTGGCACGCCAGTCCTTCGAACACATGAGGGCACAGGCACGAGCAAATGCCGTCTATGAGAATCACGCTGCCCCCGTTTTGACAGGGCTGGCACTTGCACACGTTGTACTCGGCCACGTAATCTTCTATGGCCTCCTTTAGGTTGGTCCTGAAGGTGTTGACGTTAGGAAAACTGAGAGGAATGATGTTGTAGATGGGCTCTGGCTGCCAAGGAGAAACAGGAGAGAGACCGCTGTGACTGATCTTTTTACATTTACATTTAGTCATTTAGCAGACGCTCTTAACCAGAGCGACTCACAGTAAGTGCAGGGACATTCCCCCCGAGGTAAGTAGGGTGAAGTGCCTTGCCCAAGGACACAACGTCAGTTGACACGGCCTGGGAATTGAACCGGCAACCTTCTGATTAACAGCCCGATTCCCTAACCCATAACTCGGAATGAGCCCCGGTCTCATTGACGAGACTCAAATGACAACGTCCCGCTGTGAACCGTGATAATAACGATCGTAACGACCAACCGGGCTGTCAGTGCGTTCGTTTCATGACGGGACGACATAGCTCAGTAGATGGACCCCAGCCTTCTCTCTCACCTCGCTCTTGAGGAGAGCAGGGGTGTCGGCAAGTGAGCGGGCCCATTCTCGAATGGTGGCCAGGTCCATGACGCCGTCTTTGTTGAGCTTGGCCCTCATGGCGGCTGTGGTGTCGGAGGTGCCGCCCCTGACGAAAGTCACCACCTTATCCACAGCTGCTGACCCTTCCTTGTTGTCTAAACACAGCAAAGGAGGTGTACCAAGTGTGAGCACACAAATACATCTCAGTGGTTGAAGTGGGGAAAAAAACATTGACGCGATAACGCAGGTAGCACACCTGTGTTTTTGTTGTTGACGCTGTGGCAGTAATCCGGTTTGACGTGGACCTCTCCCCCGATTCCGACGTTGGTGTCAAAGTCGGCACTGATGCCGACTTTGACGCAGTCCTGGACCTGTCTGTCTGTAAGTTCTGCGAAGACACAACGATGCGAACAGGTGTCAACTTAGAACACTCGATGTAATAATACAGTTGTGACCAAGAGACTGTTCTCGGTTGGGAATTTCTGAACTAAGGAAAAACGGAGGCTTCGACATACTTGATTCCTTGATGGCATCTTGATTCAGGACGTATACGAGTTCGTACTCTCCGCCCGAAACTCCGTTCTTAGTGTAGTGAGTCCCGTAGTCCTCTATGAAGGCAAAGTACATGCCCTTCTCATACCCCAGAGGAAGTCGCATCACATCCTCAAGGAAGCGATCATTGACCTGGAGGTCATGGGAGAGCAACCTGTATTTACTTAACTCCACTCTCCCCTTCACTCGTATGAAGCTCCTTTTCTGATTGGACAGAGAAACGAGAGAAAGCAGGATTGGACAATGAGAACGTATACACACAAATGATAATGCGCCACGGATTCGATCTTGTGGACATTTTTCGACGTTGAATCCCACAAATCCACATTCCTGTTCTTCCTTCTTGATCTTTTACCTTTACTGCCCCGTCTGTTTACCTTGACTGTGGTGTACTCCGAAATCTCCTTGAGCAGATTTTTTTTGGAGTAGTCCACATCGGCACTCACGCCTCCTGACACCGTTGTATTTGACTTCTTTTGGGATTTCTCCGAGGGGCTGAATTTCAGAGACCCGCCCACTCCGATAGAGAACGTTGTCTCCTTCGTGATTTCATTGATCAGGGAGTGTGTGTCCTCGTAGATCTCCCGAGATGTAAGGTCTTCTGCACGAGTCTTGAGAAGAATTCAAAAGACCGTTAACTCAGGCAGGGATCATCTCTTACAACCGAAACTCACAGGGCCTTGCGTTGTCGCACAGAAAATGGGTTAGACTGAAGTGAAAAAGGTTTACCCCAACAATCTGCACCAACGCATATACAGCTTAACCCTGAGTCCATTTAAGTAAATGAGTAAAAGTAAAGGTGACCTCTTAAACTGACCTCGTAGTTGAGAGAGGCAATGTTCCATGGCAGCCTGTCCAAGTTCCGAGAAGTAGGGTTCCTCACTCTCCCGCATTTCCCGTTAAAAAAATCGTTATTGAAAGGGTTTCTGCGAGGATTTGCTCCAAGGATGTTGATTCTGTCACAAAGATCAACCAGGCCATGAGCACTGAACTCTCTCCCTCTCTCTCTCTCTCTCTCTCTCTCTCTCACACACACGCACGCACACACACACACACACCACACACCACACACACACCACACACACACACACACACACACACCACACACACACACACACACACACACACACACACACACACACACACACACACACAGAGAAGGTCTGATGTATAAATGTGTTCTCTTTTTCCCATCCTGTTGTCCTTCCTGCATGTGAGCATGTGATCAGCCACATCAAGTCCCCCGAGAGGGAATCGAACCCAGGACCTTGTTGTTGTGAGACACTGTGCCGCCTATCAAGTAGCAGTTGGAGGTCCTCACCCATATCCTGCCGTCCTGCCCTGTTCGTTGTTCTCCAGAGCGTTCGAGCCACAGGGAGGACGCACGGGGGGACCGTCGCAAGTCTCATCTGACGAGTCGTCACAATCAAAGTCCCCGTTACATACCAGCATCTTCTTGACACAAAAACCTTCACAAGGTGGGGGGGGGGAGAGGCAGTTAGCGCACACTGAGCAAGAGAGATAGAGAGGGAAACATGTTTGATGGATCGGATATTCGTTGGTCTGTGTGAAATGCACAGGTTTTTTGTATGCTGTACCTGAATCACACTGAAATTCATTCTCCGAACATGTTTTGGGTGGTAGGTTGCAGGGTTCAGCGGTGGAGCATGCCCTGTCTTCACCTAAGGACCCTTGGCAGGGCATTCCTTTAAACTGGCCAAACACCTCCACTCCTCGGGAACGACGCTATAGTAACAATTGGTAAATAAACACTGGTTGGCTCACGCACACAAGCAGACAAACGTTGTCTTTATGTCATGTTACTTGACAAACAGGAAAGTACAGTACAGGGGTGGATTTGGGAAGATCTTTCCTGTTTGAAATAGAACCCCTTCTCTCTGAGCTGTTGGGGTGGTCATATCCTTTCTCTATCCTGAACAGCAGAGCGTTGGAGGCATGCTTACTTGTGAATTGGTGCAGGGGGTCACAAGTAGTCCAATCAGACCAGCGACTCCACACACAGTCGATTTCGGAAGGTTCTACATCCCTCGTCATCCGCTTGAGCCTGGATAGGACAAACACACAAACACACACGCAGGTACACATACGGAAACATCCTCACACACACACACACACAGATCCACATAGGCACACACTTAGAAATTTATATTTTGGGTGCCCCAGTGGCTCGCCGGATAAATGCACACACCATGTGGGCTGGGGCCTTGCCGCGGTGGCCTGGGTTCGAATTTGGCACAGGTCCTCAACCCCATGCACCCCCTCCCCCCCCCCACCCCCCTCTACACTAACTCTATCAACAAATAATAAAGGCAGAAATGCTACCTAAAATATATATTTCGAAGATAAATGCATATTTCAAGTGAGTAGCATGTGCGCGATTGTCTGTGATGAGCTTGTTTGAGGTGAGCTCGTCTGTCCTCTTGCGAACAGGAGAGATGATGTGCAGCACATACGTGACAGGGTCCTCTCCGAGCACAGCCCCAATCAGACACAGAACGCCAACAAGCAGAGCAGAGAAGGTCCTCATCGTGAACATCCTGGTCAGAGAAGGATGAGCTATTCATGAGTCCATCGCTGCTTATGTAGGGCCGCCACACTGTTAATCATTTCAAACCCAGCGGAGACGTTGTGGATCCATACTTGGAACGTTTCCCAGCGAAATGCGCAATCGAAATCTGAGAAGAACTCAAAGGCCACTCAAAAGTGCATTTTACTATCCACAGGTGGTGAACATACTTCAATATTTCCACCCAGTACAAAACTGTAGAAATCAAAATACAATTCATAAAAGATAAGAGAAATGTTGGTCAAATACATGTATTTATAGGAGACACATGTATAATTTGCATTCAATTATTCCTCTTTATACTACCCAGCCCATGTTTGATCCTGGAAATAACTAGAACAAGAACTTGTGACACTTCCAAAGACGTTACAAGACCTTGTCTCAGAGTACTGAAGTCAGAACTTAGTGCAGGTATAGAGAACCAATGCAAGTTCGCAGGCCTTCAGGTGGGTTCCTGATTACAAGGTATCTGTTTACTACACCACTAAAGTGGATTTGTACATGACAGGTGTCTGAATCTCTGCCACACCACAGTCAGGATTGGTACTGATTACATGTGTCTGAGTTTGTTGGAGGGCGGAATGACGGGATAGAAATATAACGTCTTTTTCTGTCTGAAAGCAATATTATTACAATACTAACATGATTTATATCATATAAATAATTTTACATAAATAAGAGATTTTATTTAAGACTTTATAAACACACACTTGTCACGCAGTTTACGGGAAAAGCTAAATAAATATTGATAGAGGTAGTGTAGTTTAAGTTGCAACATCACATTGTTTACAAATCTGAAGTCCATTGAAAATGATGGGGGATGTTTGTCTAGTTTGTTGTAACTGTCTTAAAACGACTGTACTCGCCGTGAAATATATTATTGTTGCTTGCATTTTTCCACCGGTACACTCTTGCACTTTTGAGGTTTTTGCTGTTTAATTGTAACTTGTCTAACTACATGCTCTTATGGTTCTTCCCTTTGGGACTTATTTAGCTTTCACAATGTATGTTTCATGTTTGTCGACCCGCAATGTTTGGGGCTATCTCGTTGTTATGATCAGTGACCTATGCACTTTTGTAAAATTCTCTCTTGGAAGTCGCTAAAAGTCGCTAAAAGTCGAATAAAAGCGTCTGCTAAGTGCATACATGTAAATGTAACCAGGCAGTCAAGGAACGAGCAACATTTACTGGCCACATCGCAAAGTACAGTCATCCCATTTCACATCCCAAACTCACAACAGTGCAACAACCTCCTAATCACTTAACAACAAGACCACATCTCAATGACATAGTGTTTAGTACAGTGTAAGAAAGTCAACGACATATCATGTCGAGTTCATAGTTCATCTTATTCATGTTTTATTTCTTTGATATTTTATATCCAGCACCCACATTACTCTTGTAATCAAGGTGTGCACTCATTCTCTTTCAGGCTCCTTGAATCTGTTAACTACATGGTGTATCATAGATGCACACTGCGGTCCACATCTCCACTAGAACACGGTGACTATCCGTTTATTAGTCATCATCATTAGACATTGGGTCTCACTTCAACACAGAAAAGGACCTGTTGTATTACTATGTTTAGCCTGTGTTCTGCTCCTCTCTTTCACCAACCGTCTCTGGAGGAGGGGATCCCTCACTGAATTGCTCCTCCCGAGGTTTCTTCCATTTTTTCTCTTGCATTGAGTTTTTCTGGGAGTTTTTCCTTGTCTTCCTTGAGGGTTTAGGTTGGTTGAGGGGCGGCTCTATGGGCGTATGTGAAGCCCTCTGTGACATTTGATTGGGTTTCACCTCAACACAGAAAAGGACCTGTTGAGACACAGTGGTCAAATCCTCTCTGAGGCATGAGGGGCTGATGATGGAGTACATAAAGCAAAGAGAACTTCCAACCAACAGGTTTTTGTTATTCAGTCAGGTGGACACTACATCATAGGACCAACAGTCACTGTATTTTAAGAAGGCTATCAGGACTCCTACAAGCTAGCCTCCTAGGAGGCCATTTGGTTCCCTTGCCCCCTGGAGTAATCTCCAGCCTAGGAGCCTCACTAGTACTGGTATTGTTTGATACAGGACTGTCACTGATACACAATATTGATTACAGTAAGAATAGGAATAAGTAATAAGAATACATTAACTGACAAAAAGCGAATGCAAAAATCCTAGATTTTCCCACAACACACAGAGACAGACAGACACATGTGCGCGCACACACACGTACACACAAACTCACTGTTTGTTTAACAAGCTTGGCACAGGTACAAGGATCTCTAGTCATGCCTGCAGTGTTGACGGTAAATGACTCAATTTAAATCTGAGAGCAAACACGCAAATCAAAGCCAGCTGAGCTAGGCAAACACCACAGCTCAGCTTCAGATCTTCCTGTACATGTTTCCAAATCTCTGAGCATTAGCTCTGTGGTAATCGCTTTGCTCACAGTAGACAATCGGAAAGCGTCTGAAAATGTGGATCTGGTGCACCTTGGGTACAATCCCAAGTAAAGTCTTTACGTTCGATCTCAAGTATGGTGTCAAATGATGAACATCACACAAAAAAAGCCCAAACAAGGTAGAGCAAAAACATCAGCCGTATACTGATTGTGCCACAATCTCTGTCTCCTGCTCTCGTTATCCACCATCTTTCTGTTTCTGCTTATTTTGTCAGTTGTTCCTCTATCCAGATCTCATGACAAGATTCAGCTCATCTGGTTCTTATTTTCCCTGCGTAGCCTGCAGGAATGTGTCCACGTTTCAAAGATGAGTTAGTTGCCTGTCAGTGCAAACCCTACCCAACACTGCTTTAGGTGGACTGGAGAGTGGAGACACTTGGGCAGGGCTGTGTTGGGCCTTGCCACGAAATGCACCCCCTGCTATCTTTGACTAGGAAAGTGCCACATGCCTGAAACCTGCTCTGGTTACTCATACTAATCCCCTTAATATACAGTAAGAACCATTTGATACTGGGATATACAGAACAGAAATTTCATGGCAGGGCTGTTTTGGGGTTTATCTAGGGGCAAAACCTCGGTTACTCCAGTTAATCCATAGACCTTATTGTGAACAGTTTCATGTAGGATTTTTTTTTCCTACTCAACTACACCCACTAATCATATCACCAACACGAGTCTCTCATGAGTAGACCATGTTTACTTTTGCGAGGTGATATGAATAGTACTACAGGGAAAGAGGAAAAATATGGATTTTTGATCATTGGGTAAATTATCCTTCCAACTGGGCTTCTCAAATTAAACGACTGCGGTTCAAACTGTTAAAAATGTAATAATGATCCATGTCGTTGCCTGCTCGGGGCGCACAACCATCACAAAGAATGTGAGTTTGTCAAGACGTAATCGAGGACAGCTGTCCTTGACTGCCTTGTGTTTTTAAAAACAGGCTTGATATTCTGCCATAAGATTGTTTGGTGCTGTGCCTTCTACTAAATTTACGACATATTATGAGAAACAAACACATAAAAAACACTATTAATGGGTCTGTTTACATGAACCCACTTCGATCTTTTGACAGAATTGTTCAATCTGGTTTCACTATAGCCTACAATGCAAAGTGAACACTACTGAAGTGCAGGTCCCTTCCAGTGGCCGTCAAAAATCGTGTCATCGCGAACTTCTCACTGTAAACCACGCGGGACTACTTTCCTCAACGTACAATATCACATATCATTAAACATTCACCCATTGTAAAGCATCCTTTTTTAAACGATCCCATTGTCTTCTTCTTTTAAAAAATATATGTAGGAAGGCATTATCAATGTGTCCTCAGGTATAACAGACATATTTAACGCCAGCAGGTGGCGCCAGAGTTGATTCAACAGTGTCCCAGTGTGCCTGCCTCCACAACAGCTCGACCAGATTGACCAACAGACCCAGCTCCCCTGCTGGATCACAGATGCTAACACTGGGATTCGGGTTTCCCGTCCTTTATCTCCTTTAAATGACATGGCATGATTACAAGTACCATTGCTGCACATAATGATCGTCGTGGCTGAGGTAAAGATTGACCTTTGAATCCAACATCTAAAACTAAAGACAATGCAGTCTCTGTGATTTCTGCAGATCCTATAGCAGATTCAACCTGGTTTATCACAGACCATACTTAGAACACTGTAATGGTTGCCAGTACGTGAAACAGCTGTGGCCACTGAGTGTCATAGATAGTTTGAGAAGCATAAAGCTCTGGAAGTAATTGAGAGACAACTGCACCTTTTTCTTTCATAAAAAAAAAGCTGAGGGCAATTTTGAGTGAGGACCCGAAGTGTAAAATGTGCAGTGGCCTCTTAAATGTTACCCTTTTTCCCCCCAGAGCTGTATATTGTCCCCATGATAGTATCTTGATCATCTTGTCGATCAGTTTGTAATATCAATCTACTGGCTGTTTATTGCCAAAATCAGTCCCCTTTGAGTCCCAAGAGGAAGCGCAGTCTTCTTGTTGTCTAGAAAGAGACCCTGCACATCCACACAGGATTCATCTGCCACCTGGAGGTCATAGGACCCAATGCTCTGTTTGCTCAGCTGCACTTTGCCCAGCACACACATGACAAGCTCTTTTTCGGACCAAAACACAAACAAAAATTATCCTGGGAAGAGCCGGGATAATTTGAAACACAAAAAAAGACTAATCTAAAGTGAAAGGAAATCAAAATGAAATGAAAAAATTATGAACGATCGTTCAAACGTTTTGGAAACACTTTCATCTTTGCAGTTTAGATGTATTTACCAAGTTTAATGTGTGCATGTACTAAAAAAAATCATACCACAAATAACCGGAATACAATCTCTTCATTGGGCTTCAAAGTTTTAGCTCCGCCCACGACTCCCACAAACACTGTTAATGATTTCAAACGCAGTGGAGACGATATGAATCCGAAATATGTAACAGAACCCAAAGCACACATAGGGGATCTGGAACAGATAATCACTGCATAAGTAACATGAGTTTCTTTAATCAACTTTGAAACACCTTTTGAAATCAAGACTTGATCATATATCGTAACACAGACTGTCAGTGTAACACATATGTCCACAAGATGGCAGCACCAAACCAATTTGAGATTTGTTCAGATTGCATGGCTCTCCAATAGTTTTTTTGTTTTTTTTACAAGTTTGAATTTGACTGTTTATTTAACACAATTCGGAAATCAATGCAAACGATCCAACACTGTTACATGAATGTGCAAATCGAGGCCATATCGCATGAAATTGAAGTGACGCTTTTGAAAGCCTTTCTGTGTTCAGTTTGAGGTTTTCCTGTTCCTTACCAGTCTCAAGAGAAAGAGCACCAGGTCTCATACACATTCCTACTTCTCAAAAGAAACCATGATTCTTCTTTCCTTTTTTTTGTTGGTCTGACTTAGCAAAAGTACATGTCCTTTCCCCCCCCCCGTAACACCCCTCCTGTCAATCTGGGGTCTGCCCTCGCTTGACCCCCTCCCCAGCTCGTGATAAGAGGCTTCTAGCAGGTCTGAGGTAGGGCCATCTGGTCAGGTCTCGCCTGGGACACACAAAAATGTGCTGAAGTCACAGCTTTTACAAGCATTCGCTGTTTCCTTCCAGCCCACTCAGGAAACGAGGGCTAGGCAAGGTGCTTGGTCAAAGTTTCTCTTGCTCTCCTGACTAGAAAGACTTCCTGTTTTTGGGGGAAAGTTGGAGCTAGGATATAGGACACACTAACTGTAGGCATTTATGTTTGAATCTTCTGTTTGAATCTTCTGTTTGAATCTTCTGTTTGAATCTTTAACCATTGTAATCCTCTCAGGACCTACCATCTGCATGCATATCCCTGTCAGCCATCGAGATCCCAATAATAGAATCTTCTTCCTGATAAGGAGAAGAAAATATCTTGATATTTCTTGCGTTGTTATGACGTTCTTCTTTTCATACATCTTCAGTGTATAAGCATTTCCTTATATGGCCCAGGAACAGAAAGATATCTTCGGAAGGCAACAGTAGGAGACAAACTCAGGAGGACTCCCCAAAAACGATTCTCTTTTTAAGCTATCACTAAGCAATCTATTGCTTCTACTCTCTGGAACAGCCCAGGGTAAGAAGACGACTCTCTCTGCTAGGAAATAAGGATACGTTGTCTCTAGTGCACATCCTGTGCCAGGACTCACACCCTATAATGGGTCCCTTTGGGATTCGGGGTTTCCGGTCATATTAAGACACCCGTAACTATCCTAGGCGGTGCTTTTAGTTTCCATGGGTGTCCAAGTATAAGTGCTTAGAATCCGTGAAGCACATTCGTTCTCGCTCTCTCTCTGTTGTTGTGGGACTGTGATGGTGAAATAGTGGCTACCTCCACTGACAGTGTAGTCATGTCTTAGGACACTTGTTTGTGACCTTCCGCTATAGATGGTAGACAACTAATCGTTGCATTTAAGAGCCTAACGATAAATGAGGTATTCACATGAAAATAAACTGAAGATTCTTCAGAAATTGGGAGCATCTTTCTCTATGTGATTTTTGACATTGCGTCTGGTTTACAAACACATGACCCTGTTATGTATGTAGGTCACTTCCGTCAAGCAAAGCCATAGAACCGTTCACCGACACAGAGAGGTGAGGCCTGCATTCCACGAGTCAGAAGACAGAGAAAAAGCAAAAAGAGGCCCTTCCTCAGCTTGTCTGTGGTCCGATTTCAGGGCTCATCTCCAGATTTTCTCCGAAATAACACTCTCTGTCAGCAGAACACAGGATGTGGAGCCAGGAAGGACAAGCTTCCTTCTGTCCGATGCTGTCCTATGGCTGAGCTCCGATCCAGACCAGTCCAGTTATATTGAAGCAACATGGCAGTTACTGTATGTCTCATGTAGGCACATTCGGTCCTTAAAAATACACTGTGCACCCTGCCTCCAGCAGCTCACCCCAAACACACAACACACACACACACACACAACACACACACATTCCGTAACAGAAAAACACCACGTCGACAACTTCTTTTTTTTGCTGCTGTCGTTGTGCCCTTAAAGGACAATAGCAGGACATGGGTTTAAACAGGGGGCCATGAACTGTACCTCGTTTTTCTTATGAGAAATGCTGGCCTAAGCAGTCTTCATGTGGCAGTTGAACTTCATTTTTGTTCCATAAATTGTGTGTATGTTGTTAAATAGGTGTGGAAAAAAATGATGATAATCCTTTTCGTCTAACAATTATACGATTGTATTATTATTCAAATATTATAATTTTTTTTGCTAGTTGTATGACTAACAAAAGTGTAATCTTAGTCCAAACATATGAGTGTTTTCAGTGTAAAGATATGGTTTGTCGAAGTTTCATAACAACAACAAACTTGACTAAACTGTCATGTAGAATCAACAAGTCATTTTTCCACATAATAGGAAAGATTGGTTGTTGGTGTCTCAGGGCCTCCCACAGACACGGCCTTCCTGCTACACCTCCTGCGGCCCAGGGGAGTGAGGGGTTAAATTTGGGAGGCAGCATTTGGACCTCTGTGCGGTGGGGGAGTCTCCTGTCCACGAAATCGCGGCACGCTCCGGGGCAAATCGTAGCGAAAACATTCCACGTGATTCCATAACGAATTTAAATGCAAGATTTAAAGTTTAACTGTTATTGTGCCAGACCTAGTGCCAGAATAAGTGCCAAACCGAAAGACATTGAGCTGCTTCAAGACAACGTTTGAATATGAGGAATGCAGTCAAGAGCGCTTTATAACGGTAAGTAGCCGATTGCAAATTCCTTTACATCCAAACCATTGACCAAAACAATCGGTATAGTTTAGCCACTTTGTCATCGACTTAGTGACTTTGTCATCGAATGTGTATATTGTTTGCTCAATAAATTAGGCATTTCACTTATTCTAAGTTCTTCACCCAAACCAATTCAAGCCACTGATTTTTCCACCAATTCCAGCTGTGCGCACGTCACGTAGGTAATTGTGGGAGGCCGCTATGTTTCTCAAGTGTTCTCACCGAGAAGCCTTTTTGTGAAAGTTAAACTTGAACCTAAGTAGGCCATGATGTTTTACATATTTAGATAGCCTTTATTGTATAGGCTTTGTTTTAAAATGGTATTTGCCCCTTGAGTTAAATGGTATTGGTGTAGCCTATAAAACAATGTATTGACGAAAATGCTTATGTTGATCAATAGCTCAAGCCTTGCGCGCCCATGGGGAATTAAGCTCGGTTTACATATAAAAAAAACTACTTTCGAATCCAGTTTCTGTAAAAATATTTCACCATGTCAAACACTGACTTGAGTCATCCGTTGATTTCCTCCAGATGTGATGAAGTGAACTTCTCCCTACCATGCACCGCCCAGTATTGTAACCTTCTATGTTCGCATTTATTCCGCTGATACAGCAAAAATCACGATACTTTTGACAAATTGTTTGCAATGGGCTGCATAGTGTCACTTACGACACGGGATCAAATGTCGTGTCAAATTGCCGGTGAAATATGACCGTCGAAAATGGATAGTTTAGCCACAGTCTGTCGCTCACCTAGTGGTCATTTGAAATCTTTTATTTTTCATATACCTCTACATTCCCATTCCTCTGCGGTGTAGAGCGCAGTGTCTTCTGTTGAGAGGTTGGTTAACATCTAATCATTAATAACAGGAATGGCCGATGGACCGACTTTACTACAGTTGCTGACACACGACTTTTCAATGGGGAAGTTATCGGGTCACTCGAGTTTCATTGCTAGTTACTGAACAACGAGGATCATGTGTTACTGCATATGACTCACCTGCTTGTGTTTTCTTCTCCCTTCACTAATGCCAATGCCCTTTCTCACCTACTGCACAACACACACAAACACAGGATGCGATTCAATCAGTCTAGATGCTTGTTGACGAGCCATTGCTTTGTTTGATCTGGCTATGATTCGGATACTATGAGCTTTAATGGTTTCCTATGTGTTGAACACCGTACAAGAGGAGAACTTTAGAAATAAATGTTCTAGGAAGTGTCTGATGCCTGTCCAGACCATAAGCACTTGCCTTTGACCATTTTACCATCCAACTGCCGTTGCTTATATCATAAAATACACCCAGATAAGTTATTTCGAGCAACGCAGCTGCTGTGTGTTTTTGTTATGAACCAACGTGGTTTTATTGGACTAAATTTGGCCAGTCTTGCAAACCTGCTAACCAACATGGTTTCATGAGTGTCGGTCACTCACTTTCCACCCCCCAAAAAAGTGCAGTTGCACAATCTGTAATCCATAGAGATCTTCGCGCTGGCACTTAACCCTGATAAACGGGTCTGGCCTCTTACTCGGTCATCTGTTATCTTGTGTTCTGCCACTGTTTGTCTTAATGGAGGGTCCAATGGCGCGGGTCCAGAGACTGAGTGTCTGTACAGGCAGAACAAAACGATGTGTGATGAGATAACTCTCTGGATGAGATGTTTGATGGTTGAGAGAAGCAGCATATTCTCCACTGCTGACATGATCGTGGACTGTCTGCTATTGAGTTTTCGGGAGGCAACAGCTGTGGTCCTGTTGGGTCCGCTCGCGTGATGTCGCCGCGTTTTGTCCTATATTACATTTACATGTAGTCATTTAGCAGACGCTCTTATCCAGAGAGACTTACAGTAAGTACAGGGACATTCCCCCCCCGAGGCAAGTAGGGGGTGAAGTGCCTTGCCCAAGGACACGACGTCAACCAGCAACCGTCTGATTACTAGCCCGATTCCCTAACCGCTCAGCCACCTGACTCCCTATATGTTGGACTGGATGCTCATCACGGGATCCCCAGGTGTTTAGGGACAACGGGCTAGGGTAAGATTAACTTGTTTAATAGCTTAACCTTTGGCCGCTCTCAGCCTTGGTTCTGCTGTGTCGTGGATTCTTGCCACTTTCCACGCAGACTGGCGGAGCATCGAGAGTGTCCCTTAAGGTACCGTTTCTGTCGTTTTTTGGAGTATGAATGGCTTGTTTGTTTTCAGGCGTTGGGTCGACAGAATGGCAGGCTCGACTGTTTTTCGGTCTTATGTGAAGTCAGATGTTGTTGTTTCCATTTTAGCGAGTTACTTTGGGTTGTGGCCCCACTGCCTGTTCAATGTAGACACGACTCTATACTGCAGTCTTTTTTGGGGGGAAAGTTTGTGGACAAGGTTTTGTTGTAGACTGTATAGATCCTGTCGGTGTGAAATCCATGTGTTCCTGGGGCACAGCTGAGAGGGGTTGTCACAGGCGACCACTCTGGAGACATTCATTCACATGGCTACTCCTCTCACAGAGGGCTGTGTGCTCTCCTTAGCATGAACTTTGAGAGATGGATCAGTGTTCAATAACGACAATCTGTCATTTAGTGGAAGGACACTGGGCAGCTGGGTGGTCTGAGGTTATCCCCCCCCCTCCCTCCTTCAGATGTAGAGATGGCATATGTGACTAGGAGGGTCACATGACTAAAGAGACAGCCTGGTTAGAACAGGCAGTTCCCGTAGAGGGTTGGTAAAACAGTTGGTTGAACAGCTTTCCCTCCCCCCCCCGTCCTCAGGTGTTCTCTAAAGTCATATTCAAATGAAATCATTTTAAATGTCTTTAAAATCCCATCTCCTACGTGGACTAAAGGACTGCAGTAGGACTGTGTGTGTGTGTGTGTGTCACAGTGTGTGCCGTGGTCTAAGAACATTGAATCCACATGTCGAGGGCCTTTAGCCGTGTGCTGGTACTGACTGGGGTCTTAATCCTATATGTTTATGCAACGTTCACAAAAATCTCTCCAAGCCCGCCGTTGGCAGGACAGCGTTGGGCCGGGGTAGACGAGGTGCCTCGAAAGGTGGCGCAAACCCTTTTGGCAAAACATTTCTGTGGGGGGCGGAGGAGGCAACTCTCGAGAGTGTTTATTCGGCTCGATTTGAGCGCCGTTTGACTCCCTGTCGTCTCTTTTTCTCCTCTCTCCCGTCACCCTTTCAGACACGGAGCCGAGCATGTGTGAGTGCTAATCCTCTCCGCTGAGTTGACCCCCCCCCCACCCCCTCTCCCCTTGAACGTGGAGCCGCTGTTTGCTTTCCCCCCCTGCTGCCTGTCACGTGAGACTGCCCCCCACCACCCCTGCAGCCCCTCCCTCCCACCATGTCTGCAGAAGTGGAAAACGGCGTTTCCGTCCCGGCCGAGGCCGCCACCCCCCCCTGCGCCTGCCGGCACCCCGCCCCCGACCGGCACCCCCACCTCGCCTGCCACGGCGGGCATCAAAACCCCCTTCAAGAAGGAGAAGAAGAAAGGTAAGACCGCACAGGCATCGGGCTTGTTTGAGTCTTTCGCATGTACCAAAGACATACATTTCAAGTCACTCGACGAATGACCAAAAACTCAACCGCAGACAAAGTGAATAAAAGCACTCTGACCCACCACCTCTTCCCTACGTGTGTGTCTCCCCTGTCCAGCACCGGAGAAGAACGATGAGTACCTGCTGGCCAGGTTTCAGGGTGACGGTGTGAGGTACAAGGCCAAGCTGATCGGCGTCGATGACGTCCCGGAAGCCAGAGGGGACAAGATGAGCCAGGACTCCATGATGAAACTGAAGGTACCCGTAGTTGAGGTTGGCCCGTGAGTGACCGCTTTCACACGCGTGGCGTTCACTGCACACGCTCATACACATCGATCATTCCTCTAGGCGAAGCTGGTCGTGTTGCACTTGACCACAAACCTGTCCCCAGTTAGCATGTCTGTGATTGTGTCCGGTATGTGGCTTGACTTATGTGTGTGTGTGTGCCTCTCTCCAGGGACATGGCAGTAGCTGATGTGTGTGTGTGTGTGTGTGCCTCTCTCCAGGGCATGGCAGTTGCTGATGTGTGTGTGTGTGTGCCTCTATCCGGGGCATGGCAGTAGCTGATGTGTGTGTGTGTGTGTGTGTGTGTGTGCCTCTCTCCAGGGCATGGCAGTAGCGGCTCGTTCCCAGGGCAAGCACAAGCAGAGGATCTGGGTCAACATTTCCATGTCGGGAATAAAGATCATCGATGAGAAAACAGGAGTAAGCCTCTCTGACGTCTTTATTCACTGGCCAAATGGCTCGGAGAACGACGTAGCCTTCAGCAACACGGGTTAAAGATGCAGTTGGAAGCTTACTTGGGAGTACTCGCCAAGGACTGAAGACGGCCACGATTTGAAAAATTCCTGAGGTTCCTTCAACTATCCTTTTTTTTTGTTGCCATCAAATCTAACGCGAGTCCTTTCCTCCACCAGGTGATCGAACACGAGCACGTGGTGAATAAGATCTCCTTCATCGCCAGAGACGTCACCGACAACAGGGCGTTTGGATACGTGTGCGGTGCCGAAGGACAGCACCAGTTCTTCGCCATCAAGACCGGCCAACAGGTAACGCCACACGCGCGGGAATCTGGGTACACCCGGTGGGACCTTCGAGGACCTCACAGGACTAACCGCTGCCCACTTCTGCTCCCCGTCCTAGGCCGAGCCCCTGGTCATTGACCTGAAGGATCTCTTCCAGGTCATCTTCAACACCAGGAAGAAGGAGGCGGAAGCCACACTGAAGGTGACTTGGGAAGTGGGGAGGACGGCTGTGTGTTCATAAGCCTCTATTGCTCCTTGTAGCGCTCAGGACAATAATACCCATTGTAACTTGTGGAGCTGGAGTGTGGAAGACAGTGTGTCTTTATATTATGAAATGGGTTGCTCGATGCTGCCCCCTGGTACTTCTCAGTGGTAGTGCACCAGAAGCTGTGCCTTCAAGGCGACTGCTACCATACATAATGAATTGTTCAGGATGGCATATGAAATACTGTTCACCAGTCCAAATTTCCGTTTCAACAGGGTGAAGGCAATAATGCAGTAGTTGAGGTAAGTATTTCTAGACATTTTACAATAACGGGTTTTGCTCATGGTTGACCTCTAACTGACCCCTTGGCTATGTTGTTTTCAGAACGGCAGCGGTTCCTTGCTCGGTACTGACGGCCAGACGAACGCAGCCAAAGTAAGTGTTCCTGAACACTAAAGTATATGATATGAAAAGTCTAGCACGACTCGAATACCAATCCTAGAAGTTGAACATGAACTTGGTCGACCGTCTCATCTCGAAAGAAACGTGTCCACAAACATGGGCCTTCCGATCCCAGTCGATGCATAATTGGCGCTCTCAAACCCGTCTTGTATGTGGGTATGCTCGTACTGTCACGCCATTAAAAGACGACTTAAAGATCATCGGATCATTGATATAAACACACCAAAACAGTCACGGACAGTCGTTTCAGTGTCTTCTTCGTTTTTGACGACGACCCCTCTCTCTCTCTCTCTCTCCTCTCTCTCTCTGTCCTCTCTCTCTCTGTCCTCTCTCTCTCTGTCCTCTCTCTCGTCTCTCGTTCAGCCGGAGGAGCAGCTGGACTTGTTCGGGGACATGTCCACCCCTCCGGACCTCCACTCCCCCACAGTAGGTGTCCGGCCGAGCGTCTCTCTCTCAGGTTCCTCTGTCGGGTTCCTCTGTGTCACAGAGGCAGGACATGCGGCACTCAGAGGAGCATTGTGACACGCGCGGTGGAGATCCGATAGAGCAGGGTGTTTTGGTTCTAACAGGGATTTCAGATGTTTTTTTATCTGTGGTGGTGAGAACTCTCAGGTGTGGGTGTCGACACTCGTTGGTGTCAGGTGCGCCTTTGTTTTTCCGAGAAAAGCTAGCAGGGGGTGTGGCCTGTTGTCAAGGAAGTCTTGCATTAGGGTATAAAGTCTCTTTACACCCCTGTCAGGACTTCTCTTCCTGCATCACTTCACCAGCTCATTACATTTGTCAATCATTACACACGCGTCATTTAACAGGAATCTCAAACTCAACTCGACTAAATTGTACAATGATGGCCTCATTACAATCCCCTTTTTGGATTTGAACGCTCTAAATTTGAGTTTGTGAATCCTGGTTCAATGTCCCGTGTTCAATGATCCACCCTGTTTCCTCCATAAATCATTCCTTTTCTCCCATGTCAATTGATTCATTGTGTTCCATGTGAACAGAACTGATTATTGTGTCTCTCTTCTTCTTCTCCACCTCCTCCTCTCTTGTTAACCAGGAGAGTAATGACATTCTGTTGCTGGATTTGTCTGCTGAGTTTGACAGCAATCAGAACTGTATCAAGGGGAATCCCTTTGTCAGTGGTCCTAACCCTTGGGCCGCCCCCCAAACAGAAAACCCCTTCTCCTCCACGTTTGGCTTCTTTCCAACCCCAGACACTGACCCTTTCAGAGATGATCCTCTTTCCAACCCCCCCCACCCAATCAGCACCACTCGATTCTCTGATCTCACCCAAACCCTCCAATCACAGCCAAGAAGCCCTCTCTCACCTCGTTAATAAGCAGCTGGTGAAGGGCGGTCTGAACGGAGACTCTGACCAGCTCGGTCAGCAGTTGAATTGCCTGTCCAACAAGACCATGATCCTAGCGCTCAGTAACGGCCAGTGGCCACTAGGGGGCATGATGCCACAGGAGGACAGGATTGCTGTGGAGGAAAACTGCAATTTTGGACTGGTCCTCTCAACCCAAAACCCTTTCCTCGGGGGGCCTGTGAAAAGCACAGAGCCGCCTAACGATGCGAGCCCGCCGCTCCCCGGGTCTCGCGGCAAGGACTCAGTTGTAATCAGCCCGCCTCCGCAGAGCAATAAGGCCGGACGAGGTCGAAGAAGCGCCAAGGTGAACGCGCCGGACGAGCCTTGTGATGTTGCATGCCTGGGAATGAGTGGATTCTGTTGTGCACACAGCTTCCCAAAGCCTTGATTGGTTTGCTTTAACCGTCTCCCTTTCCTCGCACTGGGATTTCCGTAGCGTAGCGTCCACTGGTTTTTACTGGGTCGCCACTGACCAGTCACAGGCTCGTATGTGAGGAAGATTGACGCTTGCAGGATGACTGAGTCAGTGTGTGTGTGTGTGGTGGTTATTTTCACTAACTCGTCTGCATTTCTATACAGCATAACTACACTTGTGCACTTCCGCCTGTCTAACCCTGCTTGTCACCAGTCGGTTTATCACCCCTGTCTAACTTTGTGTTCCGTTTGCCATCACAATGATGCTTCTTTTTTTTTGTCTAACATTCATGCTTCAGTAAATAAGGTAAGTAATCCCATTGAGTCTGTCAGGCAGGCAAGATTTGTATATATATATATATTACAGTAATTTAAGTTATTTCTACTAAGATATCTAGCATCTATTAAAATGTTCAGTATCCTCTCCCTTCCTTTTGAATAATAGGAAGGGAGCTCTAATAGTAATATTAAAGCAGAGGTATAATATGATTCATGCTTAAATTTGACTCTCCATGAACAGTCTCCTGCCAACGACCTGTTTGGGACGGACCTGTTTGCCTCTCCCAGTCAGCCTGAAACACCGTGTGACCCGTCAGATCTCTTTAACAGCCCCCCAATCAACACCAGCAACTCCATAGCAGCACTAGGCAAGACCAAACCCATTGCTACATATGACGAGCCTGCCTTGTCCAACCCATTGGATGACATTCTAACTTGTAATACTGTCTTGCAGGCAATCTGAACCTGGGTCAACCTACAGCCCCATCACCTTGGGGGGCTCCTGCCCCTGCACTATCTATGTTCTCAATGCCAGGGGGGATGCCTCAAGTACCACTCCCAGGTCCCCAGGCCTGCTACCCCCAGCCATCAGCCTTTGGGGGCCTGCCTATACCACCTCAGGCCTGGGGCCAGCCTGGGCAATCCCATTTTGGAGGTCCCCCTGTCACGCAGCCCCAAGCCTGGGGCCAGCCTCCACCTCCAGTCCACATGGGTGCGCCAGGTTGGGGCCAGCCCCCTATGGTCAACCCCTTCCAGCCCGGCCCTTTCCCCATGATGGGTGGGCAGCAGGGGCCCCCGAGGCCTCCGCCCCGGCCCCCTGTCAAGGAAGCTCCACCCAAGGTGGAGAACAGTGCCTTCACGGCTCTGGACCCCCTGGGAGAGAGGGAGAAGAAGAGCGGGAAGGACATGTTCAAGGACTTCCAGCTGGCCAAGCCTCCTGCCATCCCCGCCCGGAAGGGGGAGCCCCCGGGACCTACGCCGAGCACCAATGGGGACGGAGCATTCGCCCAGTACTTTTCCAGCAAGGTGGGGATGCCTCAGGACGTCGCGGATCACGACGACTTTGACATCAGCCAACTGTCACCTTCCAGCAACGGTAAAAGTCCCAACGACGCTCCTATAACAGAAGTATTTGAGTAAATATCAGTGGGGGGTTAAAAGTTCCGCTGTTTTTACTTGTTGTGAGATATTATTGGAGATCCTGTACTGTAATCATACTGTCCTCCATGTTGTTCCTCCCACTTAAGATGCTCCAAAGCCAGCCCCACGGCAAGCTGCTCCCATGGCTCCCTCTGCTGCCCCCGTTCCAACCACCAACCTGGGCCTCCTGGACTTCTCCCCAGCCCCAGCCTCAGGGAACAATAACTTTGATGATGCTTTTGGGACTCCCAACCTCTTTGGAGTGCCTCCCCTGACTATGGTATGTATACACACCAAAACCACATATCGTAGTGCTCCACGTTCTAAATCTTTTTTTAAAGTAAATATTTCTTAATCCCCCCCCCTTTCTGTTTCTCAAACGAACAGGCGGCTCCTGTGGGCCAAATGTCAGATCCCTTTGCGGACCCCTTTGGAAACCCTTTTGCCTAAGTGTAGCCATACACGTGAGTCGTTGACTTCCAAATGCCTTCTGATTTACAGTTATGATGAGACTCATGTTCAATGTTGGTGTAAGGGATAACCGATACTTAACAATAAATCTCTCTCCCAACAGATTTAGTGTACACTCGAGAAGAAGCCGAGATCTACAACATCTATTGGTCACGATCACCTGAAAGGGCTCCTAAAACCAGCACAAGACAATCCAGATAATCTAAACTTTCAACCCTCATCTATCAACTTCTCAACTGCCTTCTAATGTTAACCTACTTAGTTGCTGTTAGGTGACTATACTTTATTCTATTGTTTCCCTGTCCTCACTCGTTCTTGAGATCATTTTTGTTCTACTCAATCAATGCTTTTCAGACTTTTTTTTGTAAATCCAAATTACATGTAAAGAGGGAGGGGGAAAATAAATGTAAAAAAACACTAAATGTAAACACTTTTCTAAGAAATGTATGTCCTCCTGATTTTGCTTAAGAAATTTAAAAGGGATCAAATTGGAATTGATGAAATGTTGGAGATATTGACACTTATATTAAACGGAAAATAATGAAATTATTCCGATGTTGTACTGGATTTCTCTAAATATTACACTTCTCAGGAAAATCCTTTTGGGTTTCGATGGAGCCTATTCATCCACAAACACGCTTCATGATTGTGACCCGTGCATTTGTTCATGTCACTGTCTCTTTCATGGATGTACAAAAAAACTTGCTTAAGGGACACTTGTGAGATATTGTTTTAATAATCAGAAATAATGACGCACCGATTAGGCTATTACTCTCGGCGGCAGATGGGTGTTCACCAACACAGCCGCTATTCATGGTTTTCAGTCACGTGACTTTTTTGTTGTGGCTGCCCTCTTGAGGACGAATTTCGAACCTCTCCTCGGGTCTCCTCAGTGAGGATGGATGGTACTGTCCGGTGGGGTCACACTTTATAATCAGAAATGGTGACCTCTGTGGTACTGGCTCTGTGATGAATCTAAATCAGAAAACATGGGTTCAGGTTAGTGTGAAGGGATGACATAACTACCCCAAACTATCGTCTCGAAGTTTTAACTCTATTGGGAAGCAGTTACGGTGGGGTCACACATTTTTGTTTTTTGGGTCACACATTCTGACGGCCGTCAGACATGGTGACCTATGTGGTACTGTATGGGGCCATTATTGTAGCAAAAACTATTCACAAATGCACAGCACGATCCACACATGCACAGCACGATCCACAAATCCACAGCACGATCCACAAATCCACAGCACGATCCACAAATGCACAGCACGATCCACAAATGCACAACATGATTCACAAATGCACAGCACGATCCACAAATGCACAACAAGATCCACAAAAGAATAACATAGGCTATTTCATGGCAAAAACACAGCGTGTATCGTCGGCGCATGTATAAGTAAGCAAAGTTTACGGCATGTCCTGAAGTGCCCAAAAAAGTAACTGAAACTCTGAAACGCTCTGTGATGAATCAAATTCAGAAAACATTGCCATGATATGCACCCCCACTATTGTCTGTTCTGTATATCACAGCATCAAATGATTTTTTATGTACACTGAGCCAAATTAGACTACCATGCTTGAATTACACTTTTGTCAATGTCATTGTTATGAAATAGTTTAAATGCATGTTTTATTTACTCAAACTTATTGCCAGTTGAAATAGCTAACAAAGACCTGACCAAACCTTTACTCCTGTCACCGGCCTGTCCATGAGCGACTTTATCGAGAATGTTACTATACCTGATAGACTTATTTGTTATAAAAACGATTTGATCTGCAACAGATGTACTATAAACAGAGTAGTTTTGTTTATTAGTATGTGCATTTTTGCAAACCTAGAAGGGCTGGGGACAACGTAAGCAAAAAACATTGCCCATATCCCGAGTAGGGTCCAGCTGCAGCCCCGGAGAACAACCACCCTGGCGTGACATAACACCCAGGCGTGACGGAAGTAACCGTGGTGTGACGGAAGGGATTTTTTTACACATCGCTATCAGAAACCAAAGATCAACCATGGAAGTAAGTGAGAATGTCAATGTACTTAATGTATTGAGTAATATTCATGTTAAAGCCGTGCCGTGGTTTATTTACTTTTCGCTAAATTCGGATATAGCCTAATAATATTATAATACCGCGCCCTTTTTTTGAAAAATTAGCCAACAGTATCCAGCTGCACTTCGTTCATGGAAGTAACCCCAACCCTAGGTGAACCGAGCCCTGGTACTTTCTCCTAACCCCAACCCTAGGTGAACCGAGCCCTGGTACTTTCTCCTAACCCCAACCCTAGGTGAACCGAGCCCTGGTACTTTCTCCTAACCCCAACCCTAGGTGAACCGAGCCCTGGTACTTTCTCCTAACCCCAACCCTAGGTGAACCGATGGTCATTTACTTAATGAGTAAACTGTATAATACACTTAGAAATACATTGCGTCAATGTATATTTATATCGAATTGTGATGATATCCTTAACAAAAAATACAATTTGATTCTATTAGACATAACAAAACAATTACGGTTACTGACATTTCCTGGCATTTCGAAATAAAAACTTAAGCTGTAAAAATGGTTACTGACATGTCGAAATATGTTGTTATTTTTGTATTATGTTAATTTCAGCGATACATACGTTCATTTTATTCAAATACGTTCATTTTATTCTGATACATAAGTTTATTTTATTCTGATAACTTCCGTCACATAACTTCCGTCACACCACGGTTACCGTCACGCCTGGGTGTTGTTGTCACGCCAGGGTGTTTTTCTCCGGGGCTGCAGCTGGACTCTATTGCCTATTTGGGGGGAGTTGACTCGTATTTGGGGGGAGTGTTTTCATTTGGGGGATGCACTCATATTGGGGGTGTGTTTTGCACTTCAGGGCCATCGTATATTATTCTAAAGGACTAGGCAGGTTATGTTCAAAGCTCAATGCTTATAAAGGGGAGGAGGTAAAAAAAAACGTGTAAAAATACGCATGACACATTCTTAAGAGACGCAGTAACTCTGAACACAAAACGAGCAAGTGGCGTCAAAATAGCTGATGTGCGTTTCTGCAAAAGCCCTCGTGAACCTGGAGAGCCCCAGTCGTAATCATTTAAATTAAAAAGCTGAATACACAAAATGCACAAATGATACAGAAAACACTATAAATGACTATTTTACTGCCTTGCTGTAACAAGAACAGACTTCAGAAGCATGTAGCGAGAATGAAAGAAGAGTGCAAAAAAAACATCCAAACGTAGACATCCTGAAAGAGAAAATGAAGAGGACCTTTGCTGTCCTTTGCTGAGAGAGTCCACTTTATTCAAAGCCACTCCACTAGTGACATTCTTCAGGAGTTCCCAGCTTTACAGCATATCAGCATTGTGAGTTCAAACCCTGCATGTGTACAACTTAATGTAGTTAATGTACAATTTGTAATAAGATGTATATAATGTATATAAATACTATTTTAGATTTTTGCTGAAATTGAGCACATCTATCAAATTGATGTGGATCAGAGGTTGCTGGAAGGCTTTGGGAAAGCAGCAGACAAAATTGTTGCAGAGGCCAAACGGAGGAACCTGGGCAAGGAGATTCTACTCCAGTATGAGAGAGCACTCAGTCAGGAGTGTGAGGAGACACGCAAAGGTATTTAGAACGTTATTCGATGTTCTTCAAATACATTATGCCATAATTGCTATAAAAACTTGTGTTGTGTTTTTTTCCTTTTAGGACACACCGTCTGTGCTGCAATATTCTTGCTCCCCTACCTGTTCCATGAAAATCCAGCCAGACTCTATGTAATTGACAAGGTAAGAGCATCGCCAGTCATTCATAGGTAGGGCTCTTGTATGCCTGTCGTGTTTTGTTTGTTATATTGGAAATCTGGAGTGTATTTCTCCTTTTTTGTGGTTCATATTGATAGGCGAGTACAGAAATACATCCCACTAACTAACATCCCACATTCATTGAGATTTCTATGTATTTATTTTTGCAAATTAGAAATGATCAACCCCGAATCGTTATTGTTGTATACTTTTCAAAAGTCTGTTATGTAAATAAAAACATGCTTAAAAACACCTGCTGTTTCACCATTTTTATTGTTATTATTGTTATTATTGTTATTACTACTACTACTACTACTACCACCACTACCACGACCACGACTACGACTACGACTACGACTACGACTACGACTACGACTACGACTACGACTACGACTACGACTACGACTACGACTACTACTACTATTACTACTACTACTACTACTACTACTACTACTACACAACTTCTATCTATCTTCTTGTTCACAGAGCTTCAAAGGGTTATTCAAGTGTGCCAGTGATCCAAATGACTGAGCAAAGGTGTAGACGTTTAAGTGTTTGGAAGGGTCAGCAGGACAAAAACCCTTGCTTGATGACAGAAAAGAGGGCAGTCCCTGATGTTTGTCACGGTTGGTGTTACCGTAGATGGAAAGTCTCTCCTATCAGTGGAAATGAAAGGCCCTCTTTATCTTCTCGAAGAAGCCAAGTTTTTTCAAAGACCCCATTTCCAGTTTTCCTTTTTCTGCCTTTTTCTCTTCCTTTTCCTTCTTCTTCATTTCCTTTCTTTGCTCTTCTGATAACCTTTGCATCTCTTTCCTTTCTAGATCTTTCATTTTGCGTCTCTCATTCTCCAACTTTGTTCGAATCTCCATGTTACTTTTTTCTGCCTGCTGCAGCTGCTTCCTCTGTTTCTTCTCCATATTCTCCTGCGCCAGCTTTTCTGCTTTCTTCTGCTTTTCTAGGAACTCCCTCTCTTTCTTTGGTGTTTTCCCCTCCTCAGCCTTGATCTCATTTTCAATTGTCATCAACATGTCACTGTTGGAACTCTCCTCAACAGATGCCTCCAGTACTTGCACCTTCGCTAGTACACTCTCTAATCCTTCCTCCTGGTTGGACGAGGGGTGGGTGTAGATGAGAGTGTCCTCAGGAAGAGGTGTGCAGGTGGGATGCTTGACCCCGGTGGGGTGCCTGGCCTGAGCTTCCAGGGGTTTGGTGATGGTGAGGTCCAAGTATGGTCCATCTTTACCCAGTGGGAGGGATGTGGGGGTTTGGGAGACTGGCTGATGGATGGGGGACATGGATGGAAGCATATCTGCTGTCTGTGTTGGAGACAAGAAAATTGTTAGCACTGTAATGGAATACCCAACACAAAGGACACTTTTCTGAAGTAAAAAACGAATGACATGTTGGCCTCTTACCTCCTCAAGCAGTTCATCCAAGAGTTTCAACTCCTCCAAGATGGTAAGAGACCTGTGTGGAGAGGTGTTTGTGTTCCTCGGGGTGAGGGTGAGGGTGGGGGTGACAGACACTGTCCTGCTGCTGGGAAGTAAGAGCAGAGCTGGCAGGTAGAGTGATTAATGGAGATGGCTGACTGGAAGTTACAAAACCAACAGAACTATCAAAGCTAAATTTAAATTGATAACTGTAAGTGAAGACCTTGGGGTAGGGGTGGCGGTGGGAAACCAGGTGGTGATTTAGAAAACTGACAGTAAATGAAGAGCAGGTTTATTTCCAGATGCCCTCTGCAGGGGGAGAGGAGTCAGGAGAAGAGGGGGGAGATGGAAAGAGAGAAACAGACAGTCAGGTTAGACATTGACAAGACAGTGATTCTTGTCTTACATTGGGTTGGCCCATTGAAGTCTAATATCCCCATCTCACTTGAGGGAGAGATTGAATCAGGGACTCACCATCGACAGACACCTCTCTGGACCGCACCAGGTCGCTTTTGTTGCCCACTAGGATGATGGGAATGTTCTCAGACTGACGAGCTCTGCGAAGGTGGATCCTGAGCTCAGACGCCTTCTCAAAGCTGGCCTTGTCTGTCACAGAGTACACTATGATGTAGGCGTCGCCCAACTTCATGCACTGCTCCTTTAGCCATTGGCTGTTATCCTGGAGGCGGGAGGGACCAGATGGTTAGTGACACATCACAACCCCTCAGGAACAGGTTCCATGGACATGAGACATGAAAATGGCTGTCAGCTACAAACTGAAGTGTTTGATTCCCTAACATTTTAAATGTATTCAGAATTTTTTTTTCCTCAAGATCTTTGTTATAGATTGTTTTCAGGAATATTATTGTAGCAAAATTGTATACAAATGCTAAATCTAAACCTATAAGTATTTTTCCCATTAGATTAGGCCATTGTTTTGGGATCAAACCGTTGTTCCTCTTTAATACTTTGAGTCAGATGAAGGCTCTCTCACCTGCTCCCAGATGTCATAGAGAAGAATGGAGGCCTCCTCCTCATCCACCTCGATGGACCTGTCATACGTGTTCCCTATAGGAGGACAGAAAATGTGATCAATATAAGGGCCAGCCTTTTAGACCTATAGCCATGCTGATGTCATCCCTATGTCTTCCTTCCAATCCTCACTACAGACATGTAACAGTCACTAAAGGCTTACTATCAGTCAGATTGGCTCTCCACACACTCAAAGTGAGCCAGTGGTCTGTCTGAAGGTATGTCATCATTGCCCTGATTTCTCTCAATCAATAGCTCTCTTTGTTTCACAGCTGACTGTGGTAGAGACAGTGGCAGACAGTGGATGAACTGTTGCTCTTTTAATTCAGTAGTAGCCTATGTCATTTACATTTAATCTCATCCTCAGTCTTGTAAACCTCTAAATCGAGCCTTTATTCAAAATATTTGCCGCCGCAAACACCCAACATGATCATCATCACCATCATCATCATTGGGAAATCCCGTGACTCACCTGCTTCGTCGCAGTCGTGACCATCCTCCACTCCGCCGAAGATCCTGGCGAGACTGGACTTGCCAACGCCGTGCTCCCCCAAGAGTACCACCTGTACACCTGACCCTCGGAGTCGCTGCCGGACGAAATGACGGAGTCGGACGAGTCGGACAGCTGTCCCGGTGGGGCTCCCCGGGGGAATAAGATGTGCAGCGCATGAGGTTGGTCAGCTCACCCGTTTGCCCTGGGGTCATCGAAGCGCGCATCTCTCGGTCATCAACGGGCATACTCCTCCGATGGATGTTCTGAAGATGCATAGGGAACGGCATGCTGCTTCTACGCTTGTCCATGTTGCGCAACTTGTCTCCTTTGTTCAAAGTCATGACTTAACTGTCTGTGAATAGAAGATATTTGTTAGTTAGTAGGTTATAGGCTATTGAGCATAATGCTGACCAACCCGCACCACTTTCAAATACAAACACAGTAAAACAATGTTAATAGTAGCCTAAAGACACACAAAGAAACAATAGTTATAGGTTACTTAAATATAGTTTATAAATATTTTCTAATATTCCGAGCGTATTTTAGGCACGATAGGCAGGAAATAAAAAATACAAATTCAATCTTGGTCAACACATTCAGAGCGATTGTTGTAGAGAGTAGGCTAATCAATGTCGTAAATAGCCTATACCCACGTTTTATGAGCGCCTGAAGTAGCCCTTCCGAAGCATAAAATCCAAAGGTGGTCCAAATCTGTTGCAATAGGTCCTCGTTCCAGTTGTAGTTTTCAATGTAGAGAAGTTTCGGTTTGACTCGATGAACGGTGCGGATCCCCGTATTTATCTACCCATGGAGTTAGTGACGTCAGTGATGGGTTCGCTCAGAGAACCACGTATCTGCTTATTATAGTAGCGCGTAACGGTAACATCATACAGGCAAGGGGAGGGTAGAGGAGTGTGCGACGAGGAAAGCGTGATTCCAGTGCAGCGTGGGAGGCCGAGGAATCTCCCTCTAGCTTGGGTTGGACTTGGAGTGGGCGTATGTAGCTTTAAATTCAAATACCTGGACAATAGCCTATAGGCTACTACACACTGTTTGACCAGAACATAGCCTACATGTATTCATACATGTATATATAGTACATATATAGTAGCCTATACTGTAGTCTTCTCGTTAGTCTAGCGTTGCACGTCTATAGACACATGATATATAGGCCTAGGCTAATACAATAGGCGAGCGGTTAGCTGTAACTTAACCTACACATACTCGGTCGGTCGTATAGGCTTTAACGAAATTGGAGCACCCCGGCGCACAGGTAACCTTTTTGGCTCTGAAAGCTGCCCAGACAGCTGTGATGATTCGAGGGTTGTAGTTTGAATATGCGTTGTTGCCGCCATCTAGCGGAACTATGGGCTTAAAACAGTGTTCGCCCTACTTGCTTGTTTCCACCTGACTGCCTAGACAGCACATAATTACAGAGCCCACGGACTTTCACAGGTGGTATTAAAGTAGCCTACTTGAATGGAAATACATCAAACTACAAATCTAGCCCTTATACGGACAATTTGTCTCGTGGATAAACCTCTCAGTGTGCCCATCTCCATAAATGAGAAATGTCCTACTCCACTCTTCTGCATATTTGAATAAAGTCAGAAATGTAAAACAAAGGGGAGTTATGCTTTGATTACACGCTGTAGTCTACAAATGGATATATATATTTGGGGTCCCTTTTATGTTGATTGGGCTCACAGCTAGGGACTGAGATTTGTGTTTAGCATTAGTTATTGTTAAAAGCCTTAGTTATCACCTTAGTCAACCCACAATCAAACAATAGTTGAGTAGTTAGGAAGTCAATTGTGTGAAATGTGTGCAAGATAGAGCACTTGATGTCACCTAACTGGCCGGGTTAATACAGGATAAACTCTTGAAACAAGCTTGCATCATAGAAAAAAACATTTGATTATATAATGAAAGCAGCATGCTCAGTGTTCAGCTGAAACAAGTTACATTTCCCCTTCGTTACACTCCCATCCCTGTGTCAGTTTACTTCCATGCCAGCAACTCTGTAGAGCAGATGTGGCTGTTTGACTCTCAGCTCACTATAAACTAAAACTGAAAGATTGGAAAACTTTGCATAAACAATCTCTATAAAGCTGCTTAGGTGCATCTAAAAAGAAAACATGCAAGAGAAAAGATTGTATTGCTATCAAATGTATGCCTTTAATAAACCATGAGAACAGACTTTGATAACTTTAATGCCAACAATAAAAATGGACAAACAGGATGGTAATGAGTGTCTCTAGGGCAGCCGTTTTAAGCCAGCTCCTCGTCTCCCTCCTCTTCAAATTCACCATCCTCCTCAGCGGTGGCATCCTGGTACTGCTGGTATTCAGACACAAGGTCGTTCATGTTGCTCTCTGCCTCTGTGAACTCCATCTCATCCATACCCTCGCCTGTGTACCAATGCAGAAAGGCTTTGCGGCGGAACATGGCGGTGAACTGCTCGGAAATGCGCTTGAACAGCTCCTGGATGGCTGTGCTGTTACCTATGAAGGTAGCAGCCATCTTGAGGCCACGGGGGGGAATGTCGCAGACAGCCGTTTTTATGTTGTTGGGGATCCATTCCACAAAGTAGCTGCTGTTTTTGTTCTGCACATTCAGCATCTGCTCATCCACTTCTTTCATGGACATGCGGCCACGGAAAATGGCTGCCACGGTGAGGTAGCGCCCATGACGGGGGTCGCAGGCTGCCATCATGTTCTTGGCGTCGAACATTTGCTGCGTGAGTTCAGGCACTGTCAGGGCACGGTATTGCTGGCTCCCTCTGCTGGTGAGAGGGGCAAAACCAGGCATGAAGAAGTGCAGGCGGGGAAAGGGTACCATGTTGACAGCCAACTTGCGGAGATCTGCGTTGAGCTGGCCGGGGAAACGCAGGCAGGTTGTGACTCCACTCATTGTGGCGGAGACGAGGTGGTTAAGGTCACCATAGGTGGGCGTGGTGAGTTTGAGCGTGCGGAAGCAGATGTCGTAGAGCGCCTCATTGTCAATGCAGAAGGTCTCGTCTGTGTTCTCTACTAGCTGGTGCATAGACAGGGTGGCATTGTAGGGCTCCACAACAGTGTCTGATACCTTGGGGGAGGGCACCACACTGAAGGTGTTCATAATGCGGTCAGGGTACTCCTCGCGGATCTTGCTGATGAGCAGGGTGCCCATGCCTGAACCAGTGCCCCCGCCCAGGGAGTGAGTGAGCTGAAAGCCCTGGAGGCAGTCACAGCTCTCAGCCTCCTTCCTCACAACATCCAGGACTGAGTCCACGAGCTCAGCCCCCTCTGTGTAGTGGCCCTTGGCCCAGTTGTTACCTGCACCACTCTGACCTAAGATAGGAGCATCAAGTTCTTAAACTCTTCACAGGGTAAATAATCCTTCACGAACTCACTTTGTTAACTGAAAATGTATCATATTCACCAAAGACAAAGTTGTCTGGTCTGAAGATTTGGCCAAATGGACCAGATCTCACAGAGTCCATGGTGCCAGGCTCCAAGTCCACCAACACTGCACGGGGGACATACTTGCCTCCTGGAAATATATATAAACAAATGAACAAAGCATTAGGTCAGCGAAATAGCAAGATTATTCGTATTAGTTACGGACTCCACAAGAGATAGACATTTTAAGTCGTTTCGTGTAAGCGCGTGTCTAGATCATTTAATCACCTGTTACTCGAGACGAACCGCGACCATCTGTCTCTTAATTGTGTCTTAGTCGAAGATTCAGCCTATTCCGATGGAAAAATGCAAGGTTTGTTCAACGCACCTGTTGCTTCATTGTAATACACGTTAATTCTCTCCAGTTGAAGGTCACTGTCGCCGTGGTAGGTCCCAGTGGGGTCGATGCCATGTTCGTCGCTTATCACCTCCCAAAACTAAAGGGGGAGAAAATAATGTATATACTGTAGTCCAAACTCAACAAGTCAGTGGCACTGAAATACTGGTGACTGGGTAGTCAACTAGCGTCACTAACAATAATGCACATTACACCAAAATTGTACATATAGACTACATGAACGATCTGCTTTGTCGTTCCAGTCAATTTGAGGTAATTTAATGACAATGCAGCTGGTTAGCTATAAGCTAGCTCTAGTTTAACTAGCTTCCAACTAGTTCGCTAGGTAGGTACTGTAATATTCACACAAATAAATATCCCAAACCTTTGCTCCAATTTGGTTTCCGCACTGTCCTGCCTGCAAATGCACAATTTCCCTCATTGTGAACGTATTAATTTCCTAAATGAAATGCGAAGACTGTTTAATTAAATATGATGGTGACTGCGATATTGAACCCAATTGTTTTTAAAATACGTCAATCAAATATAAAGCTATATTATTGGTTAATATTCTGTAAGACTTAGTTGTGATTGGATGTTAAAATGCAATCAACGGTTGTCAATGGTAACAGAAGGAAACATTCGAATGTCAGTTGCCAGAGTCAGTTGCCAGATACTGTTACCTAGCACCAGCTGCAACATGTGAAGAGACAACACTGGGTCATCTTTCACATTCACCTATCATTCTAATCACAAAGTTAGAATGACCGTAGTTCTGATCTACTCATTTAATGCATGCTTTTATTTTAAAACATCACATCAATATTGAGGATTGTAAAATCAAATTACCAGAGAGATAAACACTTTTATAATCTCTATGGGATTAACTATTTACTGAATGACCATACTGATTGAAGGCCGTACCAAAACAGTGCACAGTTCATTTTGACCAGAATTAAGAGACAGTCTTTAAAGGGGAATTTTATGGGAAAGTATTGTGTTAGCGTAGGCTATGGAAGGGAAATGATCGCGAATCAATTTTAATGCTAAGCAAAAGCTGTAGCCTAGTGTTTAATGGAACTCCTCCAAAACCTGTTTCTGGTCGAACCACCAGGCTCCAGGTGGCAAACGATACAGCCTGGTGATACTCCCTATTCAGGTATCAAATGTAGCCTATAACATTGAATGATAATCCTACACCCGCACACACACACACAAACAAGAAGGTTTATATATGCAGTAGGCCTATAACATTTCAGGCAGTGTAATGAAAATGGTGTTGTTTTAAAACAATATAAGGAGTGGAGTGGACAGCATTTTCCCGAGGAAACCTGTAGCAGGTCTGTCCAATAGAGTCCAGCTGCAGCCCCGGAGACAAACACCCTGGCGTGACGGTAACCGTGGTGTGACGGAAGTTATCAGAATAAAATAAATTTATAATGTATCAGAATAAAATGAACGTATTTGAATAAAATGAACGTATTTATCGCTGAAATTAACATAATACAAAAATAACAACATATTTCGACATGTCAGTAACCATTTTTACAGCTTAAAAAGTTTTTATTTCGAAATGCCAGGAAATGTCAGTAACCTAATTGTTTTGTTATGTCTAATAGAATCAAATTGTATTTTTTGTTAAGGATATCATCACAATTCGATATAAATATACATTGACGCAATGTATTTCTAAGTGTATTATACAGTTTACTCATTAAGTAAATGACCATCGGTTCACCTAGGGTTGGGGTTAGGAGAAAGTACCAGGGCTCGGTTCACCTAGGGTTGGGGTTAGGAGAAAGTATCAGGGCTCGGTTCACCTAGGGTTGGGGTTAGGAGAAAGTACCAGGGCTCGGTTCACCTAGGGTTGGGGTTACTTCCATGAACGAAGTGCAGCTGGATACTGTTGGCTAATTTTTCAAAAAAAGGGCGCGGTATTATAATATTATTAGGCTATATCCGAATTTAGCGAAAAGTAAATAAACCACGGCACGGCTTTAACATGAATATTACTCAATACATTAAGTACATTGACATTCTCACTTACTTCCATGGTTGATCTTTGGTTTCTGATAGCGATGTGTAAAAAAATCCCTTCCGTCACACCACGGTTACTTCCGTCACGCCTGGGTGTTATGTCACGCCAGGGTGGTTGTTCTCCGGGGCTGCGCTGGACCCATGGCTGGACCCTACTCGCAGCTGGACTCTATTGCATATCCCTCCTCTCATGTGGCACTGACGTCACCAAAACTATCATGGTGGGGTAGTGTGAGCATGGAGTGCCAGGCAAAATAAATACAAGTCGACTATGGATTATCTTAAATTTTTGATGATTTAAAGATGATTTAAAGAAAAGGTATGTCATATTTTGTCCTATCAATCTATTTAGTGTCGAAATGCATTATTTGGGTTAAAGCGTGTGCTAGCGCGCTACTACTAGCTAGCTAGGCTAGCTGTGTCCACAGTAGTACTGACTTCGCTCCGGACCGGACAGCTAGCGACGTAGCTAGCTAACTATTATGATAGCAAGCGATTGGAGAATTGACACATTTGTCGGTAGAGCTACATCGAATACTTAGAGCTACGACGCAGTCTCCCCTAGCTAGCTAACCAGCGAACTATTGTGCTCACAATTATTGTAAAGGCAAGCCAGTCATATACACTGCTAACAAAAGCTAATGCTATAATTTTGACATAAGTGACACAATAGATAGCCAGTTGCGCACCTAATAGCCTGCGGCATCTAGTTGCTAGTAGTAGGTTCACAACAACATAGAGTTTCATGTCATATTTGCGGTATGTTTGTATTAATATGTTTTACTAACGCAATATTCTCAATATAATTGTGGGCACTTGACAATAATTACTGCCAAGTACATTAGGCGGCATTATAAATATAACGATCACTATATGCATGTGTCATCTTGCAGAACAACATGCTCCGCAGATCAAGGATAAGTGTTCGGCCGAATGTCAAGCCGGCAGGGAGAGGCCCTGCCCCGGGGTCTTCACAGGAACCTAGCCAAGAGGCTCCTGCGACTGACCCCCAGGACACAGGCGATCTGGCCAAGGCAGGGTCACAGGAGGGGAAAGACCCGTCTACTCCTGAAGGAACTGAGAATCCTTCTGAACCACCCACACTTGGAGAGTAAGTTGACTAAAACGAGCAGAATGAGTTCTGGCATGGGACTGTTTTGTTGTTCTGTGTCTCTTAACTCTCATGTCCTCAAATGCAGTGATGGGAAGGAAAAGAGTGACGAGGCTTCCTCCAGCGTCCTCCCCTGCTCTGCAGGATCTCAGAGGAGGAAGCGTTACTCAGTCATGCCCAACCTCGCCAAGCCCCGGGTGACCCCTGGTCTCACCCGCTCCACCAACCGGACCTCCAGGTCCCCTGTGAAAGCTGCCTCGGAGACCCGAGTTCCAGCCCTGGCCCCAGACTCGGAGGTTCCAGGGCCCTCCAGCCAGACTTCCACCACAGTCCCGCAGGGAGTCCGTTCCCCGCGCAGGCGCAAGCCCTCTGGTGGGGCCAGACAGCCCACCCAGGCCAAGCCCACCTCCCCTGGCTCCCCGGACCCTTCTCCAGCGGACCAGTCCGAGCCGGAGGAAAGCCGGCCGCAGCAAGGCACGCCCTCCGAACATCCGGCAAAACGCCAGCTCGCCAACAGCCAATCAGACGGCCCGTCCACAAGTCAGACCAAGGATGCTCCTCCTCCCCCCGCTCCGGAGAAGGCCACGCTCGTCCTGCCGAGCCGAGAGGCCTCGGAGCTGTCGGAGAGAGCCAAGACCCTGGTGTCCAGGTCTGTGAAATGCGGCCTGTCTCTGGCACCGGGGAAGTCCAGGCTGAGCCGGCTGCTGAACGACTCGACAGACCTGCAGAGGCTGGCCAAGGCTCGCAAGCTCCGCGAGCTGCTCAAACAGGAGATGAACAAAGAGAGGGTGAGCTTGCGATTCTTCACACACGCGCACACACAGACAAAGGCCTGTATTCGCTGAGGTGAATTGTACTAGATGTAGTGTTGAGATTAGTTACTGTTTGGATCGCCACGCGGGCCTGTTGGATTCAACTCGTGGGGCAAATACCTTTTCACTGCTTCAGGCTTTTTCGCCTAGTCTGTGTGTTAGGTGAGTTAGTCTGTGTGTTAGTCTGTGTGTTAGGCTAACTGTGTGAGTTCGATGTCTCGACATGCAGAAAACGAAGAAGGCCAAAGTGTGCGCCAAGGAGTACACGGTGGATCCTTCCAAAATGACCATGAGAGATCTTATCTACTACCTGCCGGATTCAAACCCAATGACGTAAGAGAGCTGCTTTGTCTGGATTGCCTTCGACATCCAGTTTGTCAACGCTCTTCCTCATGGGTGCCATGTTGTTTTGTCCAGGTCCTTTGTAGAAGATAAACGTGCCGACTCCGAGACGGTGCTCCCCAACTCTCCATCGAGGGAAGAGTAAGACTTCCTGTTTCCTGTCGTGTGTGTTTGAAATGGTGTGCGGCTGATGCGATAAGGTGTTAAGACTAGAGTATATAGGACTACTAGTTTGGCTGGATTGTGGCATGCTGCTCTTGTTATTCATCACTCAATTTCACTGCTTTATTGGCATGGTTGTGTGAGCATTGTTGCCAAAGCCAGGAAATATTGAAATAAATACATGAATGACGAAACACTTGCATTCGTAAAAAAGACACAAAGTAACAATAATAGCTACGATGATGATAATACGAGTCACGACAACAGGAAAGAAAACAAACGTAATGATGATTCCTCACGTGCCGCTGTCGCCTTCCCCTCTCCAGATCTCCAGAGAGACTTCCGGAACCGGAGAAGCTGCCGGAGCCGGCGAGCCAGAGGGAGGAAGAGGAGGGCGACGCCGATGAAGACGATGGGGACTCGGACGCGGAGCAGGACGACCAGCTGATGGTGCCCAGGGTCAAGGTGGCGGAGGATGGCACGCTCATCATCGACGAGGAGAGGTCGGTGTCGTTCCGTGAGGAAAAAGGCAGTCGCGCAACAGTAGATTCGAGTTATATGTATATGGGGGTCAGATGGCTGAGCGGTTAGGGAATCGGGCTATTAATCTCAGGGTTACCTGGTCCAATTTGAGAAGTGGTTCCGTATCTTTGTTCCAGTTTGACCGTGGAGGTCCTCAGGGCTAAAGGGCCGAACCTCATGGCGGACAGAGACCCCATCTTTGAGCGGGGCTCCACCACCACCTACTCCAGCTTCAGGAAGGGCACCTACTCCAAGCCTTGGTCCAGTCAAGGTCTGAGCAAGTCAACTGCCACTCACACGGTCGCTATGGTTATGGAAAACCTAAAAAAAGTCGGGGGATTTAAAACGTGGGCATTTTTCCAGACTAGATGAGCCAGTGGCCATTAACACAATCCTAAAAGTCTCGGAAATATGGACATTTGTGAAAATACTTAGGCTGACCAGTGTGAACACTGAGTAACATCTCTGTAGAATGTGCATCTATAAAGTAATGGAAGTGAACATTTTTGGTCATGGGAGTTAAGTTGCAAGTTCTGGAAATCCATGGGTGAGACATGTCTATTCAGCACCCCAGGGGGTATGAAAAGCACAAACTAGCTGTAAGTACTCGAGGAACATTTGACTTGAACTTGTGTTTGCTCCTCCAGAGACCGACATGTTTTACCTGGCCATCAGCATGGTGGGCACTGACTTCTCCATGATCGGCCAGCTGTTTCCTCATCGAGCTCGAATAGAGATCAAGGTGAGAAGAAGCACAAAGAAGACCAACCTCCTCTGTTTGACCGTACGTTCGCTTGGATCGGGCCACCCTGACCTTTGACCTTTTCCCCCGACACAGAACAAGTTCAAGAGGGAGGAGCGAGAGAACGGCTGGAGGATAGACAAAGCTTTCAGTAAGTGTCTCTGTGTCTGAGTGTGTGTGTGTGTGTCTCTGTGTCTGTGTGTGTGTCTCTGTGTGTGTCTGTGTGTGTGTCTGTGTCTCTGTGTGTGTGTCTCTGTGTGTCTGTGTGTGTGTGTCTGTGTTTCTGTGTCTCTGTGTCTGTGTCTGTGTCTGTCTGTGTGTGCTTTAAGGGCCGGTCAGTGGGAATCTAACCGGGCCTGATTTCGCCCACCCGTAGAAGAGCGACGTAAGATGGACGTGGAGTTCTTCAGCGGCCTTCTGGAGAAGATCCTGGCCATAGGTAAGAAGAAGAAGAAGAAACCAAAGTCTCCGACAGAGAAGAAGGTCAGGAAGGCACGTAAGAGCAAACCGAAAGGTGAGTGGAGCGGCTTCGTACGCAGCCAATGATGCGCTCCCGCGTTTTAGAAAACGCGACGCGAGGTCACTTCCTCTCGAACTCATTCTTCGCTAACTCCCTCTCGTCTTCTCATCGAACGTAGCCAAGAAGCTGAGCGACGTGGAGGAGGACGAGGAGGGCGCGGAGCTGGAAGGAGAGAAGGAGAACGAGGGCGTCCTGAACGAGGACGGGACGGCCGGCGCCGCGCCAAAAAAGAAACGCAAAAGGAGCGACGGCGGCGGCGACGACGGAGCGTCTTCTCCCGCAAAGTCCAAGAAGAAGAAAAAGGGCAAATTGTTGAGTGAAGGTTTGTCAGAATGTAAAACACCCACCGTGGAAATGACCTCAACAGCTGCCAACGAATACAACGAGTTGATAAAGAAGCCGCGCGTCTACGTATACAAGTTTCCGACTAGACCATTTTTTTTCTGATCCCTTTATCTAGATGAGGCTGATGTCCCTGAAGATTCTGAAGCTGCTTTGCCTGAGGACCAGTCACCTCTGGAGAGGTAGTTATGTCTCTCTGTCTCTGTGTGTGTGTGTGTTGTCTGTATGTGTGTGTTGTCTGTGTGTGTGTGGTTTCATCACCCAGCCTCCTGATTGGTTCTCGTGTTCAGCTCTCAGAAGGCTGATGAGCCCGTTCCAGCACCCAAAGGCCCTGTGATCAAGCCAGCCCAGCTGTCCCGGGGCCGAGCCCCCAGACCCATCCCTACCCTGGGCCGGAGGTGGGGTCAAAAGACCCCCGCTCCCAGCACCGGCCCCAGGGGAGCCACGACCACAGCAGGGGAGGAGGACACAACTGAGGACACAACCCCTCAAGAACAGGTGGGTCTTTAAGCAGTTGATGTCCTTAAGACAATTGTGATATCTTTTTTTTTGAGAAACAAACTCAAGTTTGATTTTATTTGATATGCAATTGTTTAGAGAGACGTGTGTCTGACTTGATCATGTAATCCTCCTCAGGAGGTTGCGTCTCCTTCTGAGGCGCAGGGTCAAAGGCAGGAAGAGAGTCAGGACACGAGGCAGGACACGAGGCAGACTGAGGAGGTTCATTCCTCTGACGAAGAGGAGGAGACCACGGTTGCCCCTGCCAAACCTACACGGTACAGTGTTCATACTTCAAATGCCAAACTGCTTTCAGTCACTCACTTACGTATTTGCTTCAATCTGATTGGATCAGACATTTTGCCCGAACGTGTTTTAAACGGCTGACTCTGTGGATGTCGATTGGGTGGATTGTAGGTACGGCAGGATACCCAAGCCGACACAGCATTTGAATTACCCCGCCAAGGAAGATGACCCCGCCCCCGCCTGCGAAGCCGCTTCTGAGGGTCCCGGCGCCCCCCCCTCCGCCAAAGCCAAACCCACGGCTAGGAGGGGCAAACTCCGGCCTGGCCCCTCCCTGCCTCAGAACAAGAGCAAAGCCGGTCCCAGGAAGCCCACGCTGGTGACCCTCCGGGCCTCGCAGTCAGAGGAGAGCGAAGAAGAGGGCGACGTGGCGGCGGGGGAGGGGCTTCCCGAGGAGGAGGATCTGCCCCCTCTCACCAGCCCGGCGATGGAGAGCGAAGCGCCCGTGTTCGTCCCCTACACCCTCCGCTCTCCGCAGCCGGTGGCCTCGGAGCTAGAAGAGACCGTGGAGGAGGTGTGTGTGTGGAAGTGCATTTTTTTTATTAACACCATCATCCAATCATGTCCCCCCCCACCCATTTCATTCCAGTTTCACTCGTGTGTCAGCGAACATTCTGTTTGTTTTCCCATGCCAACCATCGACCCACAAAGTCGCCGTGTGGGCGAAACGCGTCCTTTTCCGTGCAGCGCTTGTTTTGTGTCCAGAAACATATCCCGTGTCCTTTTTTCGTGTCCTAATTTGCTTTCGCGTCTGTTTTTGTTTGACATGTTTCCCCCCCCCCATCTCCTCCTCCATCTTCCATCTCCTCCTCCATCCTCCTCCCCCCCCTCCACCATCGTGCCCTCAGCTCGACATCTCCATCAACATGCCCGACGTCCTGGGCATCCCCGACGGCACCCTCTGCCCCGAGGCCTCGTGCGAGCGGGGGGAGGGGGGGGCGGGGGGTGAGGTGCCCTGCGAACATCAGCTGGACCTGCTGGTCGTAAGTCGCCATCCCGGGGAGGGGGGGGGGTCCACACTGGTGCGTCCCGTCGTTTGGCCGTCCGGAATCTTTAGCCATGGGTTTCTTCGGGCTGCGGCGTGGCAGCCTGGTGTGTTGGGTCTGCGGGAAGCTCACGTCTGGCGTTTTTCTTTTCAGGACGTCATCGACTTCCTGTCTGAAGAGCCCATGGAAGGTAGGTCGATCGCTGAGCTCAAGCGCCTTGAAAAGGACCGACGTTCCAAAAGAATCGTTTCGATTGACCTTTTTTGGGGGGGGTTTCAGAATCAGAGGAGAGCTACAATGAGGCGGCGAGGACCCTGCTGACGATAGGCAACCAGCCGCTTCAGTCCCAGGACACTGAGGACTTCTTCACAGGTATGGGCACATTCCCCACACCTCCACACTGGCTCTCCACCTCAGAACTCCTGCGTTACTGCGTGTCGGAACAGCCCCTCTCGTTTTCCCATTGCAGTTGTTCTCATCGAGGAAGAAGCCCGACATCAACCACCCGCTGACCAATCACAAAGCGACGCGGGTCCCACCCGAGACTGTGACCCCTGACCCCGTAGTCTCTGCGACCGCGGCGGACTCTGTCCCGGTGCGGCAGGGCAGCGACGCCCCGCCCACACAGGGGGCGTCGACCAACGAGAGCGAAGCGCCGAACCCCCCTCCCAGGCGGAGACGGGCTCGGACGGTTCGGAGCTCGCCGCCTCCCAGACCAGGAGGACCCGCCTCCCCAAACCCAAACCCAACCTGGGGCGAAGCGCCAGAAGCGCCCCGTCGAAACCACAGCTGGCAGACGAGACTCTCGCTCAGCCTGTGGAGACGACCCTCGAACGCACCTTCAGAAGCACAGCCTGGCGAGGGCGCCGCCGCCCTCTCGCCTCAGACCACCACCGCCGCCTCACACTCCGAACCACCTCCACAACCCACCCAGCTCACGCGACATCCGAATCTTCTGCCTTCATGCGCTCCACCCTCCCCCCAATCGACCTTCCCTGCGGTTCCGGAAGGAGCGACGCCTTTTGAGGAGAGCTTGGCGTCTCCGTCTGTGGTTACCGAGACGACGAAGGTCGCTGAAGCCTCGGAGACGATCACAAGACCGGACTCGGTCCCACAGACGCCAGAGACCAATGACGGGACCCCCTGCTGATTTCCAACCGGTGGTTTCCACCAATCAGGGGACGGGATGTGAAGTCGTACCCGCCCCTCCTGAGGAGTCGGGCTCAGAGAGTTCAGAGCAGACCGCCTCCCAGGCCAAAAGAAGCCGTTTCCCCCAAACTCAAGCCCAAACCCAACCTGGGCCGTGCCACCAGGACAAGCCAGCCTAAACCACAGCTCGCATCAGAAACGGCCGTTCAGCCTGTTGAGAGTTCCTCCGCCGTGGCTGCATCTTCGGAAGCACGGCCCGGCGAGAAAGACTCTGAAGGTCTTCCCACCAAGGAGACCGGCATCACAACCTCCAAACCACTCCCTGCTGAGGACTGCCCGTCTCTAGTCCCGCCCACAGACACCAGCACGCACTCCACGCACCCCGACAAGGAGCGGGAAGGTCAAATCGGACCGTCCCTTCTGGTGAAGCCGGGCTCGCAACCCGCCGCTCAGGAGACGGCGAGCGTCGTCGCGTCCGTCTCCAGAACCGAGTCGGGCTCCGACAGTTCCGATCCGACCGTCCCCCAGCCCAGAAGGACCCGCTTCCCCAAGCCCAAACCCAACCTGGGCCGGGCCTCCAGAAGCGCCCAGTCTAAACCCCAGCCCGCTGAGGAGACGTCGACCGCGACCTCGGAATCCCTCCCCGTCGAGGGCGTGACCGCTCCCTCGGAACCGCAACCCAGCACTGATGCGCTCAGCAGCGATACGCCCTGCAACACCATCTCCTCTCCGGGGTCTTCTCCATGCCTCAGACTCTCTGAAGACCAGCCCGGAGGAGACCTCCAGCCCGGAGGAGACCTCCAGCCCGGAGGAGACCTCCACCCGAGGAGATCTCCAGCGGTCCGGCCCACCAGAAACCTCCGCTCCCGTCCTCACGCAGCACAGGTCCCCCCCAGGCGAGGCAGAGGGTGCCGTCCAGCAGCCGTCGTGCGCGGAGAGGGAGACGTCTAACGCGGAGGCGCAGAGACGTCCTGATGTGGACCCGGCACCGGACCGACCGAAGGGATCTCGCACAGCCCGCTTACCCAAGCTCAGACCCAGCCTGGGCGGTGGCGGTGGACAAGCCACGCCCTCCCACTCCAGCCGGAGCCCGACGCCATCGAAACCAGGTGAGAATAATCAAGACCATGACTATGGGTGTACTCCCAAACCCATTCAGATATTTACTTACTATTCTTTGTCTAATTTGGTAGGCATTAATAAGACTATTTATTTCCCCAGGCCCCAGTGTTAAAAAGTCTACTCTTGGAGATTTGGCCGCCCAGATCTTAGACATCAGCAAACCCCCAAGCCGAAGGAAGGCCAAGAGACCACTAGGTGGCGCTCCTAGCACTGAAACGACAGCACAGACTCTCTCGCAGATCCCTGGCCAAGACGGCAGCCCTTCTCTCTTCTCGAGTGCAGCTACTGTGGATGATGTCATCCAGGTAAGAACACCGTCAACGTCATGACGCTTCTAGCATAGCCTCGAGCCTTTTACCGGCACCAAGCGTGACTTTCGGTTCCAGCACCTTCCATCTGCCTGTCTGGCTATGCTAACAGGATTGCGGGACTGTCCGGCTTAGCCCGAAGGGGGGTCAAGCTACCTCGGTTACACTCCTACGCCAAGCCATGGTGTATTCATGTATATGGGGGGGGTCAGATGGCTGAGCGGTTAGGGAATCGGGCTATTAATCAGAAGGTTGCCGGTTCAATTCCCGGTCGTGCGAAATTACGTTGTGTTCTATGGAAAGGCACTTCACACTACTTGCCTCGGGAATGTCCCTGTACTTACCGTAAGTCGTTCTGGATAAGAGCGTCTGCTAAATGACATGCCCCCAAGCCGAAGCACCCACGCATTCAGACCTCACCTTCTATTATGGCTTTTATTTTGAAATGATGAGCGGGGTGACTCATTTGAGACAGAAACCAGAACCACATGATACAGTGCAATGTTGCAAAGTACACAAGAAAAATACACGCATTCCACAAGAAGGTGAAGACAGACTGCACTTTCCCGACTGTGTTATTTAAGACGAGTTGTAAGAGGTGGTCTTGGCCGCCGTGTGTTTCTTCCCAGACGCCATGTGTCGAGGATCCAAGCTCTCCCCTGTCGCCAGGACAACCTCGGAAGGTATTTCACTCCAGCCAGACGTCACCATACGTTCTCGTGTGTTTGTCACAGTTTTCAGTTTATTTAAGGTCCATGGCCTCATCTTTGTCCTCCTGGTCTGTGCCTCTCTCACTGTCCTTCCCTCCCCCCATCAATCCCTTCCTTTATCCATCCCTTCATCCATGCATCCATCAATCTTTCCCGCCTCCCTCCCTCCCTCCATCCACCCTCCCTCCCTCCCACCCTCCCACCCTCCCTCCCTCCCTCCCTCCCTCCCTCCCTCCCTCCCTCCCTCCCTCCCTCCCTCCCTCCCTCCCTCCCTCCCTCAGCAGTGCCAGTGGACCTGGTTCCCTCAGACCCCGAGGAGCCCTTCTTCATCCTGTCTCTGACCGAGATCCCAGTCCCTCTCACAGGGGAGGAGATGGCGCCCGCACCCCTGCTCTTCCTCCAGGCCCCAGAGCCAGCCTGCCCTCAAGCACACAGGTCAGTGGCTGGCTGCGTTCTGTCCAAACCAAACCCACCAGCCATGCAGGCCGTCACACGCCGCTGTTACATACATAACCTTAAGGTTGGGGACTGGAATTAAACGGGCATTAATCGATTTTTTCTCGCTCTCGCACACGCTCTCTTCTTCCTCACGCTTTGCCTCTCTCGCTCTGAGCAGTGCGACGGGTGTTCCTGGGGGAGAGGTGACCTCGGGGAGCGACGGAGCGCCGCAGAACGTTCCGGAGCCCACAGTCGAGCCGGAGGGTGGGGAGGTGGGCGTGGTCAGGAGCGAGGAGGCCGTGCGCGGGCAGGCCGCCTGGACTGACGTGTCAGAAGAGCCGGCAGAGAACCAGGGAGAAGGAGGCGGACCCTCCCCGTAAAAAACGCAAACTCCCAGACAAGAGCAGGACAGGTATGGCACACGTCCAATCAGAATTAGCCTAGGGGGTGTGACGAGATCACGACATACTGAAACGGGACGACATTTCTCGCTGCGGGTTTCGTGCGGATAGAAAATATTGGCGTTCACAGGCACGAAGCCAAGACGCCTACAGAAACCCCATGTCTCTTCAATCAATGTGGAAATCCATCAATGTCCCAACGTCCCAGCCCTAGATCGTGAACCACAATCTCAAGCAACCTGGCAACCCTGTCTGACAACTATTTAATCATCATATTTCCTGTTCCTCCCGTGTGTGTTTTCCCGGCAGCCAAACCGGAGGTTAAATCAACACCTGCAGGGAAGGAACAAGTTGATCACGCTGCATGCCAGACGTTCTCAGACCCCTCCCCTGCGTCCCCCCGCCCCCTAGCCCAGACCCAGGCCTCACCAGCCACCGCGGGCCCCGGGCCGTCACAGGAGAGGGCCCCCGCGGAGACACGGGGAGGAGCTGCGGGACCGACGGAAAGCTCCGGAAGGCAGGGTGTGGCGGAGGACAGCGCTTTGAGTTGGGAGTCTCAGGACGTTCACGGCATCACGCCGTTGGCCGCGAGTAGCCCTCTCAGCAGGTACGGCAGAGACGTCTCACCCCAGACCCCGTAATAACCCGGCATCGCCCTCCACTCTAAACAGGACTCGGGTCTGTGAAGGATCGAGTCTTTAATAAACACATTCTGAGCAAGGCCCCTAGTCTCAATTGATTAACAGGCCCGAGTCTTGATTGAAGTGTTATTGTCAGTGACCTGTGGTGTCTTCACTTCCCTGCTGTGTTATGTGTTTTCTCCAGACCTGGTAGGAGACCCAGGGGCTTTCTGTCCTTCATGGCTGACAAGAGCAGCCCGAGCCCCACTGGGGCCCCCCGAGGTACCAAAGCTGCCCCTAAGATACCCCAGCTCGGCGCCACACGGCCGTGGAGAAAAGCAGCCGCACCTGCCCTCGCATCAAGGGCCCCTGCCCACACATCAAGCGCCCCTGCGCTCGCATCAAGTGCCCCTGCCCACACACCACCAGCAGGGGTCGAGGCCTCAGGGCCCCCTGATGTCAGCTCTGCGTGTGCCCGCCATGACCCTGGAGGCTCCAGCCAACCAGGACCGAGCACCTTCCCGTGTTCCTCCACCGCTGAGGTAGAGAGAAGGAAATACCACTGTGTCCATCTCTCTCTCTCTGACTCTCTGTGTCTCTCTCTCTCTCTCTCTCTCTCTCTCTCTCTCTGTCTCTCTATGTCTCTCTGTCTCTGTCTCTCTCTCTCTCTCTCTTCTCTCTCTCTCTCTCTGTCTCTCTCTCTCTTGTCTGTCTCTGTCTCTCTGTCTCTGTCTCTCTCTTTCTCCCCCCTGCAGCTCTCTCTTCCTTCCCCCCGCCGCTCTCTCTCTTCCCTCTCTCTCTTTCTGTCTCTCTCTCTCTCTTCCCTCTCTCTCTCTCGCTCTCTCTCGCTCTCTCTCAGACACACACACCCACGCATATACAAGTTCAGAGGTCCTAGTTAAGCGTGTGTGTGTGTGTGCGCGTGTGTCCTGGTCCTAGGTGGAAGGCTCGCAGCAGAAGGAGGGCTCCTCGGGAGAGGAGGAGGACATCAGCGTGTCGCAGTACTTCTTCACGGACATCTTCACCGAAGTGGAGAACTAAGGGCGACGGGCCGAACGGGACGGAGTTTACGGGGAGAACAAGACAGCACTCACGGGGAGGCCGTGGTGACGCGCGGTGATGATGTCAGAGGTCAAGGAATCAGGAAGGACGTCAGTGACAGCTGTCTTACTGATTAGGGTTGCTCGCGGCTGTTTCGTGACACTAATGTGACATTTCCAGTTACTGTCATAGTATTGATGAATCGGAGAATATATTATTTCACCCAAGCTTGCCAACCGCTTAAGTAATATATATATATATATTTTGGCTCGTACTTTTTATTGAATATGGTTGGTATTTGTACAGAGATTTAGTTCATGTTTTCAAATCGAATCCTTTGAGGTGCCACTTCATGTGGATGTTGGTTTAACTGTTGTTCCCCACTGGTTCATCAACTTATGGAGCTTCAGTCAGTGACCAAACTTGCCTAGGCATATAGTGAAAACGTACGACTTCAAGTTGAAAAACATTTCCTGTTATTTTTGTCAGTATTACGTATTTATTTTGTTCTATCAACCCCCGTATGGGATCTTGGAATTGTAATGTGACATGGGAAGCACTAAAACAATGAGTTTTATTTGCTCTCAATGTTAAATGTTATCAGAATACTTGAAATCATTATAAAATAATGCAACAGTACAATATGCTTACAGTTGTTCGTGCTCAGGGTGATATAATGACCTTGTCTGCCTCCTGAGTAACTCTCTCAGGTGTATCTGGTTCATCAGGTCTGAGCGTTGGTTGGAAGAGTTGTCCATGGTCACGTTTATCGTGGAAACCAGTGTCTATAAACTCAATATTCAAAGAGTTCCATTAGTCTTATTAACACACTCGACACCTAAATACTTGTTATTGTTATTATTTAAACAAGCCTTTCGCTCCCATTAGTTTGTGGGAGTGAATGTTCATGTCTTGTGTTAGTCTTTGGAATGTCGCCTCCAGGAAGAGCTATTTCGAAATAGTTTTTTATTGATATGGCAGTTATGTTATGTATATATCATTGATTTGTGTTGCAGGGCAAGTGTACAGATCATGATTTGAGATACAGTTTGTTCTCACCCACAACCTCTGCAGGTGTTTATAAAATAAAATACACTAATAAAGTTGAAAAACATTGCGTCATGAAAATGTCAAATGAAAAAACTTTTTGGACACACAGTTAAAGTGGGTCTTCACAACACTTGATAAGTGCATTTGAAGCACTTCATAATGGGTCACAGTCGATGGCAAATATTTTTCTCATGACCAATGTATTGTTTTACTTGCTATGTGAGTGGATCAAGGAATTGAAATAACAGACTTCATTTAATCCGACTGGTAATCCACACAGTTAATCCCTTACACCACGTTCCTATCATGGGATTAAAAACTATTTTGATCTTTTGTTGGGGAGGCACCATGAGACTGCTACCATGCTTGGAGTTCGCTGTGACTGGAGCAGTAACCCAATCAATACTCGGACTATACTGTCAAGTCGATATGAAAGCATTTTAGACACCGTCACCTTCAGAGTGACTGGACTTGGGTGGAGGAGGGCATACAGAATCATGAACATGTTGGAAAATGACCTGGTGAGTGTTCTCTTGAATATACAGTGTACGTTTAACAATCGTTGTCATTGTCGAGGCTCTTTGACGGTTGCCTAATAGCTGTACTGATGTCAGTGGAGTTGACTGATGTCGGGAATCTGTCTTTGGATTTCAATCATTCAGAATGTGGTTTTGGATTTTCAGGTTTCATCAAGGTGTGTTATTTTCCCTTTGACTTCATCATGAAGCCAAATCTTTATCATCGAGGTCTAAATGGTTTGTGTGTCAGTGTGTTTTATGGCAGAGATTGCCAACATGTGTATTAGCTACGTGTATTATCTTTGTATTAGCTAAACTAAGTCTTTTGTGTGACCTTGATTAATGCTTTCACAAGCTCAGCTATGCATTCCCGAGAAGCTTATGAATCAGGAGACTCCAGTGAAATAACAGAATCACTACAAATAATTAATCAAAGAGCTCAGATCATTCATTCTTAATCCTTCACCTTCACTTAAACCTGTAGTCAATGGATGGATGTCAACCCTGTTATACAATTCATCAAATTATAAATAAAAGGTCTACAGTGAAAAAATGAAAAAAGTCCCTTCATCTCAGGTTACAAACCTGGTGGTGACCGACTTTCAGGTCTCCTCTGTTGTTTGGCATGATGCATATCCCAAACCGCATCTCTGCATGGGTACCGCCCCAATCGAACATACCTATCTGGATCAGTGTGTGAAGTCAGGCTTGTCAGAGTTAGGGTTCAGTGACATGTGCAGTCTGACAAAGGAGGCTGATGATTGAAGATACCTGGCAGCCAGGACCCAGCTTCACAAAGCTAACCTAGCCTAACCCCTATAACCAAACGACAGCTTAGCTTAAATCTGTTTGTCTTTCTAGTTTAAGTGCCAGAAGACTGCAGCAGGTGACAACACGTAGATTGGGTCTGTCCACTGTGTCTCACCTGGTTGACACAGGATATGACACGTTAGGTTCCCAGAAACCTGTTATGAGTTATAAGGCCCTACTGCGAATGTGGTCAAGCCCTTAAGATACGTTTGTCTGAGGTATTTCTCTCTCTCTCTCTCTCTCTCTCTCTCTCTCTCTCCCTCCCTCTCTCCCTCTCTCCCTCTCTCCCTCTCTCCCTCTCCCCTCTGCCCTTCCCTCGGTCTCTCAGGACGGCGAGGTGCAGAGGCAGATTGACCGGGAGGTGCGCATGCGTGAGGGGGCCAGTAAGCTTCTGGCAGCCTGCTCCCAGAGGGAACAGGCCCTGGAAGCCTCCAAGAGCCTGCTGACCTGCAACGCCCGCATCCTGGGCCTCCTCAGCCAGCTTCAGAGGGTGAAGGAGGCGCAGGTCCTCCACAGGGCTGGACGCAGGTGAGGGGGGGAGGAGAGAGAGGTAGAGAGGGGAGAGAGAGAGAGAGAGGTAAGAGAGAGAGAGAGAGAGAGAGAGAGAGGGAAGAGAGACGAGAGAGAGAGAGAGAGAGAGAGCGAAGAGCGAGAGAGAGAGAGCGAGAGAGAGAGAGAGCGAGTAGAGAGACGAGAGCAGATGAGAGAGCGAGAGAGAGAGATGCGTGGGTGGGAAGGAAGAGAGTTAGAGAGAGGGAGGCAGTGGGGGAGGAAGAGAGTTAGAGCGAGTAGGTGGGATGAGAGATAGAGAGATAGAGAGGAAGGAAGAGAGGGAACAGGGAGTGGGCAGCTGGATTGGATGATGGATGGATGAATGAATAGATGCAGGGAATGTAGGAGGAAGGAAGAAATGAACTAAACATTCTTTTTTTTTGCTCAAGGCCATCAGATGGTAGGTCACTGGATTCCAGGCTGCCTTGTACAGGCAGAGTATCAATCTCAGGTGAGTGAACACACCCATGAGGACAACATTCCCGTGCATTGCATGTCTCATATCAGCCAGCTGACGGCATGGACTGATGGAACATTGCTTTTCTACAGACTTGCGAATTCCACTCATGTGGAAAGATTCCGAGTATTTCAAGAATAAAGGAGGTGAGTTTAGATCCAAGTACATATCACGAGGATCGACATGAGTGAGCACTTTCAATCAAATGTCAAATAAAAGTATTACAAAATTAATATTAATATTAACTACTTCATTATTTCAAATGAAGTCATATTGAAAGTGAATCCTGGGTAGGTTGTGATGGTTCGTCGATTCTGAACAGTCAGTGCTCTGCTATCTCCTTATCTCAGAGTTGCATCGCTGTGCCGTTTTCTGCGTCCTGCAATGTGGCAGAGAGATTTACGACACAGACCTGGTGATGGTGGATAGGACACTGACAGACGTCTGCTTCGAGGAGGCCATCTCGTTGTAGGTTTCGTTTCTCGTTACTTCACGATACTTTTCTCTTCCTTCACTTACATACGTAGATGTACATTTGTACAGAATGGCGTCCGTCGAATGAGACTTCCTTCAAGGAAGTCATTGAACGTTGCCATTCTTTAAACACAAACATTTTCATCCACTGTCTGTCTGTCTGTCTGTCTGGCTGCCTGCCTGCCTGCCTGTCTGTCTGTCTGTCTGTCTGTCTGTCTGTCTGTCTGTCTGTCTGTCTGTCTGTCTATCTGTCTGTCTGTCTGTCGGTGTGCCTGTCTGTCTGTCTGCCTGTCTGTCTGTCGGTGTGCCTGTCTGTCTGCCTGTGTTTCGTGAGGGCAGTAGCGAGGTGGGTCCAGAGTTTGAACTGCGAGTGGAGCTGTACAGCAGCTGTGTGGAGGAGGACTTTCCCCCCGGGGCAGCAGGACCCAGGAGACTGAGCCGTCTGGGCCTCAGCGGCTCACTGGGACGCTCCTCTGGAAGGAAACTGCGGGCCGCCCTGGAGTCTGCTGCGGTCTGCGGGGCCAACGGAGGAGACCCGGGAGAAGGAGGAGCAGGGCCCGTGCCTCAGGGGCCTGCTCTTCATCCGCAGTAAGTGTGGTGACGTACCGCGACCGGAGAATGTTTGGCTCTGGAAAATCATACATCACTTACGGTACGGACGTTCCAGACTGAAAATACACCGTTTCTCTTCCTTAGAGGGCCCAAGTACCACCTGTTGGCCCACACTACACTAAAGCTGGCCCATGTACAGGACAGCTTCAGAACACACGATTTGTCCATTTCAACGACAGGTGAGTGTCCTCTCCTGTCCTCCTCCGCCTCCCCTCCTTTCCTTTCCTCTCCTCACCCCCCCCACCCCTCTCCTCCACCTCTCCTTTCTACTCCCCTCCTCTCCTCTCCTCATCCTTCCTTCTCCTCTCCTCTCATCAGTCGCTCTCTCGTTTGGTGTGTTCCAGAGGACAGCTCTTATTGGCTGCCTCTCTACGGCAGCATGTGCTGTCGCCTGGTCGCCCAGCCTCGCTGTATGACCCGGCAGGTCATCTGCGGCGCTCTGAAAGTGAAGGTGAGGCGTTAGCTTCACCTCCTTCTCTGACCCTCGTCCTACTTCTCATCACGGTCACACAGTCATCATTGCATTCACCGTTGCATTCGTTCCTATTTCAGCTCGATAATCAGCCCGAGAGCTGGAGCGATGTCTACGGTGTCCTCAAAGGGACACATCTCGTGGTTTTCCAAAGTCAAGAGGATATGGAGGCTGGAGAGAAAGTGTTATTCACCATCACCATCAACAAGGTTGACGACTGGTGCAGACATGCAATAACACAAGACTTCCTCATAGCCAAAGGGGAAGGATGATGCAGACGCATGCTTGTTCCACTAGGGGACACTTTGCTGCTGTTATTTTCCACAAGGACAATAGGTGTTAAATAGGTGGTGATAATGTGTGAGAGGAATCCAGTTCAACTGCCTTCCAACGTTTATTAACGCACGTTCGCAAATATTTCCCACATAAGGTATCAGATGTCTTTGTTGACAGTATCGGCTCAGCACATCAGCACCCTCGCACAACCACTTGCACAACCACTCGCACAACCCGTCTGCACTTCTTCCCAGTCTAATCATTCTAAACAAATGAAACAATTCTAAACATTCTAAACAAATCGAAACATTTAGTCATTTAGCAGACACTCTTATCCAGAGCGACTTACAGTACAGAGAAATTCCCCCGAAGTAAGTAGGGTGTAGTGCCTTGCCCAAGGACACAACGTCATTTTTAGCACGGCCACAAACCGAACCGGCAACCTTCTGACTAAAGTAATATCCCGACTCCCTAACCGCTCAGCCATCTGACTCCCGATGTTACGCTTACGACAAGATATTAGGGTTCCTAAGTATAGGTTTTGCTGAATCATGCTCATTCTAAAAACATGAAAGCAACACGTGTGTGTGTGTGTGTGTGTCTTCATCAGGATACCAGCATTTGCGTGTCAGACAGAGGCTCAACACACCACGCACAGAACATCTGCATCAACACAAACCAGCGTGGAGAGGAGAGGACGCACACCGTGGCCACACACACACCTCAGGGCACGCAGCAATGGATGGAGGCCTTCGGGCAGCATTTCTACGACATGAGTGAGTTCCGAGACGGTATAGAACACACACACACACACACAACTCTGAGTTGTGAGCGTGCTTCACACACATTTGTTCTTGTTATTAAATTCAGATGGCCTATCCACCTCCACTGACCATTTCGACTGTCTCGTTGAAACAGCAGACACGTCACAGTGATTGACACCATAACATTGCAGATCAACTGTTTACACATCATGATCATGTTGCTGTTGGCTTCATGTTGGCTGTGCAGATAATTACAGCAGGTATCAAATGACTGGATGCCTCATTTATTGGTATTTATCCTAGTTGCCAAGCCAGCGACAATGGCAGGTTGACAATGTAACATCTCGACTGAAGCATTGCAGTGTCAGACAAACAGACAGACCTGACACACTCCATAAACAAGGCATTATGATGTCACAACGACATGACAGTCTGCGGGTGGATGTCTACAAAGAATACATTGAAGTTTCGGGGGAGATTTCCTCTTGTACACAAAAACCAAAGGTGAAACTGTAGATGTGTGTGCTCTCTGTTACTTCATGTGTAACTTTGTGTGCAAACAATTGGACACAGAGGCTTCTGTCATTCCTGCCTGGGCATTCTGTTTTGAGTAATTACTGTCCTTTTCAAAGTACGCCAACAGTACGCCAACTCTCAGAGAGAGAGAGAGAGAGAGAGAGAGAGAGAGAGAGAGAGAGAGAGAGAGAGAGAGAGGAGAGAGGGAGAGAGAGACAGAGAGAGACAAAGAGAGACAGAGAGAGACAGAGAGAGACAGAGAGAGACAGAGAGAGACAGAGAGAGACAGAGACAGAGACAGAGACAGAGAGAGGAGGACGCAAGAGGAAGACAAAGAGACAGACATGGCAGACAGGCAGGCATGCATGAACATAGATACAGACATAGATACAGGCTTGTCCTGTAATGTAACAGTTTTCATGCTGGCAGGCTTATTAATCATCAGAATGACCGTGATCTATAAGGGCACTGCCTGAGACGTTGTTTTTTGTACGGTGCTTATTTAAGCTACTGCCTGTTAAACGTAAAGAAACACACTTTCTCTTTGAACTGATGTCAGTATCCAGGTCAGCCGACCAAGCCAGCTCAGCAGGCATATCTGGTCCTGCTATAACAAGCTGGTTTCCAGCAACCAATCAAAATGGAACACCATGGCACCATTGTTAAAATATAACGTGAGATGATGGAGGTTTGCCATGTTTGGTACAGTGAAATAATACAATACAGTATTGTGTTTTTTCACAAATCCGATTTTCAAGATTGTTTTAAATGAATACTTCAAATACTGGACTGGTTACTTGATGATGTTCATATAGTCAATGAGTGGGTAGTATAGTATACAGCATAGTATACAGTGATTTACTTAACTCAACCTATTATTTCGTGTTTTTGACTAAGTAATGTGAATGTTTTTTTCAATCGTTTGACGGGAACTCAATCGTTTGACTCGGGAATAATCCTCTCAATTAAATCTAAGTTCCTGCTATCATGTGAAGTTCTGTGTGTGTGTGTGTGTGTGTGTGTGTGTGTGTGTGTGTGTGTGTGTGTGTGTGTGTGTGTGTGTGTGTGTGTGTGTGTGTGTGTGTATATGTTTACTCTGTGTTTTGTGTAAGGGAAGTTGTTCAATACTTCAGAGTGTACTGTGACTGTTCAGGATTTGTTCATAGCTTTGCATCATTCATTCACGACAGTTGGTATGGTATGTCTTCAGCGGATCAGAATGTGAGGAATCAATTAAGGATGATGAGTGATGGATCATGAAGAACCATCTGATAACTCTCATGTTTGATATAAACTACTAAACTTCATTTGATCAAAAATCAAAACAACAATTTAAGGGCATGCTGTATTTGAACGCTCTTAAATGCCATTGTACGTTTGACAAGTTCAGTCACCAACGCAAGTTGGTGGCATCCTATGAAAATAAACTGTCAGTGAGATTGACAATGTGTGACAAGAAGGAACCAGTTCTTCAGATTTATGTAGGCAATACAATGCTATTACTGTAAATGAAAGCTATTGTGAAGCCAAACCGCAATAGGAGTATAAGCCACCTGGTACAACATTCCCATTGTATAGCAGCATAACTGAGTAAGGTGGGCAAGATAATTACGTAATATCACTGAACCGGGTCTGAAATGACATGCCCATATAGGCTAGTTAGCTGCATCAAGCTTCCTCATCTGGGGTTGGTTTAAAACAAAGTTTTCATCCTCTTGGTATTGTTACTCATTTAATAGCTAAAACAGCTCATTTATTTCGTCAAAAGAAAGGGAATTTCCACACACGACCCAAACTCTATGCGTAAACCAGCCGTTTTGTGATGTGATGTTTGAAGGGAACTACGACAGGTGGATTAATTGTGTACGAGAACAGGCCTACACGTTGTTAGTGCACTAGTAGGGGCACGGTTGATGGTAGCCCTACTGCGGGTGCAGTTTCAACGTTAAACTAATTCCAACTGTTCCCAGAATCGCTCATTAAAAACCCGTTCATCAAGATTATTCCAGCATAGTTAGAAAATGATTTCTTGAAGTCTGTAGAGATTCATTTAAAATGCTGGGAAATAATTCAAGAATAAAATAACAATAAGAATCACTGCATTATCTGTAGATGTGCTCAAATAGAGACCACCCAACAGATACGAGGTAAGTGTAAAGTGGTCTCCGTCTTCATCTGACGAACTGCCACTTTAAATCCTTTCCTAGTATACTATGTTTTTGACAAGCTCTGATTTTAAACGTTGCATAAAGACAGACTAGGGAAATACTTCATTATAGTAAATACATGACAAAGTTCCATTCTTTCTCGAGATACATCTGGGTGTGAAATTAAATCGTCCGTCTCATGACCTCAAGTGTTTGAGCGTAATCGTCATCATCAGTGCAATAAGCATGAGCATATTATTGGAGTGATGTCTGCGATTCTTATTGCAGATAGGTGTGTGAGCCAACGAGGTAAACAAGCATCAGGCATTCCAAACAGCTTGCCTTTTTATGACCTTGTATCAAATATCTGTCTGTCTGCTAGTTGTTTGTCTGCAATTTGTAATCTGATTTTCTAGGTTATGTCACCATACACACACACACACACAAAGTAATGACGTGCAGATCATTTGTAAGGAGTGTTCTGGTTGGTGCTGGATGGCATCATGTGTGGTCCAGTCCGTTGGTCCAGCTGTTTTTTTGGCTGAAAAGAACTTCCTCGCGAAAGAAAAAGCAAACTCTCATCAAATAAATTGTTTGTCTTCTCGCAGGCCAATGGCAGCAGTGCTGCGATGACCTCATGAAGATAGACCCTCCTACTTCCAGGAAGCCCCTGCTGGTGACCACCAAGCAGGGCTCCCTCTACCATGAAATAGGTACCTTGTCACTGCCACTGGGAATGTTTTGTCTTATTGTTTACGGAAATTGTAGGTTGTAAAAACACTGCCTAAAGCTGTATGCTGGTTTAGATACTCCTCCACACCGAGTAGAGTAGTGTAAGTATGTTCACGAGAGACAAAAGTCCGCAAACATGATAACGTGTGAGTGAATAAAGTGATATCATTCCTGATAAATGGCATGAAACCACCAAACGAATCACAGGCAGTTTGGGTGTGGATGGTCTGGGCATTTCAGACACCTGATCTCTGCACCTGCTGTGGGTAACACAATCTCGAAATAATAGGGAAATGGAATCAGCACCCATTATGTAGGTGTGTTTGGTGGCAAGTCGTCTGAAGAAGGAAAACATTCCAAGACTGTGAGCTGAATGATGAGAACATGGACAGAGCAATACAGTTCCATCCTTTATTAAGACGTTTTAGATGTGATACCACTACCAGTCAGATGAGAGATATGAAGGACAAGGATCTAAAAATATAACGTTGTATGGTAGTGAATCTAAACCTAATGGAAAGTACTACTGAATGTGTCTAGATACATGTGTCTATAACATTCAAGGCGTTTCTTTGATGTTCTACTTCCATAACTCTCTACTTCCCTGTAAGATGTCAAATGTACGTCCATTCACAATATGTCATAGCTACGTTTGTACTTCATAGCCTCTGCCTTCCCATAGTTAATCTCTCCTCTTCACCTTCCATCCCTCCTCCCGCCATCTCTCTTCGTGTTCGGCAGTGACATCACCGTCTTACTGTGAGGGTCATGTGACTCCGGATGTGTCTGCTGAGATGCGTTCTCTGTTGTCGTCCTATTACAACGACAACAGGTGAGAGTATCGGCATCAACACACAGGTAAACATGCACACCTACATATCCAGTCAGTGACCTCACTCACTGCCTAGCCGCTTAGGTCATCTTCGACCACCGATCCATAAAGTGAGTCTCTCTGCAATTGTGGGCGTGTTCACATGCATGCGACCAATAGCTTTCCTCTGTTGCCCAGGTGAGGTTCATTGACGTTCTCAATCAGCCAATCAGGAAGAGTAGCTGGAATGTAGAGCTAGGGCTTTTAAACAAAACATACTTTTTAGTCTCAGACTCCAGGTTTAAATGTTATGTTTACATGGGTCACCTACCCATCTATTTAACTAGAGTTTCAGACCGACAGTAATCCTTGAATGCAATATCCTGTCGGTGCAGTGTAGGATAATGAAGTTAAAAAGAAAATCTGTGTATCAAGAGACAGGCCATACATGGACCTCTTCTGATTCAAGTGCCGTGGTTTGAGGCATGACAAATAGGGTCTGTAAACACCACAGTGACAGGACAGGGAGTGCTCTCACAGGTAGATGAATTAGCTCTGCGGTAGTTTAATTACTCATGGATCTCCCTACAACAACATGATAGATAGTTCGCAGTCATCAAATGCTAAGGCACACTGTGGTTTTAAGATGTTGTTTCAGTAAACATGCCACCGGCTACTGGGCGTTTGTGTCGCATTCACAGACTAATCCATGTCTTTGTGACGAATGCTACACATGACTGGCGGATCAGTTGAAGACAGACCAAACAAAGTATCAGCATGATTATGTTACAGTACAGATTATATGTCTTAGGTACCTATTGCGGTACATGCTTCAATAGGTTCAGTTATCAGAGTTCATGTAAATTATCTTGTATTGGGTTTCATATTGGCAAACTCAATACTAAAACGTTGTGGATAGCGTAGTGAATTAATCAAAGAATTGTTGGGAAAAGGGGGAAAAAGTTCCATATCATTACCTCCATTTATCAATCCAGATGACTAATTGAACAATTTATAGACCTACACATCGTTAATCATTGTTTGGTGAACATGTTTAGCTTCGGGGAACATGCCATGAGATATTGCTGATTGAGGGATGCAGTCAGTACGTTTCCAGGGGTGAGATAACACCCGAGCCGACCAGAGCACACGACACGGGGGGAAATTCTGACCGTTTAAGGCGAATTATTTGCACATGATCAGAAAAGTACGTTCCTTCTGCTTAAGCTCTGTGCCTTTGTGAAGTTTGGCAGCCTCTTAAGTTCAGTAATCACAACCCGTAGCCAAAATTCTGCCATGGTTGAATGACAGTTGCGGAATGTTGCTTGTCTGTAATTCTAGACAGACGCACCATTGTTGCTGCCCCAGGTGGTAAAACCTGTAGAAAGAGTGTTTGCGTGTATGTGTGCGAGTGATCTGTATGTGATATGCAGGTGTGTAATTATTGTATTTGAGCTAAGCAGGATTTGTGTGCTGACAGGTAAAATGAGTTGCAACCTCAATTCAGTCAATTTTCTAAAATCCTCCAGGTTACATAAACCGGTGGCATGTTGGCTGCGGATTTCTCATACCAGAGAACATTCAGATGATGAACTGAATATTGTTTGTAATTGTTCGACATAGACACCCCCCACCTTATACATCCAGCAATCATGGACCAAGGCTTGAAGTCTGCTGCTTGCAAATGCATCCGACCTGTCTGGGATGTTTTGGTGACAGACTATTGTTCGTACTCTTTTCTCTTTCTCTCCGTCTAGTTACTAATTGCTGGTCTGGTGGCACGGTGACAAGGACTACTCCCTGGCTCCGAATGATGGTTATATCGTCGAAACGTTTCCGCCATGATGCCTCTTATAACACCATTGCCAAGAGCAAGTAAGAGGCTGGAGGTGACTTTGGTAATAGCTTGCAGGCCAAGTCTATATTGGATTTATAACCTCCTATTCTTAATAATGGTTGTGCTGGAGCCATGAGATGGATTTTGGCTTACAGATCAACGTATTCCCATTGTGCCATTTCTAAATGAATTCCCAGAGTGACAAAAGAGAGTTAGAAGGACTGCAATTCAAACCAAGCTTCTTCTTTTTTATGTCGGTGTGAATCTCAAATACATGGGCTTGAGGCCTTGTTAGAAGACCAAACGGATCCAAATGACTTTGGGATTTTCTGATCTTTCTAGACATAGTTAGGGTAGTGAGGAATTATACATTTGTTTACTTGCACACAGTTTACTGTATAATTTAATCAGTAGTGTAATAACAATTTTCTGTTTCATTACATTTTTTTCCCTCTGTTATTGTATAATTTTTTGATCGGTGGTTATTTTGACTAAATTAACATTTAGAACACATTCCTGAGCAATCTGTAAACCCTAGAATGTCAATACAAACCTACATTGTTTTGTGACCGAAGCTTTGTACATGAAGGTGAAGGATTGTGGATTTACACAGTGCCACAAATGTTTGCACAAATCTGTTTTCTATTAGGTAAGTGCATTATCTTCATAGTTTGGTTCTCAATAAGAGGTAATCCTTCAATAAATCCATCAAACAATACTAAACTTATGAGGTGTGTCCTAGTGGTAGGCCAGTCCACTCTTAAGGGTTACATTTACAGTTGCTATAGAACCCAATACACTTTCAGAACCAAAATGTAAAGTATTCACTGTATGAAAATAATTCATTGAATAATCAAAATAATCAAGCAATAATCCAGTACCTGCTTGCTATATGCATACACATTTCTAGAATGTGATTGAATCACAATGTGATCTTAAAAGATTAGTGTCGTACTCTGGGATTACTGTCAACTAAACCAGCATTAATGCTTAGTGTGTATAAAGGCATCATGCAGGCTGTCATACTTTACTTTATTTTTGCCCCTTCACCCATTCCCAATCAGGAAGCATCAGTACACTGTGTATCAATGAGCTGACGATTTGAAGATTCCTCATTCACTACTTTGAATACGCCCAGGGAACAAGGAAGCAAAACACCTGTTTTCCTCAAAACTCAAGTGTCTAAAATATCCGAAATGATTTCCTTCACACCGCAGGTGTCTTTGTAGGTTAGCACACGTTGACGTCTAAAACACAACAAAACCAACAGGTGGATAAACAATTATCTTCCTGGTGGCATTCTGGCGATTGTACCCACCTGTTTAAAATAATAATAATAATTCATTTGATTTGTAACGCGCTCTTCATTCAAAAGAATCGCAGAGTGCCAACATATTAGAAACTAACTATAATAATACAATAAAATAAAATACATTTTAAACATAAGCATAGAAGAAAACTGTGTAACATTAGCATAAGATTTAACTCAAGGCCAGAAATGTTACCTGCAAAACTACCTGCTTACCTGTTTACCTGTTTACCTGCTTACCTGTTTTTTTCAGGAAATGCCTGATATAATGGATATTTTAGAAGCTGTTTGATGACAGAAGAGGGTGCAGGTGGAGGTTTGGGGAGCAATGATTTCTTGCAGGTAGGGAGGTGCATGTCCATTTATGCATGTCACCATATGGGTGAGTATAAAGACTTTGTAGTCAATCCGGAAAGAGACAGGGAGCCAGTGTAGTGAGTGTAGACATTCCTTCCTGCGAACTGTAGGGCAACAGAACGTTTGAAGAGCCTAATGATGTCAATCATGCGATTGGTGTACATCCTTAAGATAGCCGTCACGTCTTGACACAATAAAACAAGCATACAATAAATCTTGTGTCAAAAGAAAGGTTCAGAATTGATTCCCGATTAACAAGAAAATCATCTTGTTAACATGAGGTTTTCCCACGGGTTTGTGACTGCGTATTGATCTTCAAACAATGGTCTGGTGGTGTTTGCTGTAATGATATGTCTGACACTTTCTTTTCATCCATCATTTTTGGAATATATTCCACAAACTTTTATTAAACGCTGGATCATTACATTCTTGTAAACAGTATCAAAAATCTTTATTGTTCATATTTACAAACTTGCCACAATATGTTGCTGACTATTACAATAGAAAAGCTATTCACAATATGAATCTTGAATCATCATTCAACTTTTACAGTTTCTTTCAGTTCAAGAAGGTAAAAGCTGGTCCTGGTCCTTGTGAAACCAAATACAGTTTTCCAAAAACATACTTATTAGTTGTACAAATATAGCTTAAAAGGTTGCTGTATGAACCCCAATATATTTATCACAATATTTACAATACTCAATAGACTACAGACTTTCTCATCCATCTTTCAAATATTTACATTTAGTCATTTTAGCAGACTCTCTTATCCAGAGCGACTTACAGTAAGTACAGGGATTTGTGTCAGAAGTAGATTGTAACGAGACTGTCCGGTTTCAAGTGTGAACATTTAAGATATTCCGTGAGGGTGTATACTTGTCTTCTTTTGGTGAGCTGCAGAAAGTGCCGGTCCTTACTACAGGCGACATAGGCAGCCTAGGGGCCGCATTGAGAGGGGGCGGCAAATTCACGAGTGCATACAATGGAGGGCTAGAGACAAACCTTGCCTAGGGCGCCAAATGTGCTAGGACCGGCACTGGCTGCAGAGTTGCTCGTCTTCTTCTGGCGAGCTGCAGAGTTGCAGTGTTCCTAGCTCGTCACTCAAGAGCTGGAGATGAGTCTCTTCAGCTTCACGAACTCCTCGGGAGTTAGAGAGAGCGAGTAAGAGGATCTTGGGCCTTGTTCATCCTGCTCCAGAGGTTGGGGGCTGGAGTGACTCTTAGACTGCTCTTCTCTGGGGTTTCTGTCTCGTGGAGTCTGGTGCTGCGTGGTCTTGCCGTGGTATGGCCTTCGGGCCTCCGGCTCCTCCCAGCGATATACATCCCGGTAATCCCTGTGGGGACTGTAGGCGGGTGTTAGGGGCAGGTCACCGTTTGTGGCGGTGTGGCTTTGCATGTTTCGGTCCCTATCTAAGCTCTTCTCCCTTAGGCTCCACATTTGTTGGGCGACATAAGGGCGGTGGTGAAAGGGCGGGTTGGTGGGGTTAGATCTAGAGGAGGGGATGTCTGGCCTGGCCACTGCCCACTCCCCATGCTTTGGGCCTGGGGTGTGAGAAGAGGTTGGACCTGTGGAGGTTTGGAGGGACAGATTGCCAACCCCGGAGGCTGTGGGACCACACTGCAGGCCTTCCTTAATCCAGTTTTGGAGTAACGCTAGAGGGATCTGGATCTCCATCCTACCTCCAGACTCTCTGGGGGGGCCGGGGTGAGAACGGCTGAGATTGAGAGGCCCTGAACTGGTTTGGTCGTTCTCTTCTTTCGCCTGTGTTCGCAATTCTGGACGCACCTGGGTTTTGAGAGGCTTGAGCGGGTGAACCGTGGAGGGATCGTCTCTGAGCTGGGGGATTGGGCTCCCCGATTGGGCCGGGGTGGTGGGGGCATGGGGGGGGGCTTCGGGAGGACCTGCTGGAGGTGAGGTCAATGACGCAGCCATCCCCGCTTATCGGCGGGTACGTGAAATAGACCGGAGAGCTCTTACCGGCCTTGGGCCTCTCGCAGCCCTCCTCTCGAGCCAGAACGTTGGCCTGATAGAGAGGCGAGACTCTGTTTAGAAACTTCGGAGGCTTCATGGAGGAGGTCTGGGTGAAGGACGAGGCTGGGTTGTTGCAGGGATCTGGACTGGAGTCCTTGCGCCTCAGGTCAAGGGGCTGGGAGATATGTCGGTTGTACATTTCTGCCAGGTAACGGAGGTGTTCCAGAGGCTGTGGAACCCTCTCCGTGGGGCCCGGAGGGGGTGGAGGGGGTGAGTATGGCAGTGGAGCCTGAGGGGCAGTTTGGGGCACTGAATGGGAGCCATTGGGTGGCAGCAAGGGCACATAGAAAGGCAGAGTTAGATGGCTCTTGGGATAGTATTGACGGTAGCTTCCAGGCATGCCCCTCACAGGGGAGTCCATCGGGTAGGTCTGCGAAGAGAAGACCAAGAGTTAGCGGCCATAATTGGTGTTTGTGTGAGTGTAGGTATGCATGTTGTGTGTATGCTCGTTGGTGTACCTGCTGCAAGAGGGGTGTGTGGTTCGTCATCATCTTCGCCCTGGGACACTCCTCATCCGCACTCTGGCTGTTGTAGAAGAAACGCTTGTTGGGACGGGATGGTAAGACTTCCATGTAGTCCTTCCCTTTTAGATGACATTCGTATGGCAGGAGCAGCCTGGAGGGACACAAGGCACAATTGTGAGTGAAACACATCTTCACCGTGCAAAGGAATGTGCATCGAGACAACAGACAACACGACGAACATCGTTCGTCCGCCATCCCTCGACACCCCCTTCTGCGGTCTCTCTCTCCGTCCGTGACCCCTAACGTGGGGTCGTAGCGAGAGCCATCAGTCTGGTGTCAGTGTGTGTGTTGGGTGTGGGTGTGTGTTCAGACTCACTTCTCGTAGTGTCTGCGGGTGCAGGTGGCTGCACTGGTGCTGCGAGGGTTTCCTCCCAGGGTGTTGTACACCTGCTTCCACAGCTGCTGGGAAGTCACCTGGAGAGGACGGGAACACAAAACGTTGATCGGAATGAAGTTCGTTTTACAGGCGAAGTCCTTTCTGCTGTTGAAACGATGCACCTTTTTTTAACCTTACAGTCTAACTGTCTAGCAAAAATAAACTAAAAATTTTTATAAAAAACAAACAAATGCTTATTATTCGGTTGGTAACAGTCCACCGTTTCTGAGTAAATTATTACATTACGTAAACACTGAATGTGGCAACATTTCCTAAGAAGTTGCCATATCTGTTTGCCAAAGGTTTCAGAACAATTATTACTTGTAATATCTCCACTTGGTAACTTTGGTAGCATGTTAAAATATAAAGTTGGGAATTTTGGGACATAACCAGCATTTTTACCTTGTGATAGCCACCCATTTTTGCCACAGTCTTGTACATCAACAACAAGTCAACTACAAACACAAAACACAAATCAGAATGTTTTAGTATTTTTTTTTGCATCAATATATGCATGTGTGGTGTGTGTGTGTGTGTGTGTTGGAGATTGAGATAGATATACTAACTTTGTTTGAAGCCGAGGTGGGGAATTTTCTCGATTGGTGAATCTCTCTTTGTCATGAACAAGTAGAGGTCTTTGAGGAACGTCTCGTCACCCATCTCCTCCTCCGGGTCGACAGTCATCTTGTCCTCTGGCTCCCTGATCGACATGGTGGCTGCTGTAGCTAAGAACACACACACAGAGACGTGTCAATTCACTGCATTACTAAAGATCCAACAGTTACATCATGTTTCAGCCATTTTCTGAAGTGTGTAGACTATATTGTATATTGCACATGTTTTTAATGCATGATTGAAACGGTGATGTACTACACATATTGCAAGTTCGAGGCATGTTCACAATCTCGACTCTTGCCTTGCCGATTGTAACAAACAGACCGATTGTCTGTTTGACTCTTTTCATCATGATCCTAATTTGTCAGATCCTAAATGTTACCCAAACGTAGACTTTTCTAACAAGAAAAGCCAGTGTTCTCCATCCAGGGTGATGGATGGCTTGTAAACATGAACACATGATTGACTATTGATGGAAGTTCATGTTTGATCTCAGTCCGTGTTTGATGTTTGTCCACCAGGGTCAACGATGTTCGTCACACCAGCAAACATGCCACTGAAATGATTGTTTCATAGGACCGACTGTTTTCTACGTCAGTAGTCCATTTTCACTTACACTCTACTTTTTGTTCCATTTGGGACAGGGACATTTTGAACAGTCAAACCAAGCATCGATCAAGTTATTTACAGTCCATACCGAATTACTATTGAGGCTGTACTATCTGTACTCCCTGTACAGCCCATAATGTGGTTTCTGTCTTGGTCATTAAATTAAAATGGCTCTGCAATTTTTGACAGATTTATTATGTAGTTAACATAACATTCCTGATGCTGATGACTGATATCCTTTTGTGTTTACTCTATAAATCAGTACATTTAGTTTTTTCGATAGCCTACAGTGTATAACAATTTCACAAATCAGTGCTAGTTTAAAACGAGCAGATAAAACAAACTTCGTATTTCACAACTGACTATCTGGTTTCAGTCATTTCTTCTGTAACATAAAATGTGTAATCCTCACCACCGGCAAAGAAAAGTAAATCTGCTTAATAACACTCCACATCCCTCCTATACCCTGGTGTGCGTGTAAATCATTTTATTGATAAAATCAAAATATTTAACTTTATTTATAAAGCACAATTAAACACAACTTCCGTTGACCAATGTGCTATACAGAGTGCTAAATAGGACCGCAACATGATAACAGACACATACAAACAAACAAATACATACAAATAAAATAAAATCAGTGCAGGAACAGCTTACCTGGACAATCACACTGACAAGCTGAACCAATCTCAGGCCCTCCAGGTATTCCACAGGTGCGGTTCTCCAGACTGGCTCAAAGACTTCTCAAGGCTCTTCTTCACACTAGACCTTGTGGCCCCACGACAAGACTGCAATCACCTCGCTCTCAATCGTACACACACATCTATCTACGCAGGGTACTAACATCACAGGTATGTCAAAAGAGGTGTAAACACTGAGGATTGCTGCCGGGATGTTGAAGTCAGACCAGTCCAACCGGCTTGTGGCTGCATGCCAAAAGCTATTTTGTTCCATATAATTATATCAAATTCAGACATATACTTAATGACTAATGAATTGCTTGCTTTCTGTGGATTACAGATAATGGTTTACTTTTGCATTAGAAACGTGCTAAAACATAGCATAAATATTCAGTAACAGATTTAAGTGTACCGTACAGAAACTCTATATTGCTTGTGCTGCAAATCACTCATTTGCAAGTGAGATAGAATTAACAAATAACTAGTGTAATAGTGCCCGTGATGCAGTCGGTGATTAAGATGTCAGTGAAACAAACAAATACAGATTCCTGGAATTAGAGATAAGGCACAGTGCATGTGATGATGATTAGAGTGAAGGGGCTAAGAGGAATACCCATGATGCCTGTGGAGGCACATGAAAGATGGGGATTGTTTTAAAAAATGTCGAAATGCTGATTCGAACAACGTCAATGGTGGACGTTACACTCCGTTGGATTATAAAGACGACACCTGCGATATCACACACACACACACACACATTCCTGCCCTTATTGGATTGGAGAGATACCCAGACAGTTTTTTAGTTCCTTCTGTAGTCAGGACAAAGGAAAAGTCGGCTAGTTGTTATTATTGTTGATTAGGATGTCTGTGTCAACAGGTTTTTCCTCTTGCACCGTTGATGTGACTAAATTTATACTCATCTAATAGAGCAATTAATGTGACTTCTCAATTTAGTGTATCTAAAATTCATACAAATGTAATTTTGAAGTAGAACCATTGTGTTGTTGTCAAAATGGAATGATGATTGCACCTCTAAAAAATTCAAGTCAGTTGGATATTATCATCAAAAACAATATGATATATATGAATATTATGAAATAAAAAACAAGCAAAGAAGAGGACCAATGCCAATGAGCTACTGATATACTCAGAATATACAGAATGATAGTTCGGGTCTTCATATCCCAGTCTGATATTTAGAAATGTTCCTGCAGGTAATCTGCTCAGTAATGCGCGTGCCTGACATTCAAGACATTTGGGCTCCTCCTTATCACCTCTGACAGGCCTTTGTTTGGAGACCAATACCATGTTTTCATGGCACGGTAGGTTGGTGAGTGACATGGGCGGAGAGAGAGTGTCTTTTCGAGACACAGCGATGGAAAGTGTCTCTTAAAGACAGTGCTGATGTACGGGTGTGGCCATGGCGGTTTGATCCATGACAGTTGAAATAAACCGAAAGACATGGTTCAATGATGGAATCACATTCCAATCAGTATTACTAATTTGTGGTTCAGGACAGCATTAAGGGCCCAATACTTCCTGGTAGTGACAGTGCTCCAACGACTGCGTGTTTATCATTCAGTCACTGTTCAAACAAATAGGCTGCATTTTGTTGACAGACTGAAACTCAGCAATCTCCTTTTGTGAAATAGATTCTATGTATATGGCAAACAGTATACTTATTTTCTTACTATTTAAGTATAAAAATGAGGAGAAAGAGGAGTAAAAGAAACAAACAAACACATACAAATAAACAAACAAAAACAATATCATAGTAACAAAACCATAAATAAAGCAGGGAGAAATCATTTTCCATAGAGTAAAGAAATAGCCATTTATCTGTGACATAGTTGCACCATTTTTGTTTTTAAGCTACTTTCATTCGTAAGAAATTGCTACATTTAAATAATTTCATCAACAATGTGTGATGATACAGTCTTACGTCACCACCTCGTGAAGATGACTGGATGGTCACGTGACAGGAACCCTGTAATGGATGGTCACGTGACAGGGTCCCTGTAAAAACGTATGCTATTGCCGACAGAATATCTCATAAATCACTCATAAGGTATGATAAACATTTGCTTCCAGTCAATGTCTACACTCAATGTTCAGATGCTTAATAAGATTTATGCTTGAAAGCTGCAACCCTGAGGGGTAAAATAGGGTACGAGTAGTTCACGTTCAGATCTAAATCACTGTTCAAACCTATGTTTGTAGGTTTTTCTTTTGAAACAGACATAGACCAATACAAAACAAGAAGGGGCATACAATAGTGGTATCTTCTGTAACGTCTTGTTACAATCAACTGCCTTCATGTAGTCCACAATGGACACGTAGTCCTGCAATCTACAGTATTTAACACAGGCTGTCCATGACACCTCCATAGCCTTTGGTGACAAACATTAAAGGTGGTTCATTCCTGATTTGTCACAATGATGCAACTATTCAAGTTAGTCTCTGGGTTCTGGCTATGGAATTACTTCTTTCACAGTTTTAGTATTCTGCTGTCAGTTGGACATGATGCTAGGCCTGTTGCTCAAGATAATAACATTCCTAGCTTTATGCTGGTCCTGACAGATATGACTTGGAGGACTTCGTGTTCCGTGTACTTGGTGTTCTATAACCTGTTATTATCTGAGGTGTAGTGTTTGTTTTAACCAATTAAAATATGCTTTTTATTATAGGATTATGGTAACCTGTCATTATCTGTGCTGACTGATGGTATGGATCACATAACACAATTGTTCAATTTCACAGTGCGTGGGTATTTTACGGAACAGGAATGCTTAGCAAATTGTGACAGAAAAAGACAATACCATATTGACCTAAATGTCTTTTTGAGTTTGCACAACACAAGGACATTAGCTCCGAAAACAAATGTTGACTGCATAACTTTAACTGCCTCACATTGTCAGTTAAGTTTCTAGATTAGCTTGATTAATTTTACTTGAACCAAGACTTCTTGTTGCCGCTTCAACCTCATCCTCCCCTCGTTGTCGCTCTTAACTTGTTATCTAAATTAACCCAAATCCTGCCTCATAGAATAGGCATTGAGATTCTAATTTAAATATTTAACTATTTCACGTCGTCAGTATATCAGCAGAGTGGCGCAGCGGAAGCGTGCTGGGCCCATAACCCAGAGGTCGATGGATCGAAACCATCCTCTGCTATGTAATCATTACAGTCAGTAAGTTTTTTGGGGGTGGTGATCCTTTTGTAAATGTTGCTGTGTATAGCATTCCACTGTTGCATGTACAATTTGACTGCCCAAAATGTATTTATCGTGTCGTCACTCGAAACACACCGTACCAGAGCAATTTTGGCGCCATCATCTGGTTGGTTAACCATGTCACAGCTATTTATGCTCCGGTTGCTGTGCAACCGTGAGATACACTTATGGCAAAAGCGGAGTTACGTTGTATTGGCGTTCTAGAACATTAGAACTACACAATATCTGTTGCCCGCCGGTAAGTATGCTACTCTTTATTGCAACAGTTTGTAGGCTATATGACATAAATGCTTTGTGATTCACAAAATTCTGAAAATACAGATCTAGTCAGTTATCCTACATAATCAAGTTCACTTATATTTTCCCTTAGTCATCTCTCTATTATCTTTGAGCACATATCGTGTCCTTTCGAGTGTTGAGTAGCCACGTAGTGGCTAAAGTATATTCATATAGGCACGTGGAAGTACACTTGCATTGATATAAACGGGCATTGATAAAAAAAACTGCAGGTGTCGTATTCGTGCAAGCATGTCCCGTTCGGCAGCCAAGTCACGAGGGGAAAAGCCTAGGGCAGGCTCGGTACCCGTGCCCCCTCCTCCGCCCCCATCGACGGTGGAAGCAGTGGACATAATTCCCGGTCGCCTCACAGAGAACGCCTGGGTTGCTATGACGACACAGGAGGAGGGGGAAGAGGTGGTGGCAGAGATCATAGCAGATCTGAAGTCTACCGTCTTGGACAAATGCTATGAACAGTACATCGAAAAACAGGTAGTACGTGACTTAATGAAGATGATTGACCAGCATCCCGTTTAAACGCTGTCTAATAAGAATGTTTGACTTGCTTTCATTCTCTCCTCCATCTCTGGCAAGATGGCACCATACACTGCCTTCTGGGCTTGCAGCAGCCTGGTTGAAACAGTGAACTGGCTGTTCCTGGCAAGGGATGAGGGGGAGATGTCAGTGAGCGCCCCCTTGTGGGCAGAGGACTACGAGGCTGTAGTTGCGCCCTGTGACTCATGGGCTGAAGGCTGTGTGCCAGTGCACTACTCCCGGGTCAGCTCACACACACCTCTACTCCAGGTAGCTCCATACAGATGACATAGATGTACAGACACACACACACACCTCACACTAACATGCTGTCTATATGCCCCCTGCAGAAGCTACTGGATTTCAATTCAGTTGAATCGACAGATTTGCGGGATTTACAGCGCAAGTCTCGGTCGCCGACGAGACAAGCGCTCAACAAGAGACGGGTTCCGACCCCGACAACGCCTCGGGGCACTGGGGAACCTGCCGCGACAGAGGAGAGTGACCCAGAGAGGCCTCCAGTCCACACAGCATCATCTGAACCCACACAGAGGTGGACACGGCAGGGCCAGCTGCATCCAACATCACCTCACCAAGCCTCACCTCCCCAACGCGGGAGCCGCAAACCTCTGCAGCAAGCTCCCAGAAAAGTGAGCCGAAGCCCAGGCATCTCAAAAGACAACCTGCTAACCTGGATAACCCAACCATCTCAGCATAGAAGGAGAACTGGCTCCCTTCAGAAGAAACTAGATCCGGCCCTTCTCCCTGTGAGCTGTTACTGGCCCGAGGTGGAAGTCCTGGAGCCTTGCCCCTCGCTGCAGAGAAATGGGGGGCTCACTGCCCGGCTCCAGCCCGACCAGCAGCACTGCAACAGGGGCACATCGGCCTCCGTCTCCCCCCGTATCCACCACCAGGGGTTACCCAGTATCCGGAGGAGGAGCTTCATCCATAAGCCTCAGCGGTCGATCGTCGATGCCGGTGCCCAGCAGAACAGCTTCACGCCGGGCTTCACCCCTCTGTTCGCCGGGCTCTCTCTGGACACAATGGAGCTTGGCCCCGGAGTGAGCTTTAGGGACCCGACCGTGTGCCAGTCAGGCCCGGGGAGGGAGGACCCGGCCTGGCTGCCCCCGATGCCGGAGTCGAAGCCAATCAGAAGCAGCCTGCCACCTTTGTTGTGGTCCCTGGATGAGGTAGTGACAGGGCGCTCACCGGGGGTCACCCCTCCCACTAGCTGAAGCACTAGCGGGAACACACTGCCACCCACTGCCACCCACTGCAAGGTCTATCGTTGAAGTGCAACACAGAAACTAGTATACTTTAAATTAATGTTTGCTCATTTTGATTCGAGAAAATGTGCTCCCTTGCGACCTTGCGTTGCAGTTTAAAAACAATCTTTTGTGTTTGTAAAAAAAAAGATCAGCATCTGATCATTATGTGACACATGTGAGCTGTTTACATAATTGCTTTTGACGCCAAAGCAATCTTCATTCCTGGGAAGATCGGAACATGCTGCAGTAGTGGTTCTGTGGGTCGTCGGTGAATATTGATGTTCACTACGTGACCACATAGCTGTGCTGTGGATCATATTTTCTGGTTTTCCCACCATGACAACTCGAGTCAGAAGACGAAGATGCTACATGCTGAGGTAAACCAAGTCATGCTTTGACGACAGCAGTGACATGACGATACCAGGAGATCTGTATTATTTCGTGTTTGTCTTTTGCAACTGAGCCAGACGACGGAATGCCTTTGTCATAGCCTAAATCCTAGTCAGTGGCATATGTGACTGCAACTGGGTCGTTGGTAAATAATGTTCCGTTCTCCCCGTGTTTAATTTTATTCTACCAGAGCCAGTGACCTGGATGTAAATATTAGATTTCATGCAGAAAGTAAATATGAACCTTCAAGCATCAGACAAAGTCCTTAATTAAAGATGAAGTTATTGACTGGTTTATAATTTATGTACTGACATATTGGGAACAGTGTATTTGTAGATACATAACCTATTAGGTCACACTTCTTTGTTCTTTTCTCCTTAAACTCATGGACAGGGTGTATAGATAAAACAGGTAATTTCAGAGGCAATGATTGACACCAGATGTGTGTGTTGATCTCCCAAACAGCAAAGGTCACAGCACAGAGTGATTCCAAATGTCACCCGGCCCTTTCTGAAGCTTAGAGGATTCAGACTGCTCTGGGGCCAGATCGCTGCCATTGATATTCGTTCCAAAGCTGAACATTTCACAGATGACATTTAGTGTCCCACAGAAATGTCCTTTTCTTTCTCCTCTCCGTTTTCTCGGCAGACAACGACCCAGCGTTTAGCGGTTTTCGGAATTCAAATAACTCAGGGAAACGAGACGCACCTGGGTTTCAGATGAACGCTCTGTAAATAGCGTTTGAAATGGACGCCAGAATGTTTTTGCCATTTTACACGTCTGTCTCACCAAGGCCGGATTATGGAGCGGGCCAGTTCCCAGGGCCTCGGACTGCCTCGGTGCTTCCGAGTCTCGGGTCCAAGACCTCGGGTCAATTTCCTCTGAGGAAATTGAACGCCAAGACGCTTTGTGCGCACGGCACAAGCCGACCATTTGCAGACGAGAACTCAGAGCCAGGTGTGACTCTTAAGGGGGAGGAGAAGGTTCATATTTATGGCCCTACCAAAAGCTGAAATCAAACCTACGCCCTTTCACTTGAGTCAGACCTCGTTTGACAGCTACACGGGCGAGGAAGGCAAGAAAGACACCAATTTAGGAAAGCGGGGGGGGGGCTTCCAAAAATACATTTGCCCAGGGGCCTCACAGGACCATAAATCGGTCCCGCCCCTCACTATCTATCATGTAGAGTTGTTGAAGAGAAGTTCAGATAAACACGCTACACATTTGTCAGAGATTAGTACTATATCATTTTATTGTTTTTATACATAAAATAGAAAAGAGTAGTACATGAAAAAAAGACTGCGTAACACGTCTGCAACTGTTAACCTGAGGTCCAGACACCCTTCAACGGACCACCGCTGTTCGTTCGGAGCTGCTACATTTACTCTCTCTCTCGCTCTCATTCTCAACACTACATTGTTAATGCGTGTACGGTTTCATGTGTGATCCTTCAACCACCCAGTTCGTGAGGCGTTGACATAGACCTTGAATCGTTAACCTTTTCTGGGGGGGCGGGCCGTTTTCTGACCTGTTTTATTCGCTTACTGTAGGTTTATCTTCCTGGTAGCGTTGTGTTGCTCACGTTGCACAGCATGTGGTCCACAGATACATTTGGCCCCTTTCCCAAACCCACAAGCACATATGCTCCGCATCTGGTGAAACTTATCGGGTGGAAAAAACGATCCTTGCATAACAACACCTGTGCTGTTGCCAGGACCAGATCCTACAGATTTATAAGTAAGTCGGTCTGCGAATTCACGTCTAGCAAGGGCTCTCTGGGTTCATCATAGATCACCTGCACTTCTATTATTATATTTGGGTTAACTTTGATTCCGATGGACTTTGGGCAGCTGAATATAACTCATGAGTGCATACCAACAACTAAATAATATATCATCTGAAATATCTGCAACCCCTACCCAGCACCAAAACATGTCAATGTCATGGAAAAAATAGGGAATATTCCTCACAATGAGTCATAAAATGGCTTTCGATGGCTTTATCTCAGCCCCTCTACTCTCTGGGATCCAGACATGAATTCAGTGAAACAACAGATTTCAAAAACTTGTGAGGAGATCCTTCATCTTTTGAATCTGTTGTTTGGTGGTTTTTGTGCCAAAGCAGGGTTGTGACAGTTGTATCAGATAGAAAGCATAAAAGAGGAACATTTCGGGTTCTTTGCCAGGAGTTGAAGGAGTTGTGAAACACTCTAAGTGAAACACAAGCTTCATAGTCCATTGAAAATCAAGGGACATGTAAATACGGCTGCCAAATCCTCCCTACCCTTTTTGTATGTGTTGAAATACAAGCTTTGGGTTTGAAGGAGTACAGCGACTCATGCTCGGAAATGTGGAGAGAACATACTGTTCTAGACAGGCACTAGTACCATGATCTGAATGTTTTGAGTGTGCTATGATCTTATCATTATTTAATGGACTTTAATGAGTCATACCTTATACCGAAAGAGAGGTTCAAACTGTATCAAACGCAAGATATAAAACACGATATAACCCGAGAAATGAATATGACTGAATTGTAAAATGTCCACGTGTGGATAATAGCCGACAGGTGAAAACTCATGCACACTCCTTGGCGGTGACGCTGGATAGTTTAAGCCTCTCCTCTCTCTCACCCTTCTCCTCCTCCTCCATCCTCTCCCGTGCTTCTCCTTCCACGTGGTAGCCCACCATCAGCTGGTACACCACCACCCCCACCACGGCACCCAGGAAGGGGGCAAAGATAGGCACGAAGAACCAATAGCTGCAGGCTCTGTGGATTTCGGGGGCACAGAGACACTGGTGTAAATTTGGACTCCTTTCCCCTCATATCTCCTGTCATAGACCATTAGTACAGGAAATGACCCGTGCGTCACAACAATTTCACAGGAAGGACGAAACGTGGCCTTTGAGATAAATGCTGCTGTGTGCAGACGCCAAACGAACACAGCGAGAAGGAAGAGAGGGAGAGAGGGAGAGACGGTTAAAGGGAAAGGCACTCACGTGAATACCTCACCCCCCCCACCCTGCCAACGCGGTGAAGAGGCGCGGCCCAAAGTCCCTGGCCGGGTTCACAGCATAGCCCGAGTTGAAGCCCATCGATAGGCCGATGACCAGCACCACAAAGCCCACAGTGAAGGCCTCAAGTCCTCTGGGGATAGGGTTGTTATAGGGATCCACTATGGCCAGGATGCACACAATCAGGGCTGCGGTGCCAATCATCTGCAACGCAGAGTCTGGATCAGTGTCGTCAGTGGTGCGCTTTTGTGATTCTACAACTGCGTGTATGAGGGTTAAATGTGGAACTGGGGGCTAGGGACTACTGTCAGCATGCTAAGCTAACACAGAGAACCATTGGGCTTGTCTGACCGTTTAGCCTTACCTGATCAAAGAATCCATTTAGAAGGGTGAGATGTTTTGAGGGGTAGGTGGCAAAAATGCCGGCTGTCGAGTTTTTCCCCACCACGATAAGTGTGCCTTGGGCGAAGTCCCACAATGCATCTGTGGAAAACGAGGGCATCACACGGTGTGGCATGACGAAAGACGTAAACATCGTTGAAGAACGACATCGATTTGGTCGAGCTCTTGGACGTCGGCGGTTTCGTGTGATTTAGTGTTTTGACTCTGCTAGCTCGCTCACCAAAATACATGCCAAATATGATGCCGGACCCTAGGAAGGCACCGAGAGTCTGGAAGAAGAAGAACACTGGGAACTTCCTCCAAGGCTCTCTCCCCAGCAAACACAGGGCAAAGGTCACTGTTGGGTTTAGGTGGCCGCCTGGGAAAAGAAGAAGAAGAGAAAAAAGAAGCCCATTTGGGTTGAACTGTAACCCGCTTACACTCAATTTAAAGAGAGACCGAAGCCAATATCTGAAACTCGCCTCTAAAAATCACTTTCTTCTCTAACAGAGAGAGAGAGAGAGAGAGGGGGGGGGAGAGAGAGAGAGAGAGAGAGAGAGAGACAGAGAGAGAGAGGAACAGGCCCCCAGACTACCCTTAGTAATGGGAGTAAAATGCCTGTCAGGATAGGATGTCTCTGTGACACCGTAAACAGAAGGGAGTGAAAACACTCAGAGATGTTATTCCATAAAGCTAGTGTTTTTTCTCTCTACCGTATGTTGTGAAGGAGGGGGAATGTTATGAAGTGCTCGGATGGCACATTGATGTGGGTGTGTGTGTGTGTGTGTGTGTGTGTGTGTGTGTGTGGTGTGTGTGTGTGTGTGTGTGTGTGTGTGTGTGTGGTGTCTCCACCTCGTTTCGCTGTTTCGTGTCGTGGTAGGAGGTACCTAATTATAAGATTCGTATTTTCTCCGCCGCACATGTATTAGTGGGCGACGGTCTCATTATGAAACCACTGAAACTGCGGCATTCTCCCTCCATTCTTTGACAGTGGATACTAGTGATCAAAATGTTCAAAGTCAAACCAAATATGTTTGGAAAGAGAACGAGAAAGTGCCCTCCTCCCACCATTTGGATTTGATGTCTTGCTGAATCCTCGCTGTCGGTCAGCCTTTTAATTGATCCATCTGTAATTGTCTTACTCAAGATGCTTCTACTGAATGTCTCCTATTTGAGTTATTCAACACGGTCTCTAATACTCACAGAATGCCGGTGAATGTGCGCGCTCTCACCTGAAACCTGGCCACTCACGAGGATGCCTAAAGTGGCGGCGAATCCGAACGCAAAGTTGACAGTGAGGAACATGCCATGAGAGCCCCCGCTCAACACCAGCTGTGCGACGGCTCCGCAGCCAAACATCTACAGGGAAAAGACCAACACAAGTGAGAGACCATCCATCACACACACACACACACACACACACACACACACACACACACACACACACAGCTGAACGGTTACAATGTGCAGTCTCGAAAACCCACTCCTGAATCTCCTCAACGGGGCTTTCATTTTTCTTCCTTCTAAAGGACTCGAATGAACCGAGTGAGTAAAGACAAAAAAAAAGTCCTGTTGCTATGCGCAGACAGACCCAACAGGTTCAAATAAAAACAGACCACCCACGATAGCACTGTCGGCAGCTCTACCCCCAGGGTCTGACCTCTCGGCCTTCACCCAGGGCGTGGCTGCCTCGGACCTGGGAAATCACGCCCGTGTTATGGGGTGGTATATCGCCGGAGCTTATTGACGGTCTGAGTTTCCCTGGCTGCACCTGTGGAGCTCACAGTCGGACAGCTGGCCCAAGCCCACCAGAGAGTACTGTATGCCAGTGGGCTGTGAGGTTTCACTCAGTAGCCTAGCCAAACACCGTCTCAGGCACCTAGACCTCTGACTGCGCTCCAGGAGGATAACAGATGGCCAGCCCCTCTCTAAGCTGGTAGAGCGTCAGACGCTGTTTATTGAGTTACTGTACCATGGAAAACAGAGGAGCCCAGGTAGCTGTGTCTGGTTGAACTTCACATGGGTTTGATTTCAAAGACGATGCGTGCCAGGGGGGAGGGGACGAGTGGAGTTGTCGATTGCGTTTCGACTTCTCCGTTTTTGTTGGAGTATGCGGGTGAATGTACTGTATGAATTACAGCCGACCATATCAGGGCTTCTCATGTAACAGATGAGGAAAAATCTCAGTGGAATCTGTGACTGAGATGCTGGAGATAACCGTTTTCTCTCTTTATCAGAATACATGTATTGCTGTGTGGAGAATAATGACAAAGACCTTCATTTATGTTCTCGTATGCAACACGATAAAGCGTTGACACTTTCGTTGCACACATTCACACCAGCGTTTGAGCTTTACAAAATGAGAAAACGTGTCAACGTCTAGCAGACGGCCCGTTTCGACACCTGACAGACAACAATATCGTCATTGTTCGCAAGTACAATCATTCAGCACAAGGGTTTCCCATACGAAATCCACATCTCCCACATCTCCTGTCAATAACAGTGGATCCTGGGATGATGTCTCTCTGTACAGGGCATTCCAGTCCAGGCCGGACCTCAGCTCCTACTCACCACCAGGATCAGAGTTCCCAAACATTCAGCCAAGGCCTGTCGGAGAAGCATGTGACGAATCTGGAAGCTCCGCGCCAGCTTGTCCAAAATAGCCTTCTGTCTTCCCATGATGCAGCTGTGTTCGGGGTTGTCCAGTCCGCCGTCTAATTCAGAGGAGGACTGTGCATCCTCTCTTAAAGCATACGGTGGATCCCTCCCACATTGAGAAAAAACAGAGTACACAGTCCTGCTGGATGTTCTTCCCCTCCCTCTACACCTCCACCCATATCTCTTTCCCACACTCTCTTCTGTCTCAAGACCCCAGTCCTTCCACAGGTTTTACCTGACCTCCCTGCTTTGTATTCAGCTTGCTGCTCGGAGTTTGGTGCGACAAGTCTGTGGCAGTCCAGTGCGGCATCGTATTAAAAAGATCTGTTGTCACGGAAACAGGTAGTACAAACCCTGTTCCAAAGTATTTCAACATGCGTCAGTTGTCTTGTAAGTTTGCGCGCTATTTAAATAAGGACACGTGCGTGTCAAACGTGATAGAATCGCTACCTATTCCACACGTGAAACCCTTCTCTGAGAAGTTACCGAGTGAATTCTTCTCATCGGTAACTGGACATTTTTCAGGCAACAGCAATCACCAGTTTGACTAAAACCACACAGATTCCGAATAATAGGAAACTGTGTTTTAGAGCCAGACGAGACCACTGTGGGATTCCTGGAGATCTTGAGTCAGATATTGGACATGATGGACGGACTCTGTGGTTTACTAGTGCGATTAACTAAACAGCTTGTTCCCTGTCCTCACTGCGGGTTCTCAGCCTCTCCCTCTTTTACAAGCCCTGGCTGTTCCAAATCCCACCTCGGGTAAATGCGATAGAACAGGTTGTAACCGATATGGCAAGGCTGAGTTTGTACCCTGGATCAATGGCCTCACTTTTGTCCTTCGCTTCAAAAGGAACACAGCGAATTGTTGAAGAGGCAGGAATTAAGGGCTTTTGTCCCAGCAAAAAAGTAGCACACCGCCCCTTGTCAAAGGGAGGCTTTTGTCCATGGGCCATTCCTGCAGTATGACATAGCAAGATGGCTGGCTTCAAGTACAAAAGTGTCTTGAAAACCGCTGTTGGGAAATTGGGGGGAAAAGTTTGTCATAACTCCAGAAACAAAAACAGTAACCATTTATGGAAGAAGAATCCTTTATTCATCTCACAAACGTGGAACACAAACACACACACGTGCAAGGAAGACAAACACACACGCTTGCCCCCGGGGGGGGAGGGTGGCACCGGAGAAATGAGTCTCTGCATCTGTCCCATCCTGCTGTCCTTCCTCCCAGGGCAGCCAAGAGCAGTGGGCAGCCAGAACAGCACCGCTCAGCCGCCAGGTCCAAGTGCTCACCCATGTTCTGGCCAGGGACACCAGCAGGAGAGCAATCTGTGAATATCATCTATATATGGGGATGCTTTGTAACGGAGGAAACCCCAGGTGAGCGCGAGGAGAACATGCAAACTCCACACAGACAGGCCCAGGAAGTCGTTTTTTTTATTCATCGGAAAGCCAGTGGAAACGGCCGTCTGCATGTTTAGGAAGACATTCGTACATTTCACACTGAAGGGGAAACCCTTCCTTCACTGGTGACCTGTCAATAAAGAGCCGACTGAACAATATCCTACACTTGGTTTGCTGCTGACTGACCCCGTACGTATCAGTGTCCTGGCTGCCTGTCCAAGTTTTGAGACCTGGTTAGTCCAATTTTTCCTTAATCTTTTATCCAGACATACCAGCTTGTCTGACAGCAGCCCGGAATGAAAGAAACCTTCTCATTCCCTTATCGGTACCGCCTAACTGATGCCGGCTTGACATTCGAAGCGGGATTCTTCATGCGTCTGTCAGGTTTTACCTTTCAAATGGTCCGTGCTGCAACAGGGTCCTAACCCCTCTTTTACATACAAGAACCTGTCTAATGTAAAATAAAAAGGATCTCTCCTTGCCTCTCCATCTCTTTCCCACAAACACACTCACACACATCTCAAATGAAACATTGCAACAGAAGATCTCAGAACATTTAGACAAAGCTAAATGGCATGTTGGACACATTTGTTGGAGGGGACTTAAATAATTCAGTAGCACAGGGGAGCACGGCAGAGAGGCTTTGTGCAGGTGAGGAATGAGGTCCTCTCTCTCTCTCCTCTCTCTCTCTCTCCCTCTCTCTCTCTTTCTCTCTCTCTCTCTCTCTTCTCCTCTCTCTCTCTCTCTCTTCTCTTCTCTTCTCCTCTCTCTTTCTCTCCCTCTCTGTCTCTCTTCTCCTCTCTCTCTCTCTCTCTCTCTCTCTCTCTCTCTCTCTCTCTCTTCACCTCTCTCTCTCTCTCTCTCTCTCTTTGAGGCAGGGGAGGGGCAGCTAATAGGCTCTGAGAGTGATAGGGCAAAAGCTCACTGGCGTAACCGTCAAATCTTTCCTCTGCCAGTATGCTAATTGATTTGAATGTCTTGGTTTTCCCTGCCCTAGTGTGTCTAGTTTTCTGATTAGTTCTGAGGGTTGTCACCTGTGTCAGTTTGCTAATTAGTTCTGAGTATTGTCACCTGGGTTTTGTTTGGTTCGATACTTAAGGTTATGTTTTGTGTCCAGTCTTTGTTGGTTGTTGTGTCTGTACGGATGGGTTTCTGTGAGTATCCCTGTCGTGTTCTTGTTTTGACGAGTAAGGTCTGTCTCTGTCTCTCTGTCTCTCCCTGTCTCTCCCTTTCTCTCCCTGTACTTGGGTTCATTCCCCTCACACACAGTCATACATGGCTCATCATTGCAAAAAATCAAAAGAGTTGAGTTATGTGTTCATAGGTTCTACGATTTCTTTGCAATCATACACAGTGCTTGTACACACATTTCAACAGTGAAGCAAACCCATCTCGAACACACACACACACCTTCTAGAACATTCACACACGCACACCTTCTAGAACACACACACACCTTCTAGAACATTCCCGAGTGTGTCTGGTTCCTTCTCTTCCACATGAAATAAAACACTGACCACAGAGAGCAAACTAAGAAATACAAAACAACAGGGGAGACTAATCGGGTGCCTCGATGGAAGGCGACGGCAGAACAAACGCACTGATAATGTACTCGCTCACACCTGTACGCTGTGACTTCCTGTCCTTGCCTGGCAGAGCCGAGCAGACACAGACCCTGTTCAGACCTGATCCTCATTCAAGCACTGCCTCTCTAAGCCCCCTGGGACCCACAGTAGTTATAGGATATCAGCTTTCCAATCTCAGTCTATTCTCTCTGTTGGATATGGAAGGTGTGATCCTGAATATGAGCCCCACTCTGAGTGGATTACCATCATAAAAAGAAAACACACACACACACCAACAGGCACAAACAGACACACACGCACACGAGAACACATTTTCTTGAATTCTATTTCAATCTGTCGTTTTGTGAGCCCGTATAGCTGTAGACCGGCCTTTCAAAATGTCTTGCTTCAGATTCAGGCCACGCTCCTGTTTGTAGTATGGCAGTGTTTTAGCTGCATTACTGTATCCCATAGCCCTACAGCAGGCTACTTTTAATCTTTGCAATTTATTGCAATTCTAGTCCTGGTCACTAACAAAGTACAAGGTGGAGAACGTCTAACTATGAGTTATCTACTGGTAGCTTAACTGCTATAATCGTTATATATATAATTATTATGATATATTATATAATAGTTTGTGTTGTTTTTTTAAAACTCATTTCTCTCGTCCTTAGCTTTGCTGTGGCTGGTGGTGACCAGTAGAAGGCAGTATTTGACCACAGCTTCTCTCATCTGCCTGAAGCATGGTCCAACGACTGGGTTTTTTTGTGAGCTGGGGCATGGCAAGCTGTCCCTAGGGAGTGTCACGCGGGGCAGGTGATGCGTGAGGACCCTCTGCCTGTGGTTCTGAGGTAAGCCAGCTGGTCACACACACACACACACACACCACACAGGTCCCACTTTCCACCCTGCGCACGACCCGCATAGCTCACCGCTGAGACGTGGAGGGGCCGCTCTCCTTGAGACTCGCACATTGAAATTCATCATCGTCAACCGTGACACCAGCCTTAGTTAAGTTGAGAAACGATTCCCTCGTTGAATTAACTCGGTGCTGCTGTTTGTTCGGCGTATTGTCTGATTTGTTTTTTTTATTGGCAGTTCCTGTAACTACACAAAAAATTGGTTGGACAGCACATGGTTTGGTCGTCTTTAGGAAAGGGGCTCGCTGCATGATGTTGAGGAGAAAGACATCATATGAAAGACCACAGCAAAATGGAGGGAAACGATTACCATGAATTATTAACCGTGAAACTTGTATTCAGTCATAAACCATGTGCGTTTTCCTCAAGACCTTTGAGAGCCACTGGTACCTTTGATGAAAGCATTACTAACTCCTCAGAGATAACATGTTACCTTCACTTTCATTGAAAATTCCGGCTTAAGCGATAATTGGTAAGGTGCTCATAAAAGGGGAAAAAATCCTATCCATCTTTCTTTTCTGTTTTTTCTGAATTCTCCATCTAGAACACAGACTGCGTCGTCCTCGTCACGTTGTTCCGTATAAAGTGTAGCCTAATAAACGGAAGCACGAAAGGTCAGCTCTTCACCTCCCCTCCTCCTCTCTGTTTGTCTGACTCCCAGCCACTCAAACGGGAGTTTATGTGCACTGCTGTCAATCGGCATATGCAGCTGAGCGCCGTGTCACAGCGAGGCTACACCATAGAGGGCTTATACACAGCTGTGTGTGAGAGCGTGGTAACGAGGCGTGAACTCTCTGTTGAGTTTTGCTGGAATAGTTTCTAATAGTTAAGAAGTTATTTCAGTGCTAATTAGAGCACATATTCACTTATCACTTGTATTCTCAGGTGTCAATGAAAGGCTTTTAATAGAGTTAAAGTGTAAGAGTTAAGAGTTAAAGAGTTATGCCACTTATTTCTCTGTTAGTTCCATGTATGCTTGTAATTGTTTTTGTTGAATTACATTTGAGAGTTTGTATGTACTTTTTGTACTTTTATGAACTTTCTATTCATGATTTCCTTGAGTACTGATCAGTGAGTATCTTGTAGAGTACCTAATCTGTTTTCCATGTGCAATGGTCATCCTCTCATCAGTATCCACCAGCCAGTGAATAACCCTGTACTGATGTATTCTCATATTCCTAAATGACATACATTTGTCTAGACATAATACTGACCACTCTACCACTATAACCTTTTAGCTAGGGAATTCTTGGTGGTTTGCATGTCTTATGGCCAATACCCACACATCAATATCTAGGTAAAGGAGAGTCTATACACTCTGTTATTTCGTTGCATGGCAAATCATCTTGTGATACGAACTAATGTGCAGGTTCTAGTGGAAGAGGCAGTAGGTAGCTGAATATCGAGCATCCTTCGAGCTCCGTGTGTTCCTGACATGCACTGGTACTGTCGCTCGTACGTTATTGGCACAGCACTTCTTCTGTGGTATGGGTCACAGGACGATATCAGAATTCAATGGCAGATTACATTAATTAAGGTGGGGTTGATATCCCCATCATCAATCATGATATGCAGTTATTCCAACATTGTTTGGAAATGCTAGACGGTGCAGTTCTGCTCATGTTTAAGCATTCACTATTACATCCACAGTATACTGCACAGCACGTCTATACAGTATGCTATGTTTTGTGTGTATATATATATATATATATATGCACATAATTCATACAGGTATATATAAACAGTGTTTGTATTGGGTAGACTTCTGGAGCCCAAGACTCCAAGAAAGTTGGAGTTTGTTTTCTGCAGATCCTCCCACACTAGGATAGTTGAGCCAACACCGGTAGATATTCCTCTCCTATAATGACTGTTGCTGACTCCCATGAGTCCCATCTCATAAATACACACAGTAAAGCAATTAGCTCATGTACTTCAGAACTATCTTAGCTTTCTCACCCTGACAGGGATCTATGCTGCTAAAAGGTGGATGTGGAAGACAATAGTTAATTAATCTCTGTCCTTAACACTAGCAGTCTGGGTGAATGCCCACTAACTTCGCAGTTCTAGATGATCTTGTATATTTAGTTATTGTAATAAATACACTCCCAGCTAAGGGTCTTATAGCCTTGCTTGTCAAGAGCAATCCTGCTGGTGAAAGGCTAAGTGTTTGAATGTTTATGGTCATTGTGCAATGTGCAGTTTAAGTGATGGGGAACTGCGCCCATATTTAAGCCCTACTGTAATTGTTTATTTGCTTGGTCGTTGTCACATACCCAAGCCTGATTGTGCACGCTCTGTTATTCCCCTCTACATCATCATTGGATTTTCCCATTTGGTCGAGAAGATATTAAGAGCTGCGGTTATTTACTGAAGATAAATGTAGGCTTAGTAGCGCCCGAGTTTAGGACAAAAGCACAGGGTACAGAACGAGACGACTAATACGACATGTAGGCCTATACATTTTATTTGTTTTAACTCCACTTAGGGTAATAGTTTTGGTTGAACACCACTTCATATGAGACAGAATCAATTCAAGTATTTGTATTTCTTGGTTTACATCTACATGTAGTCATTTAGCAGACGCTCTTATCCAGAGCGACTTACAGTAAGTACTTACAGTAGATATGCATCAGGCTACATAAAAAAACGGTGGGTAGAAAGTAAATACAAGTATCGAGCATATGGTTTTGTTTACCTCTGCGTTCCATTAGGGCGAGGGAAATAGAACAGCAATACTGGGATCCAGTCCTGTTTTCACCATAGTCTTAGTGTTCAGATGTACAGTGGCTACTTGCTGTTCAAGCCGTATTAGTTTAAATAACGATTCGCATCATTATCAACGTTGGGCAGAACAGTCCCCGATCCCTCTCTTAACCCCTCCTTGAGGTCAAGTGCGCTTCAGCTAATTAGCGTCTCCAAGCGCAGCTCTTCAGTACAACAACAGCAAGTAGCCGCTCTTCATCTACGGGTGCCCAGATACCTGAGTCTCATTACGGATGCAGGAATTAAAGTTTTCTATTGACCTGCTGCATGTCGGAGCGCCGTTCTTTAATCCGGTGAGGGACGAGCCGTCCGCTGGCCGGTGTGTTGACAGATACCCCCTTGTTACGCTTCATTGATCGCTAGGGCCAACATCTGAAGCAAAGCCACCCTTTCTCGCTCACCGTCCTCTCCACTCGATACTATGTTCCCGGCTTACGATTCACTTTTAATTAACCTGCGAACCCGGCCCTCAATCGATATGTAGATCAAGGAGGCGAGGGAAAACAACATAGTAGACTGTCCCTGTTTGATAGTGTTTTTATTTGCGCTAGGCTTCTCCACAACCTCTGTTTATGACAAGTCTGTAACCAATACATTGGTGGTGATTGTAACAGAGATGAATTGGTGCCACAGGCTATCAGACATAATTTTTTCATCAAGGGACCAATAATGATACTGTCAGTATGTTAGCCAACACGGGGCTATGCCTGCACCCACCCCCCACCCCCACCCCACACCCCCACCCTAAGGTAGGCTACTGACATGATTGGTGATGAGATGTACATTTGAAAAGAGTGCTTGTGCTTTCATATAGCTCCAGGACAGGTAGTATGTGTGTTGTACATTGGCCTAGGTGAAATCAAATGTGGTAGTGCAAAAAAAACATCTGAGATGTTAGCCTAAGGTACCATATGGAACTTCCCCATGTATCTGATAACCTGACAGTCGTTATGTACGCAATGGCCAACACATGCACATTCACCAAAGTAACATATGTTTTTGCTAAATTGATGACTTTTGTAATATGCAAGAAACAGGAAACCGCTCCAAACGTAAAATACAGGATGCCCCTTTTCACTAGACCGTGTCACAGTTTTGCATTCGACACCAATATATTGGTGATTAAATCCCACATCATATTTAATGACACGTTCATAATATGTAAGTAGTTATTGATCATTAGTCAGGGGAATTCATGCATCTTTGGGAAAAAGAAAGTGACACATGGTCCTAATTGATATTGGAGTATGTCTTATTTTCTCCGTAATTGATTGGAGAGAGGCAACGAGAGGCGGGATTTCATCGTTATGTTTTTCGTAGTCATTCTGATGTAATGATCTTTGGAATAGCTTGCTGCTACTGTACTGATTTTCCGAGTCCATACCTAACTTGGCTTAACATTACATTATTTCACTATTGTGTATGTCACTGAAAACATTGACTACTTTGATGTTGCATGCTGTGGACTGGCTCCTTATACTCAATGACTGAACGTAATTGTTTTTTAACTTGAGGCACCCACTCTGACGTTTCTCTTTATAAAACGATCAGCAGTGGAACTGGCCGTTGTTTCTTAGGCAACAGGCAGTCCATGAAGTGCTACAGCTGTTTTTTAAATTTATTTTCCTTACAATGATACTGATATTGAACGTCTACAGAAAACAGGGAATTGCACTTCAGTTCAACCTTGATATAACATTAAAAAAAATACAATGATAATAATAAACATAATGGAACTGCTTTCTCTTTGTGAACATAACATTGCAAGGCTACACTGCACTGGACTTTATGTTCTGAGAAGATCTCAAAGATGTTTTCCAAAAACTCCCCACCAGGTTTTTTTCAGTATTTATCAAGTCTGTTAAGATATATCTTGCATGTTTATTGCAGCTGTCTTCCATTTTGGAAGAAAAACCAAGAGAATAATTTGAGAGCAAAACATCGCTCTGTGACTAAATGCTTTAACTTAGCCCTTAACGTTTTACTTTTCTTCCAACCGCTACTACTTTGGATAGGGCCTGTTCTGTACATACTTCAACACAGACATATAGTTCATGGTGAGATATGCATACTCACTCAAATGGACAGACTGACCCAGCACAGATAACCCGCGTGTCCTCGGGGACAGAATATTGATGGTGAAAATGAAAACAGACCGTCACTTCAGGGTTGCTTTTGCCATCAGACAGTTCCGCCGCCAGCTGCAGCTTGTTCCTGACTGGAGATAAACAATGCCAATGCGGAGAAAAACAAGTGCAGAGCAGCTCATCTTTCATCCCCTTGAGGGAATATGTGACGTTAAGGAAAATAATGCTTTCAAGAATTGTTTACTTTTTAGATAACTCATTTACAATAGTATCTGGACATGATTTCTGCAAAGGTTCATGAAAATGAAAGGTCTCATACTGTATAATAGTCATACTTGTCAATCAACACAATGTACTCCATGTATTTACTTAGTGAGAGTTGCCTAATAAAAAATACTTTCAATACAACTACAATTAGTGTTACAGTAGGAAAGTGTTAACCCGGCAACTTACCTTATCAAACTATATACAGTATGTTTTTTTAGTTTTCCCATTTCCCCAGCTCATAATTTGCCTTTAAACAACCCCGAAAACAATAGATCATATCAGAGTTTTCACTGCAGAGGAGCAAAGTAATCCAGTAAAGATGTTGGTCATTCTGAGGGGATTTGGAGCCCTGACCCGCATACAGGATCACAAGACCCTGACTCACTCTAATATAGCAGAGCCGTGTGTGATGGGATTCCTAGATAGCTGGGCCACAGGCAGGTGCACCAGATATGAGAGTCAGGGCAATTCATTACAGATCAGAGGGAGAGAAACAGGGAGAGAGAAGGGTGCAGGGGGATGAGAGAGGGATGAGAGAGGGAGTGGGCAGGTGGCTATTGAAGGCCTTTTGTCTCCATTCAAATTGGGGTCTATGGTTAACAGTGAGGGGATATGGGCGGTCGTCAAAAAATCTGCCTCATAGTCAACAATTGTTCTCTAACACCTCTGGATGTCTATGTTTACCATTCACACAGTTGGATTTTCGATGTCTACTCTTGAGTTTTTCCAGACAGTTTTTCCCTTGTCTTCTACGAGGGACTCTGGCAGGTCTGGTGTTGCATTTCTATGAGCATGTGTGACGCCCTCTGTGACATTGCTTGTAAAGAGGGCCATGTAAATAACAATTGATTTGATAATCTCACTCGTCACACCGATGGTCACGTCTCGTTGGCTGCAGACACAGGACTGTGATTGGCCTCAGTCGTGAGAACTCCTCTGTGATTGGCTTTATCGTGTTCAGCAGACCTCTGGATACACCCACTGTAATGACTTTGCCCTTTGCACACCAAACACAGTCAAACCCGTCGCAAACCATTACTTAAGTGGTTTTGAAAGCGAGTTGCTTATGTCTTTGTGTTGCCATTGTTATATTGTACGTTTTCGACATGGGGAATATTCCTGTTGACGTTTCCTGGAAAATAACGTTTATGATTCAGAAACTCCTGATAATTATTGTTTGGTTTTACTTACTGTATACGGACACAAATTATTCTGTAATGATTGTCCTTTCTCACTTTTATTGCAAGCTTACTGTGCTCACATGTAGGATCTGAATGTAGCCTCACTGTACAGCTGTGCATGCTCCTCTCACTGCATTAACCTATCGCAGAGCTCCACCACGGGTATTCATACCTCGCTGAAACACATTTGAGTCTGAATGAAAACAGAAAACCTTCAATGGTCCCTTCTGAATTTTATAGGAGTCTATCTATTTATTATATCTATTTATTATGCGGAAAGAAGATAGGTTTAAAGGAGAAACAAGTCGGGGACATCTTATTTTTTTCCTGTGTCAGGAATTCAGTGTGCATAGGCGAGCACAAATCAAATCAGCCACCAGACAGGAAGTAGATTTTGTGTATTAAAAGAAAGTTTGAGCTGTCTGATGTGCCCCAGATAGTATCAGAACAGTCAGAATATCATTTCATTGGTTGGAGCTGAGGTACCAGTGCAAAGCCATACACATGCTTGGTGTTAACAGTCACAATCCCATTGAAAGTCATGTTTTTGCATCGTCATTAAGCCCATCGTAGGTATTGCCCTGTGTGTTCCTTTCTCCAACCCTGTCCAGAATGTTTGTTTGAAGTGATATGCTACTAGTTTAGTGATTAGTTACTTGCCTGTATTTGTGGAAGAGTTGTTGTGTAGTGGTCAGTGGGTCAGTACAGCAAGATCTACCTCATCATACCAACATGACCTTCTCTAACAGTATGGGATATCTAAAAACCAATGCCTTCAGGGTTCTAACCTCAAATACCACCACTCAACCATCTCTGTCTCTCTGAAAAGGATTACAAGGCAGTGTAAAGCCTATCTGTCCGATCCCCTCCTCAAATCCCATATCCCTCATGCAGTAATGCACACAGTATTCCAATGTCATATTACAGTTGTCATACATGGGATTATATCAAACGATCAAATCACCCCTGAATCTCAGCCTTATCATTAGATTACGTCATCAAAATAGTTCGGGATTTAGAACTTTGTCCCCGCAATGTCGTATCTTTTCCCCGAATTCTCTGGACGCTGCGGGAGATGTCCTCATCTCTCGGTTGGATTACATCAAATGTCTTATCACATGCCACATGACACGCTTGTTCCTCACACTTTCTCGTCTGCTTACAGAGCCCAAGGTCGATGGGAAAGAGCTCGCGTTGTCATTTTATCTCTGTCCCGAGTCGTCCTTACTGAAATCTGCATCATTCGATCTGCCTCTTATAGATCTGGGGGCCCTTTCTCTCCGGATTAGAACGACTGATGGCTCCAGCAAACTGGGGGTTATTGGGAGAGCTTTTGAGATGGTGGGGAGGGAGGGAGGGTAAGGAGGAAACATGGGAAGTGTGGGGTGGGGTAGGGTGGCCACTGCCACTTGGGCTTGGTGACAGGAGGGAAGATATCGTTTTTGGAGGAGGATGTCCTGCTACTTTGGTGCATTGATCTCGTGAAATAAGAGGGTGCGTTTTGAAAGGGGATTTTCAAGGAGGATGTGTGTGTGTGGGTTGTGTGGGGGGTGGGTGGGTGAATGGAGGATAAACTCTGCAGTTGTAATGGAGCCACCAGGGCGATGTGCCAACCAAAGCTAAGCTGCTGAGACAGACCTAGCTAAGCTCCCATAGGGGGTCTGCCCAGGGTGCTGCTCTGGTTGGGCCTAGTGCTCTGGTTGGGCCTGGTGCTCTGGCTGGGCCTGGTGGTCTGGCTGGGCCTGGTGCTCTGGATTGGACTGGTTTGGCCTGGTGCTCTGGCTGGGCCTGGTGCTCTGGCTGGGCCTGGTGGTCTGGCTGGGCCTGGTGGTCTGGCTGGGCCTGGTGGTCTGGCTTGGCCTGGTGGTCTGGCTGGGCCTGGTGGACTGGCTGGGCCTGGTGGACTGGCTTGGCCTGGTGGTCTGGCTTGGCCTGGTGGTCTGGCTGGGCCTGGTGGACTGGCTGGGCCTGGTGGACTGGCTTGGCCTGGTGGACTGGCTTGGCCTGGTGGACTGGCTGGGCCTGGTGGACTGGCTGGGCCTGGTGGACTGGCTGGGCCTGGTGGTCTGGCTGGGCCTGGTGGTCTGGCTGGGCCTGGTGGACTGGCTTGGCCTGGTGGTCTGGCTGGGCCTGGTGGACTGGCTTGGCCTGGTGGTCTGGCTTGGCCTGGTGGTCTGGCTGGGCCTGGTGGTCTGGCTGGGCCTGGTGGTCTGGCGGTCTGGCTTGGCCTGGTGGTCTGGCTTGGCCTGGTGGTCTGGCTGGGCCTGGTGGTCTGGCTGGGCCTGGTGGTCTGGCTTGGCCTGGTGGTCTGGCTTGGCCTGGTGGTCTGGCTTGGCCTGGTGGTCTGGCTGGGCCTGGTGGACTGGCTGGGCCTGGTGGACTGGCTGGGCCTGGTGCTCTGGCTGGGCCTGGTGGTCTGGCTGGGCCTGGTGGTCTGGCTGGGCCTGGTGGTCTGGCTGGGCCTGGTGGTCTGGCTGGGCCTGGTGGACTGGCTGGGCCTGGTGGACTGGCTTGGCCTGGTGGTCTGGCTTGGCCTGGTGGTCTGGCTGGGCCTGGTGGACTGGCTGGGCCTGGTGCTCTGGCTGGGCCTGGTGGTCTGGCTGGGCCTGGTGGTCTGGCTGGGCCTGGTGGTCTGGCTGGGCCTGGTGGTCTGGCTGGGCCTGGTGGTCTGGCTGGGCCTGGTGGACTGGCTGGGCCTGGTGGACTGGCTTGGCCTGGTGGTCTGGCTGGGCCTGGTGGACTGGCTGGGCCTGGTGGACTGGCTTGGCCTGGTGGACTGGCTTGGCCTGGTGGACTGGCTGGGCCTGGTGGACTGGCTGGGCCTGGTGGACTGGCTGGGCCTGGTGGTCTGGCTGGGCCTGGTGGTCTGGCTGGGCCTGGTGGACTGGCTGGGCCTGGTGCTCTGGCTGGGCCTGGTGGTCTGGCTGGGCCTGGTGGTCTGGCTGGGCCTGGTGGTCTGGCTGGGCCTGGTGGTCTGGCTGGGCCTGGTGGACTGGCTGGGCCTGGTGGACTGGCTTGGCCTGGTGGTCTGGCTGGGCCTGGTGGACTGGCTGGGCCTGGTGGACTGGCTGGGCCTGGTGGACTGGCTGGGCCTGGTGGACTGGCTGGGCCTGGTGGACTGGCTGGGCCTGGTGGACTGGCTGGGCCTGGTGGACTGGCTGGGCCTGGTGGTCTGGCTGGGCCTGGTGGTCTGGCTGGGCCTGGTGGACTGGCTTGGCCTGGTGGTCTGGCTGGGCCTGGTGGACTGGCTTGGCCTGGTGGTCTGGCTTGGCCTGGTGGTCTGGCTTGGCCTGGTGGTCTGGCTGGGCCTGGTGGTCTGGCGGTCTGGCTTGGCCTGGTGGTCTGGCTTGGCCTGGTGGTCTGGCTGGGCCTGGTGGTCTGGCTGGGCCTGGTGGACTGGCTTGGCCTGGTGGTCTGGCTGGGCCTGGTGGACTGGCTTGGCCTGGTGGTCTGGCTTGGCCTGGTGGTCTGGCTTGGCCTGGTGGTCTGGCTGGGCCTGGTGGTCTGGTGGTCTGGCTTGGCCTGGTGGTCTGGCTTGGCCTGGTGGTCTGGCTTGGCCTGGTGGTCTGGCTGGGCCTGGTGGTCTGGCTGGGCCTGGTGGTCTGGCTTGGCCTGGTGGTCTGGCTTGGCCTGGTGGTCTGGCTTGGCCTGGTGGTCTGGCTGGGCCTGGTGGACTGGCTGGGCCTGGTGCTCTGGCTGGGCCTGGTGGTCTGGCTGGGCCTGGTGGTCTGGCTGGGCCTGGTGGTCTGGCTGGGCCTGGTGGTCTGGCTGGGCCTGGTGGACTGGCTGGGCCTGGTGGACTGGCTGGGCCTGGTGGCTGGCTTGGCCTGGTGGTCTGGCTTGGCCTGGTGGTCTGGCTGGGCCTGGTGGACTGGCTGGGCCTGGTGGACTGGCTTGGCCTGGTGGACTGGCTGGGCCTGGTGGACTGGCTGGGCCTGGTGGACTGGCTGGGCCTGGTGGTCTGGCTGGGCCTGGTGGTCTGGCTGGGCCTGGTGGACTGGCTTGGCCTGGTGGTCTGGCTTGGCCTGGTGGTCTGGCTTGGCCTGGTGGTCTGGCTGGGCCTGGTGGTCTGGCGGTCTGGCTTGGCCTGGTGGTCTGGCTTGGCCTGGTGGTCTGGCTTGGCCTGGTGGTCTGGCTGGGCCTGGTGGTCTGGCTGGGCCTGGTGGTCTGGCGGTCTGGCTGGGCCTGGTGGTCTGGCTGGGCCTGGTGGACTGGTTTGGCCTGGTGCTCTGGCTGGGCCTGGTGGTCTGGCTGGGCCTGGTGGACTGGCTGGGCCTGGTGGACTGGCTTGGCTTGGTGGTCTGGCTGGGCCTGGTGGACTGGCTGGCTGGTGGTCTGGCTGGCCTGGTGGTCTGGCTGGGCCTGGTGGTCTGGCTGGGCCTGGTAGTCTGGCTGGGCCTGGTGCTCTGGCTGGGCCTGGTGGTCTGGCTGGGCCTGGTGGACTGGCTTGGCCTGGTGGTCTGGCTGGGCCTGGTGGACTGGCTTGGCCTGGTGGTCTGGCTTGGCCTGGTGGTCTGGCTTGGCCTGGTGGTCTGGCTGGGCCTGGTGGTCTGGCTGGGCCTGGTGGTCTGGCTTGGCCTGGTGGTCTGGCTGGGCCTGGTGGTCTGGCTTGGCCTGGTGGTCTGGCTGGGCCTGGTGGTCTGGCTTGGCCTGGTGGTCTGGCTGGGCCTGGTGGTCTGGCGGTCTGGCTGGGCCTGGTGGTCTGGCTGGGCCTGGTGGCTGTCTGGGGGGTTTCTGAGGCAGGCTGGAGGGGTGGGCGCTGGAGGGCGGGACCAGAACATGGAATTGAACTGTCCCTCAGGTTGTCTCACCTGGCTGTCCCTCCTGGATGTGGGGATTCACCCTCTCCACTTCCACAGGTCCACAGCAGCCAATCACTCAGGTGATTTACTGTGGGTCAGACCTAGCCTCACCTCTCTCTTTCTATCTCTCTCTCTCTCTCTTCCACTGCCCTGTGCTGACTTACCATTATTGTGTTCCATGTTTTTCACATAGGACAACTAAATCTCTCTCATCCACCTCTCTCTCTCTCTCTCTCTCTCTATCTCTCTCTCTCTCTCTCTCTCTCTCTCTCTCTCTCTCACCTCTCTCTCACCTCTCTCGCTCCCCATCCCCACCCACAGTGGAGTCCTGCAGGTTGCTAATCCCATCCAGGAAGGCTATATAGTGTCACTCCATGGCCCCTGTTAAGTAATGACTGTCCTCCACAGAGAAGGTGGCGGTGGGTGGTGTGGTGATGTAGCTGGTGCTGGGAGAGACTGGGGAACAGCTCACTGAGGAGGCATCCATCTCTCAAACGGGCCCCCGCGGACACTAATTGGGCTCCTGCACTCTGGGCACACATTCATTCTCGGGCTAAAGGAGGCCCATTCGAGCTGACAGCATGACTGAAGCGCCTGCACTGAAAGAGAGGGCCCCTATAGCTTCATATCTGCAAGGGCCTTGGAATCCTTTCAGCCCTCCGAAGGACGAGCGGCTCTCTGGGGGCTGTGTTATGCTACATGGAGAGATCCCTATGGAGACGGAGGGCCATGCTGCTTTCCCACATGACCGCTTTCATGTGGATGGTGTGGAGGCGGCTTGATACGAAGCTCTTGAGATGCAGTAACCGTGCTTGACACAAACGCAAGCCATTATATCTCAATGAGGTCAGCTTGGAAGTAGCTGGAAATGTTAGACCCATGAGAAGAAATAGGGTTCAAGGTTTGCTGGGGAAATGAATATATTTGAAAGCACAATCAGTTTTCCATGCATTGGCGATGTTTACTTCACGAGCCTATCAGGCGGTGTTCATAGATGTATAAAGAGCTGTCTTGGAAAGCCTACTGGTATCGCAAATGCAGTCTTGATGACTGTGACTTGGGGTAATGAGCATTATTATGACCAGGCAAGAATTTACCAGAAATGGTAGACAGTAATTACAGATCTATAGTCCAGATGGGTGTCAATTACTGTGAACATTCACACTACTTTCCTGTTCTTTTCAAGATATATTGCAAATGAACAGGTTGGCACCCGAATCATTAGTGTCATTGTTGATGTATTTCATAAAAAAGCCTTGTACTTTTTTCGAGTCGACCATATTGTTTTTCCTCTCTTTGCAGTATATCTGATGCCGCATTCTAGGCGTCATACGCGATAGCCTCTGTTTTTGTGTCTTGATAATGTGTTGTTCTCATGTAGCCCACTGCATTGTTCTTCTTGCAGCTGCTCAGGTCTGAATACCCCTGTCCTCAAAATAACCACTGCAGTCCTCGACGTTTCCACAAACATTGGTAAAGGAAAATAAAGATTTTCGGAAACCAGAATAAATACTTGAAGATACCTTCGCCTTTGGAGGATGGGTAGGAGAGGTGGGACACCAGAGTGCTTTGTCATGAAACGTTATTTATGTGTACCGAACAGACACTTTAGCTACTTCCACCAGAGGAACAAGGTGATGATTACTGAGAGTTTATCAAACACAGGATATAGACACAATATAGGTGTATCTGGCTGTATTTTCGGAATGTATGACTATGCAAAGGCACACTTCATCATATATAAAGTCCATCCAGAAACGACTTACGACGGATACCGCGTGTGATTTGCTCATTTCGTTTTGTACAGAAAGCCTCCCTCTCCTCACATGTGTAGCACATAACAGAAGCTGCCTTGAGCCATTCTGTGGCGCCTGACCCGAAAAACACACTGAAGAAAACCCAGAGCGAGAGAAACCAAACCTTGTTGCCGACACCCCCCCCGACCCCCCTCCCCCTCACGACGAGGCCCAGGAGGACCTATCCACCCACCGCTCCGAGTTAGTCTAGAATTGTATAAGATCTGCCCTCACGATCCTCGATTGTAGATTGCTTTGAAAGTAACAATACGATAAAGCTCTTCTTGCTTTGACCATGAACACTATATCAGACACACACATATTATTAAAATGAAACTGATGTGTGAATACTTCAGTTTGAACAACAGTTGAACACAAGCAGATGCTCTTATGCAGAGCAACTTACAGTTAGGGTGACCAGACGTCCGTATTTCGTCCGGACAGTCCAGTTTTCCAGCCCCTTTGTCAGGATCGCTGTTGCGTGTCCTCCTTTTCGCCCGTTTGTCCTCCTTTTTTTACCCTTCCTGCCCACCGTTGCAATTTACCACTCTCGTAGGCTTTCAGATGCCAAAGAGAACCCAGCTAACACACGACGTTGCGGCAACGTTGCTAGTAAGTGGTCATTTGGTAACCCGCGATGTTACCTTATGGCAACGTTGCCGCGACGTTGTAGCAACTTTATAAAGTGAATGTTGCCGGTTGGTGCCACGGACAACGTTGCCGCGACGTTGTCCCTTGGTCGGCTGGTTACGTTATTTTTAGACCCGTGGACAACGTTGCCGCGACGTCGTACATTGGTTGGCTGGTTACGTTAATTTTAGGTCCAGTGGACAAGGTTGCCGCGACGTCGTACCTTGGTCGGCTGGTTACGTTATATTTAGACCCGTGGACAACGTTGCCGTGACGTCGAACATTGGTCGGCTGGTTACGTTAATTTTAGGTCCAGTGGACAAGGTTGCCGCAACGTCGTACCTTGGTCGGCTGGTTACGTTATATTTAGACCCGTGGACAACGTTGCCGCGACGTCGAACATTGGTCATCTGGTTACGTAAATTTTAGGTCCAGTGGACAAGGTTGCCGCGACGTCGTACCTTGGTCGGCTGGTTACGTTATATTTAGACCCGTGGACAACGTTGCCGCGACGTCGAACATTGGTCAGCTGGTTACGTTAATTTTAGGTCCAGTGGACAAGGTTGCCGCGACGTCGTACCTTGGTCGGCTGGTTACGTTATATTTAGACCCAGTGGCGGACTCAGGGGGGGGGCAGGGGGGGCGACTGCCCCCCTTCGTGCCTCCTTGGTTGAAAAAGCGCGCTAAAGTGCCGTAAAGAGTGGCGAATTACGAGAGAAAATCCGATAACGTGCTCAATGAGTGCCCTTCTAATGCCCTTACAGTGCCTACATGGTTGAAAAATTTCTCTCTAGAGTGGTGAATATGAGAGAAAGTGCCTTATTGGCATGCTGGTGGGGGCCCTTGTTGGGGAGAATGTGCCCTTTTAATTTTTTCGCCCCTGCCCTTCAAACAGTCTGAGTCCGCCACTGTTTAGACCCGTGGACAACGTTGCAGCGACGTCGAACATTGGTCAGCTGGTTACGTTAATTTTAGGTCCAGTGGACAAGGTTGCCGCGACGTCGTACCTTGGTCGGCTGGTTACGTTATATTTAGACCTGTGGACAACGTTGCCGCGACGTCGAACATTGGTCAGCTGGTTACGTTAATTTTAGGTCCAGTGGACAAGGTTGCCGCCACGTCGTACCTTGGTCGGCTGGTTACGTTATTTTTAGACCCGTGGACAACGTTGCCGCTACATCGAACATTGGTCGGCTGGTTACGTTAATGTTAGGTCCAGTGGACAAGGTTGCCGCGACGTCGTACCTTGGTCGGTTGGATCCGTTAAGTTTGGTACCTTGCGTTACGTTGCCGCTCCGTCGCTCTTTGGTCGTAGGACAATGGATCTCGAATGCATTATAAGCGGTTTATCCAGAGATAGAGAGATCACACTGAACTGGGCTTTTGTAATGTAGGACTAGGCTACATTAATTTCAATCACACACAATATTAAATGTTGCAGCATGTAGGCCTATGTAGCTAGACAATGCATGCTTCATGTGCAACTCACCCCCAGAATGTTTTCTCATATGCAGAAACTTAGCTTTAATAAATACAATACTGAATTTGGAATATAATTTAGTCTTTCATTCTTTACTATAAACATGTAGGCTACAAAAGCAATTAATTGGTGATGTAGCCTATCATTTTGTAATAAAAGTGTTCAATGTGATCAAAAGGAAAAGCGACTCTTATAAGAGTTTCATTTCCAAAGACATGTCATCACAGAATATTACAGTTCTTCCTTAGCAAACCTATCCCGAATTTCCCCATTTTGGGACGAATATATGGCTAGGCTATCTTGTCTTATAGGCTAATTGAGGAATACATCAGAATCTGCCTGTGAAAGCAACTACAGCAATTGCATAGTAATATATATGCTATTGTATTTCTACACTGTAAAAAATAAGACTTGAAATTGTTCACCTTAATGTCATTTTTGAGAAGTTGAACAACATGTTTTAATTTGCCATATCAACTAGATAAAATTGGTTCTTCTAAATAGCTTTACTGATTTTTGTGTGAAAGGGCTTACTACAATGTTCAAGTTAGGAAAGCATCTATACTAGCTTAGCTCTAATATCAGCGTACAGTAGAGCTATCATATTTTAGCTGCCTACATTTCAAAATGGTGTTTCATATCACACTGTTAAATTAGTAAATAGTTAGCTATCACCATAGCCTCTTTGCTTGTGGCATTACAAATCGTTGACTTGCAATGTCATGTCTAATAAATACCAAAACAAACATTTATTTCATGGTTATTTTAACAATTGAAAACAGATGTATCACAGACCGCTGTATGTGTCGCATGTCGCCCGGGCACTGCTGGACTACTGTTTCCGAAAATATATGTAGCCTACTTAATAATATCAGCATATATGATATTGTACATACAATGTTGTTTTGTATGACAATGTTAAATGAGTAGGCTACCGGTAAATAGTTATCACTCTGGCTTCTTTGCTTCTGGCATTTCAAGTTAGCCTAGCTAGCTATCTCCCAGAACGCTGCTAAACGAATGTTCTTCTAGCCTGGCAGTCACGCGTGTTTTGGGAGAGGCAGCTAAATCCCTCAGAGCGTCACTCATAGACGTATGCATAGATATATATATATCTATGGTTGTCACGCCAGGGTGTTTGTCTCCGGGGCTGCAGCTGGACTCTATTGGACAGACCTGCTACAGGTTTCCTCGGGAAAATGCTGTCCACTCCACTCCTTATATTGTTTTAAAACAACACCATTTTCATTACACTGCCTGAAATGTTATAGGCCTACTGCATATATAAACCTTCTTGTTTGTGTGTGTGTGTGCGGGTGTAGGATTATCATTCCATGTTATAGGCTACATTTGATACCTGAATAGGGAGTATCACCAGGCTGTATCGTTTGCCACCTGGAGCCTGGTGGTTCGACCAGAAACAGGTTTTGGAGGAGCTCCATTAAACACTAGGCTACAGCTTTTGCTTAGCATTAAAATTGATTCGCGATCATTTCCCTTCCATAGCCTACGCTAACACAATACTTTCCCATAAAATTCCGCTTTAAAGACTGTCTCTTAATTCTGGTCAAAATGAACTGTGCACTGTTTTGGTACGGCCTTCAATCAGTATGGTCATTCAGTAAATAGTTAATCCCATAGAGATTATAAAAGTGTTTATCTCTCTGGTAATTTGATTTTACAATCCTCAATATTGATGTGATGTTTTAAAATAAAAGCATGCATTAAATGAGTAGATCAGAACTACGGTCATTCTAACTTTGTGATTAGAATGATAGGTGAATGTGAAAGATGACCCAGTGTTGTCTCTTCACATGTTGCAGCTGGTGCTAGGTAACAGTATCTGGCAACTGACTCTGGCAACTGACATTCGAATGTTTCCTTCTGTTACCATTGACAACCGTTGATTGCATTTTAACATCCAATCACAACTAAATTTTACAGAATATTAACCTGGTGACTGAGATATTGAACCCAATTGGTTTTAAAATACCCCAATCAAATATAAAGCTATATTATTAATCACAATGAGGGAAATTGTGCATTTGCAGGCAGGGCAGTGCGGAAACCAAATTGGAGCAAAGGTTTGGGATATTTATTTGTGTGAAAATTACAGTACCTACCTAGCGAACTAGTTGGAATTGTAGGATGTAGGATGTAGGATGTAGGATTATCATTCCATGTTATAGGCTACATTTGATACCTGAATAGGGAGTATCACCAGGCTGTATCGTTTGCCACCTGGAGCCTGGTGGTTCGACCAGAAACAGGTTTTGGAGGAGCTCCATTAAACACTAGGCTACAGCTTTTGCTTAGCATTAAAATTGATTCGCGATCATTTCCCTTCCATAGCCTACGCTAACACAATACTTTCCCATAAAATTCCGCTTTAAAGACTGTCTCTTAATTCTGGTCAAAATGAACTGTGCACTGTTTTGGTACGGCCTTCAATCAGTATGGTCATTCAGTAAATAGTTAATCCCATAGAGATTATAAAAGTGTTTATCTCTCTGGTAATTTGATTTTACAATCCTCAATATTGATGTGATGTTTTAAAATAAAAGCATGCATTAAATGAGTAGATCAGAACTACGGTCATTCTAACTTTGTGATTAGAATGATAGGTGAATGTGAAAGATGACCCAGTGTTGTCTCTTCACATGTTGCAGCTGGTGCTAGGTAACAGTATCTGGCAACTGACTCTGGCAACTGACATTCGAATGTTTCCTTCTGTTACCATTGACAACCGTTGATTGCATTTTAACATCCAATCACAACTAAGTTTTACAGAATATTAACCTGGTGACTGAGATATTGAACCCAATTGGTTTTAAAATACCCCAATCAAATATAAAGCTATATTATTAATCACAATGAGGGAAATTGTGCATTTGCAGGCAGGGCAGTGCGGAAACCAAATTGGAGCAAAGGTTTGGGATATTTATTTGTGTGAAAATTACAGTACCTACCTAGCGAACTAGTTGGAAGCTAGTTAAACTAGAGCTAGCTTATAGCTAACCAGCTGCATTGTCATTAAATTACCTCAAATTGACTGGAACGACAAAGCAGATCGTTCATGTAGTCTATATGTACAATTTTGGTGTAATGTGCATTATTGTTAGTGACGCTAGTTGACTACCCAGTCACCAGTATTTCAGTGCCACTGACTTGTTGAGTTTGGACTACAGTATATACATTATTTTCTCCCCCTTTAGTTTTGGGAGGTGATAAGCGACGAACATGGCATCGACCCCACTGGGACCTACCACGGCGACAGTGACCTTCAACTGGAGAGAATTAACGTGTATTACAATGAAGCAACAGGTGCGTTGAACAAACCTTGCATTTTTCCATCGGAATAGGCTGAATCTTCGACTAAGACACAATTAAGAGACAGATGGTCGCGGTTCGTCTCGAGTAACAGGTGATTAAATGATCTAGACACGCGCTTATCTCTTGTGGAGTCCGTAACTAATACGAATAATCTTGCTATTTCGCTGACCTAATGCTTTGTTCATTTGTTTATATATATTTCCAGGAGGCAAGTATGTCCCCCGTGCAGTGTTGGTGGACTTGGAGCCTGGCACCATGGACTCTGTGAGATCTGGTCCATTTGGCCAAATCTTCAGACCAGACAACTTTGTCTTTGGTGAATATGATACATTTTCAGTTAACAAAGTGAGTTTGTGAAGGATTATTTACCCTGTGAAGAGTTTAAGAACTTGATGCTCCTATCTTAGGTCAGAGTGGTGCAGGTAACAACTGGGCCAAGGGCCACTACACAGTGGGGGCTGAGCTCGTGGACTCAGTCCTGGATGTTGTGAGGAAGGAGGCTGAGAGCTGTGACTGCCTCCAGGGCTTTCAGCTCACTCACTCCCTGGGCGGGGGCACTGGTTCAGGCATGGGCACCCTGCTCATCAGCAAGATCCGCGAGGAGTACCCTGACCGCATTATGAACACCTTCAGTGTGGTGCCCTCCCCCAAGGTATCAGACACTGTTGTGGAGCCCTACAATGCCACCCTGTCTGTGCACCAGCTATTAGAGAACACAGACGAGACCTTCTGCATTGACAATGAGGCGCTCTACGACATCTGCTTCCGCACGCTCAAACTCACCACGCCCACCTATGGTGACCTTAACCACCTCGTCTCCGCCACAATGAGTGGAGTCACAACCTGCCTGCGTTTCCCCGGCCAGCTCAACGCAGATCTCCGCGAGTTGGCTGTCAACATGGTACCCTTTCCCCGCCTGCACTTCTTCATGTCTGGTTTTGCCCCTCTCACCAGCAGAGGGAGCCAGCAATACCGTGCCCTGACAGTGCCTGAACTCACGCAGGAAATGTTCGACGCCAAGAACATGATGGCAGCCTGCGACCCCCGTCATGGGCGCTACCTCACCGTGGCAGCCATTTTCCGTGGCCGCATGTCCATGAAAGAAGTGAATGAGCAGATGCTGAATATGCAGAACAAAAACAGCAGCTACTTTGTGGAATGGATCCCCAAAAACATAAAAACGGCTGTCTGCGACATTCCCCCCCGTGGCCTCAAGATGGCTGCTACCTTCATAGGTAACAGCACAGCCATCCAGGAGCTGTTCAAGCGCATTTCCGAGCAGTTCACCGCCATGTTCCGCCGCAAAGCCTTTCTGCATTGGTACACAGGCGAGGGTATGGATGAGATGGAGTTCACAGAGGCAGAGAGCAACATGAACGACCTTGTGTCTGAATACCAGCAGTACCAGGATGCCACCGCTGAGGAGGATGGTGAATTTGAAGAGGAGGGAGACGAGGAGCTGGCTTAAAACGGCTGCCCTAGAGACACTCATTACCATCCTGTTTGTCCATTTTCTAGAAGTTCTACAGCCTGGCAGTCACGCGTGTTTTCGGAGAGGCAGCTAAATCCCTCAGAGCGTCATGGACGTATGGACGTCCTCGCTAGGGGGAGTTTTGGCGTTGATCTTTGCATGTTCATTTGCCATATCAACTAGATAAAATTGGTTGTTCTAAATAGCTTTACTGATTTTTGTGTGAAGGGCTTACTACAATGTTCAAGTTAGGAAAGCATTGGTTAACAGTCGGACCCAACGATGTGTGCATGTCCGACTCGCTGAAGCAGGGGTTTTCACAATTCCAAGAGACTGCGTTTCATGCGTCGGCTTTCACCCCACCGGCTAAATTCAAAGGTGAGTATTCTTTACAGAAATAGTTTTAAGTAAATGTATTTGCAGAAATTGAATGGGGCATGTTATTACTTAAAGGTTTGAAATGTAGGCTATTTAGCATGATTATTTGCTATCAGATTCACTTTGTTTGTGTTAGGATTTCGCTAGCTAGCTACATAGCTCTAGCTCTAGGTAAAATAACAAACGTAGTCTAAAGCCTCCAGAAAGTTATGTTGAAATGCGTATATCAAAGTTTAGCGGCTCACAAATCACCCATAAAATTATCAGTGAACATAAACGTTCAGAACTGTTAGAAAAACTTGTTCCAAAATAGTTTAGCCCTCATTTTTCTTTGTTTGTAGCTAGCGTGGCTGATCACACGGTCGGCCACACAGTCGGTCATGGAATGCACAAGGCACATATCTAACCTATATAAAACGGCGTTGTCGCTCTTTAGTAAGGACTTTATCATGTTTGAGCCGTCTAATTCAAAATCACCTTAATTAATTGTGTTACAAAATGCTTCTATATTACTATTATAGTTAAAATAGTTAGCATAACATTAGCGTTACATTAGCTAACACATGCCAAGTTGGCCGATGCTCCTCACAATGCTAGCTCTGCTTAGCTAATTTAGCTAGTGCCATATTGTTTTAATCTAGCTAAGATAGGTAACGCTAATGCAAAAGGCTACATAGAGGCAAGCTTAGCTCGAATTAATCAATTAATTGGTTTGCCTCTTGCTCCTTTACAGTTTCATGCAGTGCTAATTCGTCGCATCCAGTCGAGAAGTTCTTCAAAGACACCCCGGACTGTTAGCACGTGTCCCTGGGAAATGAGGGTAATGAATGACCGTTTATGGGTCAATGACATGACGTGCATATTTCTGTGTCCGGCAGTATAAATTTGCATAAAAATAATTTTAATCAATTCATGACATGCATCAATTTATTATTTAAAACCTATGTAGTTCGACCATATTATCAGTACATTATAATAATATATATATTTCATGTTTTGGCATTTCAAACCCCCCAAATGTCAGGTGGCGCAACCGTCCGAGCAAATGTACAGACTAAGAAAAGTGTTAAATATACTGTTTAAATGATAATAATTTCAAAAACAAATACTGTGGCATGACTTAATGATTGAGACCTTTTTAAAATATATTAGATTTAGTAATAATAATATTTTTAAATTTCTTGCGAAACTTGGAAAGAAATGTGTCCGGGATTCTTACATACTCAAATGTCAGGGTGGCGCAACCGCACAAATTACGCTTTTATTCTGAAGGGCACAGAGACAACAGGAAACAGGATATTGCATCAGCCAGGGGACCCCAACTGATTTTTATGGATGGTAAAAAGGTTTGTACATCTCTCTCAAATATTGATAAAAATTGCTTATTTTAACTCATAGCTAAGCTGGTACACTTTTCATGTCAGGTGGTACAACCACGATTTAACTGGGAAATGTTGTTTTATCATTAAACATCTTTAATTTATTAAAATTATATATGTAATAACTTGCTAGCAACCGCTAACTGTTATACAGGTGTCAAAGTAGAAGCCTGTTTAATTTGAAATTAGTAGTAAAAGTCAGGTGGCGCAACCAGTAGGTCAGGTGGTGCAACCTCAAGGAATGTCACTGTATGGCATAAATAATGTTAGCTAAACCTATCTAATTGTCTATGAAATTTCTACAATGTTTATAGTATTAAATCTAATATATTATACACCTTAAAAAACGTTTTATTATTAAAATTTATAAATAATTTTCAATAATTTTAGATGCCACTTTCAACAAAAGAGAAATCAGACCGACACAGGGAGCGCATTAAAAATGACCCAGCTGCCAGAGAAAGATATCTTGCTCAAAGGAGAGAAAGGTAATTAATCATTATCAATCACAATGAACATCTGACGAACAGTATATGTTTTACTTTTTTTCTTTTACACAATTTGACTGGGTATGCCAATATATTAGTGTCATGTTTTACAGTTATCAAAAGAGGAGCAGAGAGGGAACATGTGCAAAAATCCCCATAAGCCAGCTGTCCAGGGCAGAACAGAAAAGAGTGAGGCAACAGTGGAAGAAAGACAAGAAAAAGAGCAGGGAAAGGAACAGGGTTATCGAGGAAATCCTTAATTTCACACCCGAGTCAATTGAATCGTCTCCTACAGCACAGCGTCAACCCAGCCCTCCAATTGACACAGAGGAAATGGTCAGTGTAGAAGTACAACAACCCAGAGCATCCTCTACACCACAGAGCATTAACCTGAAATGGCGAAGAGAAAAGGCAAACTTGCGCCGTAAAATGCAAAAAATGCAAAACGAAATGATAGCAGCTAAAAAAGAATCTGAAAAACTGCGAAAGCGCATGAAAAGATTGAGCGACAAAAAGTCTGGAAAAGGAATTGAAAAATCAAGATCAAGGAATGCAAAGAAACTGGCCATCCAGAGAAAAGAGAGAGTTGCTGACTTCCTGTGTAGAGATGAGAACAGTCGCTTACTCCCAGGGAGAAAAGATACAGTCACACACAACAAAGGCGTGTGTTACTTAAATCCTTAATTGAATATCACCAAGAATATAATTCAGAAATGCCCAACCAATACAGGCTCTCTTACAGGCAATTTGTGAGATACTGTCCATTCTTTGTTACACAGCCAAAAGTTGCCGACAGGAACACATGTGCATGCCTAGACCATGAAAATGTGAAACTCTTGACTGAGAAACTACAACAAAAAGGTCTTCTGACAACTACAAGCATTTCCCAGCTGTTGTCCTCCATTGTCTGCAGTCCAGATAACAAGTCTTGCATGTATCGAGTCTGTGCAAAGTGCTGCTATGACGAGGTGGAAGTTGCAATAACCCAGGCAGAAGAGACAGTGACTTGGAATCAGTGGGCAAGAAAACCTGTGACAGACGGGCATAAGAGCTACACAAATTTTGTCAAAGAAGCACAAACTGGAACATATGCTGAACTGTTGAACCTTTTCAATCGAAAGCTTGACAGCCTAGCCAAACACCACTTCAACTGGTTACACCAGGCCAAAGAGTGCAGGGCTTTAAAAGAAAGCCTAACAGAGGATGAAGTTGTCCTCCGTGGATTTTTCTGAGAACTTCTCCTGCAAACTGCACAGTGAGGTGCAAGCTTTTCATTTTGGAGGGAGTCGGAAGCAGGCTACAGTCCACGCTTGTGTTGCTTATACAGCAACTGGCTCACAGTCTTATGCCACCATCTCAGCATCTCTTCGGCACGATGAGAGAGCAATTTGGGCCCACTTGGAACCAGTGCTAAGGGATGTGACTAAGAATTGCAACAAACCTCCCACAATTGTACATGTGATGAGTGATGGTCCAGTCACTCAGTACCGGAATAAAAACAATTTCTACTTGCTCAGCACCATCCCCTTCCTCTCAGGCTTCAAGCAGGTAACCTGGAACTTTTCAGAGAAGTCGCATGGGAAAGGCGCCCCTGATGGAGTTGGTGGTGCTGTCAAGCGCATTGCTGACCTCGCTGTCCAAAGGGGAGCAGATGTCCAGACACCCGAGGACTTTTACAGCCTTTTAGAAGAGAAAAAGGCAGCAAGTAGCATCAAGTTCTTCTGGGTGAGTGAGGAGAACATCCGGAGGTTCGATGAGGCTGTTCCAGATGCTGTTCCCCCTGTAAAGGGAACGTTGGGGATTCACCAAGTCATCTCCTTAGAACCAGGGCAAATAATACACAGGGAGATTTCCTGCTTTTGCAGCAGACCGCACATCTGCAAGTGCCACAACACCACAGTTGTCAACCTACAAGCAGCTAGTAACCAGACCAGTGTCCAAGATGACCAGTGCCACAACACCACAGCTGTCAACCTACAAGCAGCCAGTGTCCAAGATGACCATGATCTGATGAACGGGAAGTTCATCTTGGTCGAATATCAAGGCCAGCCGTTTGTTGGACAGGTACTTAAGGTCATTGGTAATGAGCTTGAGGTGAGCTGCATGCAGCAGTTGGGAATAAAAAATGTGTTTATTTGGCCTCATCCTGCTGACAAAATATTTTATTACACAACAGATGTTCTCCAAGTGATCTCAGAACCAGAGCCTCTTAATTCAAGGCAAACCAAGCTAAGCCAAGCAGACTGGAATTGCTTTACTAAGCACACCTGAAGTTAAATAGTAGCCCTCTACCTGTGTTGAACCAGATCCTCTTAATTCAAGGAACACATGGCTAACCTAAACAGACTGGTATTGGGTTAGGGTTAGATGGTTAAATATTGTGTCAAAATGTTTCTGATTGTTGCCAAAACACAACGTTTTTATTTTGTGTGTAGTTATATTTTACATTACAGTTGCAATGCATTTAATGTTTTGAAAACTACTCTTGATGAATTCATTTGTATATATTTGAAAGGACATTTTTCAGGGAACCTAATAAGCGGTTTTTAAGGGTATCAAAGAAATGTATCAATTCAGTCATCAATCTTTTACACTGTAGCTGTATTCTATTCAAGTTGCTATGAATTTGCTATGAATTTAAGGTATTTCATAAATGTTACTATTTCATCTAATGTTTTAAATCTGTTTACTACTTTTGAAATATTGTTTTGATCAATTAGCAATCTATAATTGATAGACACCATTGACAAAAACACTTGTTTTGTTTGTGAAATAAAAGTGCAATTAAAAATGTATTTCCTGTCATTATTTATGTTCTCGTCAGGTGGTGCAACTGAATAATCAGGTGGTGCAACCGGGTAAAATATTGTTTAAACCAAAAAATAACAAGTTAAAGTGAAAAATGGTTGTAAACTATAAAGGTACTAAGCTAATGTATTTAATAGATTTATTTTGATATTTGCTCAACAGTTTTTCAGTCTTGAAATGAAAACTTGAATAACAAAAATATGGAATTCCTGGCCAATAGAATGCGATAATCTTAGATTATTATTAATCCAAAACTCAACCACAAAATAATAAAGTGTGAGGCACTCCAGACACACCAGGGTATACCTGGCTAAAATGTCACTTAAAATAAATAAAATAAATATATAGATATTTTTCCAAATATGTGGTTGCGCCACCTGACGTTTTTCAGGTGGTGGGGTTGAAAATACAGTAAAAAAATTACTTAAAAAACGTTGAAATTATGTTTTACAAAAATAAATTGTTGAAATACATTGTTCCAACTTCAAAAATATGATTTCTAATAAAATAAAATAACTTTATTAAAATACCTTTTGAAAAGCTTTATTTGTCATTGACCCTTATAACAGTGACAATAATTGTATGAGCCATGGCAACCCGAAAGGCTATGTTTTGAAGCAAATGCATGACTTGAAACTTTTGCATCACCAGATGTAGGAGTCAACTCTGGTCTGGTGGAGGGGAACCCATGGGGGTCCAGGAAAACCAGGCTGGCAGCCAGGCAAGTGCAAATATAAGACCCTCCAAAAAATACTCAAAGCTTTTCAATAGTATTGTCAACTCATTGTAAGGCATACCTAAGTTGTTCTGATCGTGGTGGGGGGATACATATTTGTCAAAACAACAAATGTTGTCATACTAATGCTTTGTATACAACAATTCAATGTAAAAACAGCAATATTTACAGCAATATTACAGCTAATCTAGAAGAACCACAGTGTATGACAATAATGCAAACTCTTGTTAACTTGTTTTACTTGTCATTAATGACAGACACATTACAGGTCATGCTCCGGAAGATGGAGGCATTGGAGGAGAACCAGCAAGAGGCTCTCCTATGCAGGCGACTACAGGGTAGACACACTGAAGAGGTGCAAGTGATGGACCTACAGGTGGCCCAAACGCAGCCCATTCAAAACAAGCCAGGTAAATGAATCATGATTGCAGCTTCCATATCCAACCTTTCACATGGTTATGTGACAAATGATGTTGATAGGTCACTAACTTATTTTGTGCTTCATTGTCAGGGCCAACAGACAGGACCTGTAGCGGAGACCCAGCGGTTAACCCAATAACTCCAGCGCCTGGGGGGACGTAGAGATGAAATACGGTTTGAGTTAAGACAGTTTGTGCCCAAAACCATGTTTTGGGCACTCTGAAGAAATAATCACACTGGACTTTAAATGTGGGTACTGTTTTCCTCACAGTCAGGACACACTCGAGATGGAGGGAAATCATTGTAAGCCAGTAGGCCCATTCATAGGCTTACATGTTAAAGTAATTGCTATGCCATCAGTGTGAATGATGATATTAACGACCATGTAGCTATAGGGTCTTTGGTTGTTAAGCCTGTAGCCTAAGCGTTGGGTGTGTTTACGCTTTTAAAGCATATATAAGCATATATATAGGCTTCTACTTCAATTTCTGGTGTAACAAGTAGCTACGTGGCTTACAAACTAAAATGTATACAATAACATGTTACCAGGCCTATATGCTAAAGGATTGGAATAGCCTACATTTTAAATCAATTTCACTTCAGAACTGTGGAGTGTTCACTATGTTTCAATAAATTCACAGCGGATAATTAGAAGGTTTCGTTGTTAACCTATAACGTAGCCTACCAAAAGTGAAGTCAACGGTCCAGTCATGTTTCTCATTGGCTATGTAGACGTTACTTTTTAAGTGGTTAGCTAGGGTGATTCGTGAGTTTGGGAGAAACGAGTTGGCTGACAAGTCAACATGTTACACAAAATGACTCACAAACGCTCAGACGCTCACTCCCATAGATAGATAGATATATATGCTCACTCCTCCCATGGTTCGTTATGCCGTTATTGTCCTGACCAATTGGAGCACTGATGAAAAATAATGAATGAGACACAACGCTCCTGATTGGACGGGATGAACTGGAGCAGAAAACCATTTGTGATATTCGCGTCAGGCGCCTCTAACAACTTCACACGTAGTGTATCATTCATTGATATAATTAAGCATGAAGGTCCATTAGTATATATTTACGTGACCTTTGATCTACAGCACATCGGCTATTATTCTTTCAATCGTAGGATTTTCCTGTGTGATCGAGTTCCTCTTGGGCGCTGTGCTCTATAGCCTACACTCCACGTAGCTCTCAGGACCACTATCAACCTCATTTAAATACAAAATTCGCTGATAATGAAAAAAGAAGCCTGCTATTAGTAGTGACTTGATCGTAAGTACATTTTACACGTTATTCTTTATCTATGGATTGACGCATGTGTTTGTATAGGCCACATGTTTTAAAGCCCTTTCTACTTTGAGTTAAACAACGTCGGAAGCCAGTGCTAGCCAATTTCTGATCTGAAAGAAATGGTCAAATACAGTTTGATAACCAAACGGTGAAAATGTGTCAAATGACGTGTTTTTTTCCTTCCCTTAGTTCAAACATGGGTAGCTTAGAAGACCCCATTGCTTTGACGTCAAGCCTAAAAAATACTCTGGTCTCTTATCATAATCTAGAGGATCATGAATGGAGGATAGCCAAAAAATCGTTAAGTAAATTGAATGAATATACGCGTTTCTTTTCATAATTCGTAATTGTCTGGATTAAATTGGCATCGACTAGACTATCCTACTGTTGTATTTCATAGAAAGATGTCATAGTATGGAGAAAGCCATCAGAAGAGTTCCATGGTTTCCTGTAAGTGACGCCGTTCTATAATCTATTTGTGTCCTCTAAGATTGACAGTCTTCTGAATTTCCCTCACGGGATTAATAAAGTATCTATCTATCTATCTATCTATAAACCCACCTTTTAATGTAGGCTAGTCCAGTTCATGAGTTTGATGAGTTTAAAAAAATATATATATTTCAGGTATAAAGCCCAGGGTTTTGTTGAAGATAATCCTTACAGAATAATGGATTATATTCGTCCTGGACCATATCGACTAGAGTGGGACAGTTTGATGACATCGATGGACATTGTTAAAACAATCGATAAGGTCTCATCAACTTAATTATTTCCTTAATTCAATAGTTAAATAATTGTCCCCCCCCTCACAAATGTATTATTGTTTTGAATGCCAACTGTCAATGTTTGAATGCCAAAGTATCTGTTTACAGGGCTGTTGTGTGATGAGATACTCGACCGCTGGACAGTTGTGGAACATTATCGCACCTAGAGAGTTAATTGATTTCTCGTACACCACAGATTTCCAGGATGGCCTTCTGTCATGTGGTGGGTTTGTTTACAAACAGATCAATCGTATTAACACGTCTTTCATATCTCAAAGTAATTTACGTTTTTCTATCGTGGACCTTATTGAATGACGTCTCATGTGTCTTCATGCAGGAGTCAGTGTGGACCATGAAGAGAAGCATCCGAGTTTCGTCCGCGGCTTCAACCACCCCTGCGGCTGGTTCTGCGTCCCCTCCGACGGGGAGAACGGCCCTCACCACAGCCTCCTGACAGGCTACATTCAGACGGACCTCCGGGGGATGATCCCCCAGTCAGCCGTGGACACAGCCATGGCCAGCACTCTGGTTAGCTTCTACTCCGACCTGCGACAAACTCTAAAAGCCTGACCACCGAAGCCTGGTCGGATCGACGGATTCTGTCGGTTTAGATGGGTCAAACACACAAACACAGGGCTCTCAGTGAGTTGTTCTGACGTAGGCAGCTGCCGCTGCTTAGATTTATATTGTGTGTCTGAGCATCAGGAAGGAATTATGTTTGGCTGGACTTTGGAGTTGTTTTGAGTTTTATTGCGTAAGTATTCACACATCTGTTTACTGGTCTTATGTAATTTTGTGATGACGATAAAGGATTTACTAGGGGAAAGATCCTCATCGACCTGCTGAGCGAGCAGTTATTTTACATGTGTGCAGGATACTGTATGAGAATGCTTAGTCGACTTGGTTGAATCATGTTTGACAGCAGGTACTAAAGAATAATCCGTTGTGACCAGCTGTAGGCCTATGCAACAAATATGGGCAGCTCTGAGGTCTGTTCCAATTTCAAACACTGCTTTGAACTGGTAGTTAGTTTGAATATTCCATAGAACCAATTATATACAAGAATACCTTAACCAGAAATTGAAACATACAAATCACATTCTTCAGATTTGATGCTGGAAAGTTGTACACAGTGCAAGCTCAATAAATATCTCATAATAAACTATATCTTACATTATCTTTATGAATGAGGAAACAAATAATCCCAGCTGCAGATATTAGAAATAATAACAAGCCTTTTCTCTTATTTATTTTATGCTTTACACTCCATGCTTTACACCCCAGTTTGAGTGCAAATCAATGTAGATGCTTTCTTCTGCTGTTGTACTCATATGACATGAAAAATGTATATTAAAGTTTTATGTATTAGTCTTCTCGTCACTGACAGCTTCATTCTCTGATGTCCTGTGCACTTTTGACAATAAGGGTGCTGTCTTGCAAAGTATTTGCAAATTCCCACTGGAATTTAAATGGTAAATAATTAGTTAAAAATACACCATTCAACATGTTTTTTTATTTATTATTGGGTGTGCTCTAAGCCTTCGGCTGGAGCGCAACCTTTGTTATCTCACATATATATTATTATTTATTTATGCCCCCCTAATCCTCGGTCAATATTTGGACTCCATAAAGAACGACCCGGTCAAAAGTTCCGCCTTGGTAGCGATTGAGTTGCTTGTATCAGAATTTACGTTTCGTTGCATGGTTTAAGCTTAAATTACGTTTTTGTGGCGAAAAGTGAAGCTAACGGAGGCTAATGTATTGGGTCACTGGTAGCACACTGGTTAAGTGTGTGACTCCTATAAACTAAGGCCTTTCAGAAGGGCCTTGGGTTCAAATCCCATGTATGGTTTTTCTGATCTTCCCTGATGAAAGCAGAAACCTTCTGTTCAATAATATCACACCTCACCTTAAGGATGTCTTTTCAACGAGTTCATATATGCTTGTGTCCCTGATGGCTCATTGGATAAGCATGTGTATCATGAGCGTCAAGGGTCTTGGGTTCAAATCCCATGGAAGGCTGAGTTGGTCTTTCCTTGCAGAAACTGTCTCTTTAATGACCTCACACTTCACCTTAAGGATTTATTTTCAACAAGTTCATGTTCCCTTGTGTCCCTGATGGCTCAGTGGATAAGCATGTGTACCATGAGTGTTAAGGGTCTTGGGTTCAAATACCATGGAAGGCTGGGTTGGTCTTTCCTTGCAGAAACTGTCTCTTTAATGACCTCACACATCACCTTAAGGATGTATTTTCAACGAGTTCATGTTTCCTTGTGTCCCTGATGGCTCAGTGGATAAACATGTGTACCATGCGCGTTAAGGGTCTTGGGTTCAAACCCCATGGAAGGCTCCAATGGTCTTTCCTTGCAGAATTTTTTTTTCCCTCATGTTACCTCATGTTACCTCATGTTACCTCGCGTTACCGCGCGTTACCTCGCGTTTTTACAACTCAAATTTTTTTTTCTCCTCATGTTACCTCGTGTTACCTCGCGTTACCGCGCGTTACCTCGCGTTTTTACAACTCAATTTTTGCTTTTGGACTTGGAAAAAAAGCTGGACTTATAAATAAAACTGTTGTTTAGCATGCCAGAAAGTAAGCATGGGGTACACTGCCTCCACCCGGATTCGAACCGGAAAGGGTCAGAACTCAAGATCCCATGCATATCCACTCGGCCACCAGGGCTTTGCTGAATTTCTCTCGGAGTCTAATTATGTCTTTATGAATTCCACTTGAAGACATAAGTTCAATGTTCAATTGAAAGCTTTTGTAACAGGTATGTAACGAACGCGATCTTGCAAGTTACGTCAGAGGACCTGGCACTCCCATCACCGGGAGATCACAGTCGAACTCGCCATCTCTGACTTCCCAAGCGCGAACGCTACCAACTACGCCAAAGAAAAGCTAGCTCTTCAGTAACGCGGGTGGCTCATTACATACCTGTGGAGTGAGTTTCACCGATAAACATCGGCTACACTTTCATCTAAAAGCACCTTGGGGGACGTGATCCCCCAACCTCCTGATCTGAAGTCATACTCTCTAACCATTTAGCCAACCTTACACCCACAAAAGTTACATGTGGACAGTCACAATTATCGCTATTGAGCTTTTTATGCATGAGCTATTTTCCACTAAATAAATGTCAAGCTTATTTAAGTTTTTGGGGGCATATTTTCAGTTAGCAGACATACTGTTTGAGTCGCGATTCCATCTGAAATATTGCCAGTGATAACGTTGTTACAGTAGCCTAGCTTCTTTCCAAGGGTGTTCTTAATGAATTATGCAATAGCCTATGAGTAGGCTAAATGCTTGAAAATATCACTAGAAGGGAAAAAATTCAAGGGACGGACCCAACTGCAACCGAAGCAAGTAGGCACACCCTCACAATTTCCCCAGAAATTGTATGCTCTCTAGTTTTATTTGTCATTCAAATGATATATTCCCTTTTTATATATTTAATGGTGTAAGCCTATATATTTAGTCATTAAAATGCCTCCATAAACTAGAAGAGAATAGTTAAATAGAGAATAGTAAAATAAATTCTGTCCATCTAACTACAAATAATGGGTCCTAATTTTTTTGTTGTCTGATGCGAGAGATTATTTACTTGAAAAATGCAAGTTTGAAAAATAACAAGTCGCTGCTCATTTTGTCCAATCACACAACTTGAGCGTAAGTACAACCGTTGAGGTTAACATTTTGAAATCGTGTCATAAACCAATGACCAATGAATAAATGTTGATTGACAGGTGTCTTCATAACGTGTAGCCAATTAACATACAAAGGGGAGGGTCCACCTTTAAACTTGCTTTTTAAAGGGGAGTGCGAATGCGTATTTTTGGCAGTTAACCGTTGCAAGTAACAGCGCCAAGGCAGTCATTTAGACCGTTAAAGTTAGCTAAGTAGTCAACAGAAACGTTGTTTTCTTTCTCATTACTTATATTTTTGTATTAAAACTTCATCAAAATGGTAAGTCATAATGGGGAAGATTTGGAACACTTTGATAATATGACCAAAGGTAGCTAAGATTAGCTAGCTAGAGCTAGCTAGTTTGCTAGAGCTAGCTACTGTATCAATTTATTGATTGGTTGCGTTCGCTCTCATTAAGTCAAAAGACGTCAACTAAAAGCAAAAACGAATAAAATACAAAAAGGTTAAGTCAACATGGTAATTAATGCACATTTCAGACTAAATACTCGTCTATTTTCATTCTTGTCCATGTAGCGTGAGTGCATTTCCATTCACGTCGGCCAGGCCGGAGTTCAGATCGGAAACGCTTGCTGGGAGCTCTACTGTTTGGAGCATGGTATCCAGCCAGATGGCCAAATGCCCAGCGACAAGACAATCGGTGGAGGAGATGATTCCTTTAATACCTTTTTCAGCGAAACCGGAGCGGGGAAACATGTACCCCGTACTGTATTTGTGGACCTCGAACCAACGGTTGTTGGTAAGGTCACACCGCCAACATATTCTAACAAAGCTAGCTAGCTAGCTACAATCAACCACGTTTACTAGCCAGGAAAGTGGTCTACCATGGATTTTTAAATCGCCAACAGGCTCTACAGGTAGTATTTGGCCAATTTAGCTAAAGACGGTTAACATAAGGCGTCGAGTACTTGTTATTAATATCTTGATTTATTAACAGATGAGGTCCGCAAGGGGACTTACAGACAGTTGTTCCACCCCGAGCAGCTGATCACAGGCAAGGAGGATGCCGCTAACAATTTCGCGCGTGGCCACTACACCATCGGGAAAGAGATCGTTGATCTGGTGCTGGACCGAGTCCGCAAACTGGTAAGTAACGGTCTGATCAACGGATCGACATTGTGCTTGAATAAATCAAGTGCAGATTTGTCGTGTTATTTATTTGACTTCATTGCTGGTTTGTTTCTCCAGTCGGACCAGTGCACGGGGCTGCAGGGGTTTCTGATCTTCCGCAGCTTTGGTGGAGGAACTGGATCCGGCTTTGCCTCTCTGCTGATGGAGCGCCTGTCTGTAGACTATGGCAAGAAAAGCAAGCTGGAGTTTGCCATTTACCCTGCTCCTCAGGTAAGATGGTAGTCTTGCATTTGTGTTGTATTTTCTTCAGCAATTCAATGTTTGTGGACACATTGTGATAATATGTGATTTAAGGTTTCCTCTGCTGTTGTGGAGCCCTATAACTCGATCCTGACCACCCACACCACCCTGGAGCACTCTGACTGTTCCTTCTTGGTGGACAACGAGGCCATCTACGACATCTGCCGCCGCAATCTGGACATCGAGCGACCCACCTACACAAACCTGAATCGCCTGATTGGACAGATCGTCTCCTCCATCACCGCTTCGCTGCGTTTCGACGGGGCTCTGAACGTGGACCTGACCGAGTTCCAGACCAACCTGGTGCCCTACCCCCGCATCCACTTCCCTCTGGTGACCTACGCCCCGGTCATCTCTGCTGAGAAGGCCTACCACGAGATGCTGTCGGTGGCAGAAATCACCAACGCCTGCTTCGAGCCTGCCAACCAGATGGTGAAGTGCGACCCTCGTCACGGGAAGTACATGGCCTGCTGCATGCTGTACCGTGGCGACGTGGTGCCCAAGGACGTCAACGCTGCCATCGCCACCATCAAGACCAAACGCACCATCCAGTTTGTAGACTGGTGTCCCACCGGCTTCAAGGTAGGTTAAACACTTTCGACTGAGCTAGAACACACCTAGACACGCTTCAGATTGATAATATTCCTCATCTGTGGTCTGGTTTGCAGGTGGGCATCAACTACCAGCCCCCCACCGCAGTTCCTGGAGGAGACCTGGCCAAGGTGCAGAGGGCTGTGTGCATGCTGAGCAACACCACCGCCATCGCTGAGGCCTGGGCCAGGCTGGACCACAAGTTCGACCTGATGTACGCCAAGCGGGCCTTTGTGCACTGGTACGTGGGAGAGGGCATGGAGGAGGGGGAGTTCTCTGAGGCCAGAGAGGATCTGGCGGCCCTGGAGAAGGACTACGAGGAAATGGGAGTGGACTCTGTCGAGGGAGAGGCTGAGGAGGGAGAAGAGTAAACAAGGTTGATTTGATTTTAAAATGTCTTGGTTTTTACTAGCAGTTCAATAAAGTTGTTTTCATTCATGTCTCAGTGTTGTGGTTTTTGCAGGTTGTCTGCATTTCCTTTTGAATGTTGGCCTACTTTTACAGCAAGACAGTATTGCCACGTCTACACACGTGGAACAGGAACTGCACATCAGTGTTTTAAGAAAATAATTTTATTGGTTAGGATAGAAAGACAGGGTGTCAAGTCATGACAATGCTATAATATGGCAATAGTACCTAGAGTTGTACTGGATGAAATTACCAGAAGTAGGCTATGTACCTTTTCTTTTTTTCCTAGAGATTTCTTAAATCTGAACTTTCAAATCTGTCTTAAATTGGGTAGTGTCAAATCCAATTCTAATCACATCCCATAAATTGTTACAGGCCTGAGAATAAAATACATACCTTATCGCAACATGAGTACAAGAGAGCTAACCAGAGTATAGCGAAACGGACTACCTTTTAAGAGGGTAGAGAAGGATTTTTACTAATCCAGTTAATGCAGATCCTACTAATTGAGTTAAATAGCACCTATAGATTAATAAAATTAGACTGACGTGATAGACCTATAAATTATAGGCTGATTATAGGCTATAATGTAGTTTGGCATGAGTGTTAAAATGCATACACAGCATTGAGTTTGCCCTTGTCCTGTCTAGCTTTCCAACCGAAGTTAAACATTTCGAGTATTCCGTTATATTGAGTTTGCCCTTGTCCTGTCTAGCTTTCCAACCGAAGTTAAACATTTGAGTATTCCGTTATATCGATTTGCATAAAAACCTTCATAACCAGTACGACCATATTCCAGAACTGCGAAAACACTCATATTAACCTTTTCCTGCCGGAGGCAAAATTCCGAACATTCCATATGCTGCCGAAATATGATTATCATATTCATATTTTATGAATTTTCATATTAAATCATACACCTAAACGGTTTATACCATATTGAAGAGGAGAACTAGGGGATTTTTATGATGTGAATAAATATATGATTACTTAAGGCAAATCATATTTTATTAAGGTGATTTCAGGCAGCCATTTTTTACAAAAACTTCTCCATCCACCATACCTCATCAGACAACTTACATTTTGACCACTTTAATTACAAGATGGAGGAAAACTTTGACTAGGTGGAATATCCACAAATCTGTGGGCAATGTAGATCCGAAAACAGATTAGAAATATCTTATTTTGATTAAACGTTATGACCATTCTAGTGACTAGTGGTAACATGGGGAAAACCGGAATTCTCCTCCCCCAAAAGTAGCCAGCGCTATGGCTGGCTACTCCTCTCGATAACTAAAAAACGTTCTACTGTCTTCTACAACCGACCGAATTGGCCAAACAAGATATCAAACATTTAGCTTATAGTTTACATAATCTAGCTAGGTAATGTTGTTTTTCCAAGTTTCACATAAATATGCCAAAGTTGAGGCTAAACAGCGCTACTAATGCTAATACTGCCTTTCCTGCCGGACAAGTCATTCTCTCGTCAAATAACTCGCGTCACTCCCACAAACGAATGCTTCGTAAGTAAAAAGTTTAGACTTTTAATTGACAATATTCACAACACATATTAAGACACTTGTCTGTAATCATAATATCGTCTCCGATTTCAATTCGAAGCTGTAAATCTCACGCTGTAGGCAATCTTCCATGGTCTCCGCTCTAGCTCCGCCTCGGAAAACAATGGCTGCCGTTGCAGACGATACAGGAAATTCCTCCTCCCACTAACCCCTTAACCAATGGTACGTGCTTTGAGCTTATTTTGTCATGAGTATCCAGCAGTTTTCAGAATTAAAATCGGTGATTGGACGGCAGAGCTATTAAGGCGGGTCTTATGGGTCGAAAACGACCCATTTTTGAATGGGCCGGCTGGATAGGGTTTTAACAAGGTTTAGCACGTCTACACGGTCTTCCTCTAAGAAGCGCGTAAAGGGCGCTGCGCGCTTCATTGCATGTTGACCGCTAGCTAGATCTAGCAAGTTGGCAATAGCGCCATTTCCCCAAACCGCATACGCTCTCCTTTAAACAACTAGAAACCCGCTATATTGGCTCTTCAGTTTTACTGAACTGTAAACAACTTCAAGATATCCTTGTATGGTCACTGTCAAATTCTGACGTGGTGCCGTTTAAAACGGTGCTAAGTGAGTAAGCCTTATTGATTTTAGTGGACTACATTCAGCTTTACCCTGACAGATCCTTTTAGAAGAATATGGTCTTGGGAGTTGCAAGTCTTCATTACCTCACTGTCACTCACAGAGACACATATACTACATTTAAACATACAAGATCTGTAGCACCCACCAGTCACCCAAAGTCTTGCAAGTTACCACCAGTTACCTTATGTACATTATAAAGGAGACAGCATTGGGTGTTTCCTGTATAAATAGTCTCCAGAAAGCATACATACAGAATTACGAACCCCTGGTTCACAATCCAGATCTTTAAAGACCTCCTTCAAACCGACGTGGAGTTCAGAACTCGAGATATTATCACCCTGGCTTGTGCCTGTGGCCTTATCTGTTGTGTAGCTAGCCTAGACATTTGGCAATTCTACCAGCTAGCTAGCCAACTAGCAGCTATTGAACACGATTTGTGGGGGGGCCTAGTTAGGGTGGGAAAAATAAATAATCAATGATAAATATATGTGAGAAAACAACAGGGTGCCTTGCTAAGAGCAAGTACACCTAATTAGTATGTGAAATAACGTGCACTATAAATGGCTATACTTTCACAGTTCTTTAGTAAAAAAAGATTCCCTTGCGGTTTCTTTCCTCATGTTACAGCAGATAGACAAGCGTGCACACACTTTCCATCTGTTCCTCTCTCTCTCTCTCTCTTTCCATCTTCCAGTTCTGCAGTAGCACAGAGGCGGGCTAGCTCTTCTTCATCTGCCCTATTGGGGCACACAGTGACAGATCGACATGGACACATTCAGCGCTCATACAGTCAAACCCTCTCTCTCTCTTTCTCCCTCCCTCTCTCTCTTTCTCCCTCTCTCTCTGTGTGTGTGTGTCTCTCTCTTTCTCCCTCTCTCTCTCTCTCTCTCTCTCTCTGTCTCTCTCTCTCTCTGTGTGTCTCTCTCTCTCTCTCTCTCTCTCTCTCTCTCGCTCTCTGTCTGAAAGTGCATCTCTTTGAAGTGTTCAATGGGGGATGTCTCCACAGATTCGACAGGTAGGACAGACTCAAACCCTCTTAGTGACTTCACTTAGCTCATGCCGGGCTCGGTGCCAGGCCGTGTTTGATCACGCCCCACCAGACAGTGCCCTGACATACAAAGCCTTACAGTGCACTTAAGTCACGTGGATGTAGTTTAGTGAGAGGTGAAACAGAGGCTCCCCCGTCCCTGACTGAACTTGACTGCAGGCTCCAGTCTAGAGAGAGAGAGAGAGACATAGTGAGAGAGAGAGGGAGAGAGAGAGAGAGAGACGAGAGACAGAGAGACAGAGAGCTCCAGAGTTGCTTACAAATAGGAACATGAGCTTAAGTAGGCGGATATACAGTTAGAGAAATGTGTTCTACCGTACTTGTATTTTAATGATTGGATGCATCTGTGTAAATAACGGTTGTCTGGTACACATTAACAGACGACGGGATAATTGACGCCTAAAGTCTTGAGGTTGTAACTCGGTGAAAAGTTCTTGATTGAAATCACAGTAATTGGAAGATGAAGATCTAGTTAAAACTGCAACTTCCCTTGACGCGTGATGTGTTACTATGACTACAATCCCACCATGGAAAGAATATTCTCTAACAAGGCAGAACGGCTGTGTCCTGTGTTGACACTATTTCCTCAAAACAATTCCCATCGGTGTCTAGCATTCATATTTTTGCAACTGTGACGCTTTAACTCTGTATTCTTTAAAACACGTATCACATTATTAAAATGCTTGTTGTTTTGAATATAGATGATGTTCTATGTCGCTGTCAATGTGGGATATTATGAATCTCTTTCTCCCTTGGTATACATTCACCCTATTTCCCATTTGTCACAACAATGTATAGAATCTGAGTGGTGCTAGAACTCATCCGGTTCCTTCCACGCCTGCCTCCCTCCCCTGCCTCCCCTGCCTCCCTGCCCCCCCTGCCTCCCCTGCCCCCCTGCCTCCCCTGCCTCCCTGCCTCCCTCCCCTGCCTCCGTACTGGAGCAGCCGTGTTCCAGCCTCTGTTCCGGAACTTCCTCCACTTGCACGAGGTAGACAAACCGTTGTGCTGTTCAGGTACCTCGTTTTTGATAACATGGTCTGGGTGAATACTCGATTTTGATTGCTCTAAATGGACTCCACGTCTACTTTTAACTGTAACACGCTGGACTATGATGTTTATACTAAACCTGTAATCTCCCGGCCTCACCACTGGGTTTAATTCCATATTTCAATCAATTCAGGAAAGCGAGGAGGCCATAAATCAAGCAAGGAGCTGTGTAGGGAGGGAGGGTGGATGGTCAGACCTGCGCCAGGCTGTGATTTATGTGCCTCTGGTCAGGGAAGCATGGCTACATATGTCCCACCATGAATCCACCATCATCAACATACATTAGAACCCTCGCTTTCCCCCCATTCTCTCTCGCAGCGGAAGCGGGTGCACCCCTGCACATCGGTCGTTTGTTCATTCACAGCCACGGCGAGGGCGCCGCGACAACCATCCCGCCGTATGTTTTCTCTCGTGTTCTATTATGCCAAGACAAGGAAGGACTTTCTGAGGTGTTTACATATGAGCGTTCGAAGGGGGCCCCACAAAACCCTGAGGGCACAGCAGGCGCAATAAAACTATTAAGAACGACTTTAACCAAACTCATAAAATGTCCCTTTGACAAACGGTCAGGCCGGGCAGAAAGAGAGTTGTCGGCCAGAAAGTATCAAGTCGGCAATAAAGTAAAGCTGAGTGAAATATCCGGGCGCTCTTTAGAGGCCAATGCTCGGTCCTCGACACAGTTCTAGTTTTATGATCCATTTTGGAGCTCAGGCTGATTTTATAGGCCTGTATAGACACCGACGGTCTTCAGACAGAGTAGCAGCCTTGTTGGTGCATACGAAATGGCTCGGAATAGCGAATTGCTGAGTCTCTTTGAGACTGCGTTCTGCTGTCTCGGTGGTATGAAGCTCATATATTGTTTTGAAGCCGTTTCCAAACATCAACGTTTTGGAAAAATGAAAAAGGACGGGAGTGTCCTTTGTAGAGTTATCACATGGAAGCACACTGCTTGCAATTCAAACAATGTCGCATTACAACTCGCTTCCGAACCATTCCGGTGACATTGTGTTGAAGTTGAGAGTTTCTTTCCACGACGAAAAAACTTTGTAATTAAAAAGGGATCTTAACAATGTGAGTCACACTTTACTCACGGAGAGTAAAAATTGTGTCTTTTCACAATTCACAGAAGAAACTATATGCACAGTCACAGACAATAAGATCCAGCACCCAAACCAGACTTAATCCCAGAAGTGTAGCTGTGCATCCCCATCCACAGCCTTCAATCATCTGTCATTTCTACCTGAACAACGATGTTGTCCTTGTCTATTCCTTTTACAGACACAACGATAGCACCATCACAATTATCTGGCATGACACCAACACACACACACACACACACACACGTGTGCGATTTGATGTTCTGACGGGGCACCGGCGCAACTGTACATTTGGGATTCCGAGTGGGAAGAGTACGACAGACGGGACTACTGATTAGCTGCACTTAGGAATGGAAGCCTGACAGCGATGTTATGCTAATGCCATGCCACTCTCATGACTATGTCCACACTCTGAGTGGCTCTACTCTCCCCTGCATCGTCCACAGCTCCACAGAGCACCAACCCATAATGGAACTCATTTTATTCGGAGGCGGTGGTGGAGGACACCAAGTGTAATCATGGATATGTAAATTATAACTCTACTGGTAGATTATACCAATTCATCTCTGTCTTGGCCTTTTGTCTCTCCTCCCTCAACCTCATAAACATGCATGGGTTCCTCTGTAACACCCCGCGAACATTTTATCATATGTAATATAGGAGGACTATGATTCTCTTTGCACCAGACATAGTATAATGCATTATAGATCCTCCGTATAAAATATACAGTGTGTGAGTTGTGCATTTGTTTACTGGACGGGGGAGAATCCTCGGCATCCTCTGCCTTGCAGGTTTCCGTTAGAGAGCCGTATCTGAATAACTTTGCTGCATGATGTCTGGTTTTGAAAAGATGTCTCTATTCAGGCATCTAACATCTGCAGCACGTTGGCGACAGATTCATCTCTGCGTTTACATAGATGTGCTACGTAGACTTAAGAAAGAGGTCTTGAACTCCTATCTTGAACTGTGAGATGCACGAATTCCATTGAAAGACAATTAGCTTTTCCCCTTCAAATATAATGTACCAATTTGTCTAACAACATGACAGAATTAAAATACATTAAACTTTCTTTAGTTTGATTTTGTTACTTTTTCATTTACTGTGGAAAAGAACCCCCTGGAGAGTTAGTACACTACACATTATGTGAAATAACTGTAATTATTGTGTCAGAAACCTCTTGAGATTGACAATGACAACCTGTCATTCAGAATAAACGTTTATTTATTTTTTATTCACAGTATGTCATTTAACAAGAGTCAAGATTGGATTTACAGAATAAACACAATCCCACGCAAAGTTTTGTTTTCCATAACTCACTGACACTAATAATCTTTCATCCGAAGCGGGAAGAATGATTGGTGTCCTATATTTCACCCTGCCCTATATGCAGCAGCCTTCTGATGTATAGAGGAAACTCTCTGAAGATCACGCATGTCTCTAAGCTGATGCCAGCCCAGGGTTTAAAGATCTGCCTGCCGAGAACCAATTAAATGTCCCTTATAACTCGACAAATGATGACCAAAGTCCAGAATATGTTGAAAAAAAACGAAGGAGTTGAGATTCATGTGGGTTTTCATTTCACTGAGCGGCATTGCCTCTTGTTGTCTCAAAAATGTCCATGTGAAGAATTTCAAGTCTGGTCCCATGGAAGTCTGCTGGCCCTCTGTTTTGCCTTTGAGGTTCCCTATGGTTATGTATGAAATGCTCTTTCTTATCCGTCCACTGTTTCCATACATTTGGTACCTAGACACCTCCGTTAGAAATAACTGGGACGAGGCAAACACACGGTCTTGACACCCAAAAGCGTCGAAAAACTCTTGAAATTAAGCTAATAACTTTGGTTACCTTGGTTACCTTGTCGTTTGGGGACCCCTGCTCTCCCCTCTGCCCCTGGTCCCCTCCGGGTTGCCATGGAAGTCTTTTTTTTTGCTGTGTTGGGAGAGTCAGAAAAGCCGTGGGGCTGAGAGACAAACAAGAAGATTGGGAGGAAAAAGTATCAAATCTGCCTGGTTTTTAATTAGCCCCTGTGATAAACCATCGGAGTCCTCTCAGTCAGCCGTTTTCATCCGGCTAATTCGCTGAGCTGTGCAGGAGATATTAATGTCTTAATTACGCTTGCTCTAAGATAACGATAACGCTCGCCTTGGTCTGCTTCAAGGGCCTAAGATAAAGCCCCAACACACACACACACACACACACACAAACAAACAAACGCACACACACACACATACAAACGGCACGGGGCAATGTTACAGCAAGGTGAAAGTAAATATAGTACATAAACATCTACAAGCATTTTCATGTCTGTTCCCCTCCTCTACTGAAGTAGAACACAACGAGCAGGCTGAAAACACAGAGTTTGCGGGGAGAATCATTTATTTGGCCTCTTAGAGTGAAAACACCATCAACCCGATGTGGGCTGTCCTCAACCTGAGCTGAAGTCTCCAACCAGCTTGGAAACCAGTAACGAAAAAATGAAAGTATACAAAAAACGGCCAAAATCGGTTTAGATATTCATTCGATTCAATATCAGGTATGAGGGTATTAACCATTGGAATGTGATGGTCTCACTGGATTTAGGGACACATTCAGGGTAGCCAGAGAAACCTTTTATGAGACAGAGCTATAGTGCTGTGGTTCAATAACGAAATGCCACGCACCTCCAGAGATTAGACAAAATGTCAGTTTCTCTGGCAACTGTGTGAGCCCTGTCTACCAAGCAGTAGAAAAGGAAGACGTTTGGGCCAAGCATATTTCTGAAATGTAAACAGAACCGAGAGAGAAAATGAGGGAGAGATGAAAGTGTTTAGCAATGAAGGTTTCTCATGCCAATTTTCTAAGCAATCTGTCTCATTCACACCAATGCCATTATATTGATGGTATATCAATATGCCAAGCACACATACTACAATAAAGGGTCTGCAGGTACAACTGTCGGGTTCAAGGTATCTGTGGAAGTCCTGTATTGGCTCCAAGCATAGATGTCAAACAGCTAGTTAAAGCTTTGAAGATCATTTAATTTCGGTTCAATGATTTTTTTTCTCCAGTGGCCATAATACATTATGCGTCAATCATCCTGGCAGGCTATTACAATGTCAGAGGAGTGTGGGGACGATTGTGATGGTGGTGTGATATATTTAGAAAAGTGGCACATTTTTAGGAACATTTCCTGTCCTCCCTTCTTAGCTTTTTAGGGAGGAAAGTCGTTTGAAAGTGAATGGCATTTTGAAGCTGCAGTTTTTCCCTTCCGTGATGGATACCGTTGGCATTGGCAGCATAAATCTGTTCAATGCCACTGCGTTTTGCTGCGGAGCGTTCGCGGTAATAAATGTCACATTCTGAGCGCGGGTTTCTAAAATGCAATATGACAGTGAATACCAAGTGTGTCTTAAATGTGTTTCGATTCATTTTTTGCCCCGTGTGAGCAGGAGACTTGCCTAACTGTAGCGGACGGTCCTGACTGAAACACGTGACCTGAAAGGCGTCGGTTCACTGCAATATCGTACATATGCGTGTGTACGTATGCGAAAACTAAACATGCGGCATTGATCGTTCACATACTCCACTGCATTCTTTATGTCAACATTGATGTTTAAAAGCTATGTCCACTATGAAGAAGGTCAGCAACAATTACATGTTGTGATTAAATACATTGACAACGACTTTAGATTATGTAGCCTACAAATATCGCCCAGTCTAGTTGGATCCCCAAATCGTTGATGACGCCCCAGCTGGAAAACCAAACTTCCACAGGTCTACTTTTGTGAATATTGTGTTTTCCATAGATCATAAAACCAGTAACTCATTTGACATGTCCTGTTCCTAGTTGTAGACCTAAACTGCCACAATATCCTCGTTCCCCACTGTCTTAGACTCTTAGAATCTGTTGAGCTTGCGTAAAAGTGAATATGTATGCTTAAGTCCTTGAGTCCTTGCCCGACGAGGTGTAAAAATAAAAAGGACTTTTTGCTCCGTCAATCTCCTCAAATGACGAAAATGGTAACGGGGTCTTCTTCTGGCGAAGCTGTGTTTAAAAAGGGGGCTTGAGATGCGGGTCGTTATGTTTTCATTACATCCTCGGCGCTACGAGGTCTGCGGCGCAAATAGCTCCACGATCGTAACGGTGGAAGAGGACATGGCTGTGCAAATCACACGGAGGAGGGAGTGTCTGTCTGTGCCATGCATGGGGCATATCAGGTGGAGGGTAGGAGGAGGGGTGGGTGTGAGGTGATCGAAAAAGGTGAGAAATACGACGAAGACAAAGATGCGACAACTTATCTAATAGGATGTACGGCCTTATGAGTAACACATCTACGTTGCAAGCAAGTGTGGTTGTGATTCTGTAAAGGAAACCGTTTGTCTAACCTTGAGGTTGAAGAGAGAGAAAAAACAAAACATCCATTCACAGTTGTTCATAAGCGCCTCTCAAGAGCCTCAAATCAAGAAAGTGTATACCTCGGAATTTCTTCCCAAGCTCGAATGCACCTCGTTGTCAATGATCTCCACATGTCAAAGTACCATCAATTCCAATTATGAAAATCACGCTTCCTTTGTATTCCAGTCACCTCTGTGGCAGAGTAGTTGAGTTCAGAGGGGGAAGGGGAATTGTAATTGACGGTAGTTAGGTTTGTCAGAGAGATAAGTGTTTGTTAAAGTCTGGCCTGTTCCTCCACTCCTGAAGCAATAGCACTAGCAGCGTTTCAGGACCTTCTCTGATTGTTTGCCTCGCCAAAGTGCTTATAGATCAACAGTTGTTGTAAGTGGGGGTTACGTTTGTAAAATATAATGGAAGTATACTGTACAGTACACAGTGTTGCCACTCTTGACAGTTTATTCAATCTATCACCAAGCTGGGTTTCATTGGGAGGGATGGGCTGCTGGAGGAAGTCTAACTTTGTCAGCCTCCATCTTTAGATCAATCAGGTGACCTGCCACTGGGAAGCAGTTTGTGTCACTGCATTCAAATAAGAGGTTTACGACGAAGGAAGGCTTGTACGATTATGTATTCTGTATGTTTGTGTTTGTGAAGGTGTGTGTGTGTGAGAAATGGCTGCCCTGTGCCTCTCTTTCTCTCTCTCTCTCTCTTTTGTATGTCTCCTAACCCTCCTCTTCTCTTCACGAGTCAGAGAGTAATTCCAAGGGTGAACCAGGGGCTAGACTCTACCCGTATGAAAGATTCTCATCAGAAAAAAATACATTGTTGGCGCAAAGTGGGTGTTTGCCACTTGATCGTTGTGTTCAGCACTTAATCGGTGAACTCGATGGAACAGTGTTTAGTGCGTTCCGGAATCTACAATTCCATCATTGAGAAAATCCTCACATAATGGCGTTCTCTTTTCTTCCCCCCCCATTGACGAACACCCACAGGCCAGACATAAAACATTGCCACTGTGTCGAGAGACAACACGGTCCACTTCCATTTTATAATGATCTTCATGTACAGTAGTTACTACATATCAACAAGCTTAGTCTTGTAACCAGTCGCAACAGTTGCAAGGGACGGCCTGTCAGTAATGCCTTTTTTTGGTAATTACGCTGTCAATTATGTACAGAATGTACAATTTCCCCAGAAGACAATCGGAATGGATGAATGAATGATTACGGGAGAGACGATTAGTACGAAAACATTTTGCGCACTCACCCAGAGTGCATAATTGCTGGGTGAGATACCAACAGTCCACACAGCAGATGTTTTGATAAGGAATTATGGCAAGCCTGGCCTGTTCACGGCTGGAAAATGAGGAGGAAAAAAAGAAAGTACTAAATCATCTTTTCTAAAAGGTAGAAGGCGTCCTCCAGTTGCTGTGATGGGATTATGCATGCCTGTTAGCGCGGCTAAATTACCCCAGTGAAATGATTCAGTAGAGGAGCGATTACCGTCATGCCCAAAAGGAGACAGGTGTTCACCGACACCAGAGAGGGGCGACTAAGACCTTGTAGGTTTTCACTGACTGAACATGACATCAGCTGATTCTGTCATGCTTGTGTCTTTCCTCTCCTCCCAGGCCCAATGACGAGGCTCCTACAGACACCAGCGACTGTGAGCTGTGATGTCAGCTGAGGTCACGTTGAGCAGAAGAGAGCGTCACGAATAGATCAATGAAGAAGTTAAACTGCTAGTCTGCGACCCTAGCTGGTTCTACACTTTGTGTGTCTTGAACATCAACCAGTGCAGACTGGGTTAAATAGGCGTTTCGCAACGTAGTTTTAATGGTTGTCCAGCCATCCTATGGTGCTCTTGGCCCATGTAAATAACGATATAAACCAACGTAAACAATAATTTGTAATCATTCTGACAAACTGCCATAACACGAGCTAGCCGTAACCTTATCTAAACATTAATTCCGTGGCAATCGTGTAAACATTTTCAAAATATAGTGTTATGCGCACGCCTAGTGGCAGGGTGAGAGAGGAGGTTTAGAGGCCTTTCTCTAGGGCAGTGATTCCCAATCCTGGTCCTCAGGGACCCCCTGTCCTGCCTGTTTTAGAGGTTTCCTTGCTCCAACACACCTGATTCAAATGAATGATCATAAGCAGGCTTCTGCAGAGCTGGATAACGACCCATTCATTTGAATCAGGTGTGTTGGAGCAGGAAAAACATATAAAACATGCAGGACAGGGTGCCCTGAGGACCAGGGTTGGGAACCACTGCTCTAGGGTAACTTTTAATGTAACACTTTAGTGGCGCGGCGGCCTTGCACCTGGTGGTGATTGGGGAAGGGGAGTGATACTCTCCCGATTGGAGACCCGCTGATTAAGGGGAGGGGTTTATTGTTTTTAAACTCCCGGATGGCGGTAGCAAGGGGGAACCTCCGAAGTGGTCATAGCTACCTCCACCTTGCGAACGACCGGTTGTCCCCGACTTCCTACCACCCACACTCTCTTGGCGTGCCACCGCGCCTTGCACTGTAAGGGATCCACCAAACCTAAACGACCACCAACTGCGTGGGCTGTCCAGGAGACGGGGAGGGAGTAGCCTGTACGTGGCAAGCGGGTAAGAGACTTACTTACTTTTACCACCGGTCGGGGCCCGCCGCTGTTAGCGCTGTGTTTTAGCCTTATTTGGTTCACCTAGACGAACGACGACCGTAACAATAGTTTAACACAGGTGTCAGATAAGAGAGATACAATATAATTGACGTGAGATATCACGGCACACTTTCAAAACGATCACGTAAGCATTCGTTCTGCAAGGGTACTGCAGCTGCGAGTGCAGAGTGAAAAAAAACTATTTTGCTGAGGTTTGAGAGGAGGGGAATGGAGCCAACTGTCACGATTTCTATCATTTTCTCCCTGAGTGAACTGCATTCAATAAAGCACGTCACAGTTTGACACCTAGTCTCGACAACAAACACATTCCAGACGCGGGGAAAATTCATCTCTTTCGCGTAAAACCTTTAGACCAGAGCATCAGGAAAGAGCTACTTGACAGCACAGAAAGAGGAAGGGTTTGAGTAATTCGATCGGTTTCCCCTGCAGTGTTGTGAGAATAACTTTCCGACAGCGTTGCCCTGTTTTTGCATCTCTTTGTTCTTTTCGTTGAGCTACAGCAGGTCACAGTACCTGACCTCTGGTTTGAAATCTGGGCTCTGGACGGTGCCTCTATGAGTGGGAAGAGATGCTGTTATTTCGAACCACAGGTTATGAGAAATTAAGCCGGATAACAGACAGCTGGAATCCTCTGACTGGACAGCCCTGACCTTTCCCTTCTTCCTGCTCTCTTTTCCAAAAATACAGATGCACACTTGTACACACACACACACACACACACACACACACACACACACACTCACACACACACACACACACACACATTGTGTCAGACACCCATGCAAACTCACCAACACACACAGGCAAAAAGCACACATCTCTTCATCTCGATCACTCTCTATCCATCTTTCTCACACACACACACACACACACGCACACACACACACACACACACACACACACACGCACACACGCACACACACAAGCAGCAGGCGTTCGCCCTCATCCTTTTATAAAAGGTGCAACACAAAACAATCAAATGAAGGTTACGCCGTGGAGCCAGCTAGCTTCGCTCTGCGCTTCAGGATCTGAGTCATCCACTTGAAGACAGAACAGTGCACTGTAAGTGGGGCCTGGAGGGCATGTGACAGTGATGAATACCAGGCCCGACAATTGCCAAGAGACATTGCCTGGGGTGTCATTGGTGGAGTTGTAAGGACAAAGGCATCCTTCTTTACATAAGATGCATCCACCGAGCCTTGTTTGTTTCTTCACTGTGAACACACAGCTCTGCGGCACGTCTCAGACCAGAGGGGCTGTATGTATTCAGAAGGTATGAAACGAATATCGGATTCACGAACGTCTCACTCTGACTTCACCTCCGAATTCAACTGGGTACGCGCGCTCGAGAAGTACAATGACGATTAGAAGCACCGAATGGGCATACTCTCTCCCAAGAGACCATTTGTCTGACATTCGTCATCCGGATCCTAATTCAAAGAGCGCTCAAGTCGAGAGAAGGAGCCGACCTCATGGAGAGAAGTTCAAAATGTTGGAGCTGAGAAAAGAAAATGTGCAGTGCGGGGAGATGAGAATGTGTGAAATGAACAGTAATTAATGTTGAATGCGGAAGCCCCAAAGAAAAGGGCAGGCCGTTCTCTTTCCATCATGCCTGGCGTTAATAGGAATATGATTGCATTTCCCTTTTCTTCCTGATGAAAGTTCTTTGTCTAATTCAATCAATATGTCAGCGCGGACAATGCTCAATTTAATGGACGCTTTGAATGAGGCGAATCGAAGCGAAGCTATTGGGACTGAAACCGACGTGGGCTTGACCCGCAGGCCAATCAAGCGACACGCGGGAAGTCTTTTCTATTGGCTATTACTCTAAAGGGTGGTTTTTTACGAGGTGAATATTTGGCCCTTTTCAAATATAAAGTTCCCGTGTGCCACGCTTGAGAGTTTCGTTAGCCTAAAGTGTAAATTATTTATGAACCGGCTCACCTGTGGACTCTCAGACAGCTCCCCCCCCAGAATCACAGGAACCAATATTAAGGGGACAATCCTGGTCTCCCTAGTTCGACACGCTAGACACACATCAAAGTAATACCCTGCTTTACCAAACAGTACGGTCACCCAGCGGGTTGTGACCAAAGATGACATTTTCCAGGATGATTTCTGTATCCCCTCTCCCTCCTAAGGCTCTGTAACATGATCCAGTCAGGTCAGAAAATGTCAACACCCTACAGTCTTCATCAGTGACCTTTCTCTACTCTTGCCTGGCTCCGGTTAAGGCCCAGAGTGCTGTGAGCCTGTTCACAGGGATAAAGGCCATGGCATGAACATCCAAACAAAGACCTTAACACCCAGGAGATGAAGCCCACACAATCTGATAGAATGATTTAATTGCCGATACTAAACTGCCTACGTTTGAAATCAAGAGACTGAGACTGTTAAAGGTTACAATAGGTGAGATGATATCAGTAAAAAACGGTTTGTCCACCCCATAAACATGTTGTTTTGTGAAGGTAAATCAGTTCTACTTGAGCTGGAGGAAAGTGTGGAAGTTAAGACAAGAATTGATGTCTTATATTTGAATGATGTTTTATGTTATGTTACCGATTGCAACTTTAAGTCTCACTTTAACACTTCCAGTGTGTTGTTTACATTTAGAGCCTGAGTTCAGATGAATCATATGCAGACGGGCCATGGCGGAAATGAAAAATACAAATATATTCATTTCCTAGACCTAATCTTTATCTCTCCCGAGCAATTATTCAATAGACATTTTCATTCATTACAGAATCTAATACATTATGTAACATGTTCATATTTGCACATCCGAGGCCTAATTGGCCAGACTTAAGTATTGCCCTGTTTCCGATGATGAGTCACTACTTTATAACTTTGTGCTTTGAATCACACAAACCAAATACTTTACTGTATCCAGGGCAGATCATTCTTAATAGGAAAGACTTGGGAGCAAATGGTCTGTTGGAAAGATGTGAGGTTTCCTTGAGTGAGATCCCCTTAGGAATATCCTCTCCTTCCTTCTGTTGTTGACTTTTCCTTTTTCTACATGGCTTTTCTTTATCATTATTGAGTGTGTGTTTGTGTGTGTGTTTCTTGGAAGGTGGTGTGTGTGTGTGTGTGTGAAGTTCACGGGTATAATTTATAGCAAAACGGGTCAGACGTTTGTACTTTGTGATTTATGGTTGACCTGGGATACACACGCACACGCACACGCACCAGGTAGTGCAAATCTACAGATTAATCTCCCCCTTACTCCATTCCATACTCCAAGATATTTTCCAAGATTTTTCTCTCAAGTGGCCATTCCTCTTCAATTTCCCCGTGTCAGTCCTGAACCCCGCTGAAGCACTGGTGGAAAAGTTCTAATTTCATAACGTGGATATGAGAACCTTTTCAGAAAGTTGTGCGGTTCATGCTGAACATTTAGTCCAGTTAGGGTGATTTATGACTGACCTTGCAGGACCCTTGCACCAACCCAGACCATCAGACTGACAGGGTAGACCACTGAGAACAAATCGATTCAGAGTACCTTTCGGAAAAAGGTGCTGTTCTGCTCCGACAGGCAGGGCGACAATGCAGAGCTATGGAGATCAGGAAGGGGAGTAGAGGAAAGGAGAGAGGAGACAGGAGAATAGCAGAGAGAGAGAGGCAGAGAGAGAGAGCGAGAGAGACAGAGAGAGACAGAGAGACAGAGACAGACAGACAGAGAGAGACAGACAGAGAGAGACACACAGAGACAGACAGACAGAGACAGACAGACAGAGAGAGAGAGCGAGATAGAGAGAGAGTGGTGCATGGTGTGTTGCCAGGGGCTGACGCCTCCCCCTCCCGCCTGCTCGATACCAGTCAGAGCGAACAATCAAAGTCCACCAATCACTGAGCTGCTTCTTACTCATGCATCTGTTTACCAACCTGCGATTCTCCCTCTGTTTCTTCCCCCTGCCCCTCCAGTAATTGTGTTTTCCTTCACACTCCAGCGACATGGATTGCTCCCCCCCACCCCGGCGCCGTGGTTCTCCCTTACGCTCCTGCGCCACCCTGGTTTCACAGCTCCAGATGTTTTGCGATTAATCAAAGTTAGCGCGGCTTTCCTCCTCCTGTCGCAGGGTCCTGCTTTGTGGCTTCCAGGCCAGGGGAGCCTACGCGGGCCCTGCAGGGAGGGTTTACGGAGCTAGGCCTCAGACAGAAGGAAAACAGTGAGGAAAGGACAGCTTTAAACCCCGGGTGCCGTGACGAGCTGTCCACCCCTCAGTTCGCCACTGCTGGTGGAGACAGTCGAGTGTGTTCCAATTTTCTGGCCTGGTGTTTTCTCGTTCTGTGCCCGTGCACCGCCCCCCCTATAGCCATCCAGAGTCGCGGCCGTTGGCGCGGACGAGAAAGGGTCCGATCACGGCAGAAGCGCGTTGTGTGTAAAGGTTCGACCAATCGCTGTGCCGTTTTCTAAAGTTCAGGCGTCGGCTTCAGCGCGACGTAGATCGACCACCTGCTCCTCTCGCTCGCTCTGCTTTTCCTCTCTCTCCCTCCCTCTCTCCCTCTCTTTCCTCTCTCTCTCTCTCTCTCCCTCCCTCCTTTCCTCTCCCTCTTTTCCCACACAGTGACTGATGATCCAGCATATCCCATTTATTATCCTCAACAATGGTTGAGAAGGATCAATGGCCGATATAGTATCTCATCCTCCACCTTCCCCCTCCCCTCCACTACACTACACTCCCCTCCACCTCCCCCACCCTCCCCCCCCCCACCCTCCCCCCCCCACCCTCCCCCCCCCCACCCTCCCCCCCCCACCCTCCCCCCCCACCCCCCCTCCACCTGGGCCGGGCGCACGCGTGCAGAGACAACCCTGCCAGGGAGGCAGCCCTGGCAGATCCACCCGGCTGATCCCGTCTGCGATAATCAGCTCAGCGAGCTCCACTGTCAGGTCGGCTGTAGTCCTCCGTATGCAAGCCTCACACGGACGTCTAACGAGACAGTCAGCCGTTACCGTGTATCCCCCACCCCCCCCGCATCCAGGCCCATCCGTAGCACCTCCACGCCAGTGATGTCACAGTCTGGCGTGCTGCGCAGTGTCGTCCTCCTTAAGCGGGGTACGAGAAGGCGACCCTAAGAAAACGTGACGTTCACGGGCATCGGGCCATCGGCGCCGTATTCCATGAATTTTCCAGAAGGTGCCATCTGTGCTTTGCTAATTCCTATATATGCTCCATCAGCACAGTACGGTGGAATTTACCATTAAACATTTATCAGCAAACTAATTAGTATAAGGCTGCCCAATGTTTTTTTGGGGGGGGTATTATTTTTTTAAAGCGCTAGACATCAAGGCCCCGAAGGCAACGTGAATCTCTGGTGATGTTATAAAACTTCTAATTGAAAGACTTGGAGGAGAGAGCTGAGGGGGGAACGTGTGTGCTTCTTTCGTTTTCCCTGCGGCCCAGCAGACACCTGACCTTGACGGGGCTTACGGCTGCTGTGGAGATACAGGCGGGGGGGGGAAGCCTCTTTTCTCCCTTCCTCTCAGGCCAGTGTTGGCTTTGTGCTGACGGGGCGAGCCGGGGAAGTAGATAAAGTCCTCCTCCACCACCACCACCACCCCCCCACATCGACACACTGCCTATCTCACACATATCGAAAGCGGGGGGGCGGGGGGGCGGAGGGGAACGATGCCAGTGGGTGGTCAGCCTAAGCAAGGATGCAGCTTAAGGCACCAAGACATGGACACAAACAACACACACTGTCACACACATACACACAAACACCGTCACACTCACACACATACACACACTCACACACTCACACAGACATCCTCCCTCTCTCTCTCTCTTTCACACAGAGGGTGAGAGAGATACGGGAGAGAGACCTGTCCGCCAATTGAAAAAAAACCTCCATTGAAATTCTCGGCCACGGCCCCGGCTGTAAATAAGCGCGGAGGTGTAAGAAGTCACAGGGAATGGCCATCTCCATTTAAAGTAAGCAAAAACTTCACACCTCCAAATCTCATTATGCTTATCCAGCGCCGTTATCGCAGGGTCTGGAATGACTCAGCCGGGCTGCAATCAGCACACAGGAGGCCCCACAGATATCGCCTTCCAAAGCAGAAATAAGAATAAAAATGGCATAAAGTTCCCCGGCGCGACTCTACAGCTCGGCTATCAGTGCCTTGGCTAAGCTGCCCGTTCTCTGAAGCATGCCTTTGGCTGTTTGGACTGATAATTCCCCGGCGTTTCCCTCATCGGCTCGTCGGCTGAGAGATGGAGGTCAGCTCGCACATTACTGATGCTGGTTCAGTCACACCCCCAGTTTCTAAGTCTGGCCTCGGTCTGGAAGAAACATCCTGACGCTTCGTGTTACCTGACGCTTCATGTTACCTGGCGAGCTTCCAAAGGAAGCTTGCTGAGGTCATGGTTGGAACCTCAGAAGTTGTCCCACGCTTCGACGCTTCAAACGGTTTCTGTATACGTAGCCTTGCAAGAGTAGCAACTTCAAGGCCGATGTATTTGACGGAAACTCAGGTGGAAGGAAGAAATTAGATTCTTCTCTCCCGTGCTCTGATATGGAGGTCAGACCAGGATACCTAAAGTATATCTGCAGCAGCGACTATGATCAGATGGCTGAGCGGTTAATGGAATTGGGCTATTGATCAGAAGGTTGCCGGTTCGATTCCTGGCCGTGCAAAATGACTTCACCCTACATGCCTTGGGGGGAATGTCCCTGTACTTACTGTAAGTCGCTCTGGATAAGAGCGTCTGCTAAATGACTCATTTTAAATGTAGATGGTTGGCATACTTTGCCAACTCTACACCAACTTGTTAGTAGTCTATTTCAAGTACCTAACTCTTAGGCATGCACCTTCTTATACTTGGAATAATGTTTGTCCATTAAATGCCAGAGATGTTGACTAAACTCTGCCAGTAAGGCAATTTGAGCAGCGGGGGGAAAAAAATAAAATAGGGATTGATTTTATTCATGCTCTGAAATCTTGGCTGTGAGGTGAGCACTGCGTCGAGCGGAATGCTAATACGGAAAAATGCTTTTTAGCATCCAGGGTCATCACCTCAGAAATCTCGACCAAGGCTTAAATCAATTCCAATTTGTCACGGGAACATTCAAGGGTCACATTTGGCAGCACAAAATGGGAGCAATTTGTTTCGTCAGTGGAGGCCAAAGAGGATGTCTCAGGTCACCTCCGACACATTCACGTCTCATCAGCTACAATGCTGCAAGTCATTTGGGAGCATTAGTCACTTCGCATTTCGCCAGGGGATCTTCTCAGCCCGCTCAGGACGTTGCTCGTGATGTACCTGTAGTTCTGGCTAAGCCCCCCACTGCAGATGAGTCTAGATTCCCGATGCTACTTACGAAGGAGTGTGTAAAAATAAAAAGGCAGCTCTTCTTTGTTTGTTTTGAAGCAGATGTGTACTTGTGGCTGCGTAGGAGGGAAGAGGTGGAACCGGGAGCTGCTAGCATGCGTCTCTCATCGCGTCGCCGCGCCAACGGCCACCTGTGCAGTTCACCGGGTCAAATCATTTGCATACAGGTCTCATATCGCCCAGCAACCAAGAACCTGTCTTCACCAGCACTCACACACACACACCTTCATTAACACAATGCATTCGGCAACAAACAAACACAGGCCTGCAGACACACTAGTGTTGGAGTTAAGGGTCCTTTGTGGTTGCCTGCGTTTTTAATGGTGTCCCAATTATCCTTTAACCCTAATTAACCTGGGTTGATAGGAGCTCGGCTTGATTAATCCTACACATTGTTACCCCACTGCAGGACAGAAATCAGCTTCCTCACACTCTCTTTAATCTGCTTCCTGCCTCAGCGTCTCTCACACGCACACACACACACACACACACACACACACACACACACACACACACCTTCTTCTTGTTCTCTCTCTCTCTCTCTCTCTCTCTCCTCTCTCTTCCCCTGACTCTCTCTCTTTCTCTCTCTTACCCTCTCTCTCCCCCTCTCTTTAACTCTATTTGTTTATTCTAACGGATGCAATCAAGGCCCATAAAAGATTTTAAGCAGTAATTAAACAATGCTCCTTGAGGACGTGTGGAGTTGTAGAGCAGCAGGAGAACACTGTGAAAGGGAGGAGCCTGTATATACAGATATTTTCAGTAATAGGTTTTGCTCAAAGTGCCTTAATTGGCATCATGTGAATTCTCCTCCCAACTTGTCAGGTGATCTCAAGCATGAACCTGTTCCGTGTCCAAGCAGGTCAGGAAGTCCATGTTGGCGTGCTGTCCATCAAGAGTCTGCAGGTCTCTGTTTCAATTTGACGCTGTCGAGAACCTGTGCTTTATTCTGTGCTTTTGAGGCCCCTCTCCCCCCCCCCTTCGCCCCCCCTTCCCTCACCACCGCCGCCACCCGTCCACCACCCATGCAATTGGCTCGACAGAATAGTTTTTGTATTCCATTTTGGGAGCGGGGCGCAGGGTGCATGCCGTTTGCCTCAGGCAGAGTGAAGGATTGAAGGAAATATTCCCGAGATGACAAATGGCCGTCCTTGCTCCTGTGTGTGTAGCTGAGGGGAACACTAGAACACTGCGTCACCGTGCCACCGTGCCACCGTGCTAGAACGTCCTGTCACCTAGTCTCAGCTGGCTGGAAAGAGTGTTTGCGGAGAGTGAGACGAATAAAGAAACGTGTAATAGTAGACGTCGCGAATGGCCTTGCTTTTGAGAGCACCGACATACTTTCAATATAGTATTTTTCTTTTTTTACTAAGACCCATCTTTTTACAGTATATCTTCTTTTCTAATCCACAGGATGTTTTCAGGATATAAGGGTATCACCAACCTGGGTGCGTAAAATAAGTCACAAGTAATGAGGCCATAAGTGTTAATAAGACAATAAACGTTTTAGGGCTAGGTCTAGAGTTCACATGATCACAACATGAGCTAAGCTTTCGGCAGTAGGCAATAAGGCCCTCATAAGATGCTTCTTAACACTAATATGCGTTTAGCGCCGTATAACCTATTAACTAACGCTTATTCCAGGCACCTGGGTCTTGAGTGTTCCCGATTGAAGCTTGTAAGCATGGGCTTCACCCTGCGTTGTGTTTGAGCATCACGTGCTTCACCCTGCGTTGTGGTCGAGCATCACGTGCTTCACCCTGCGTTGTGGTCGAGCATCACGTGCTTCACCCTGCGTTGTGGTCGAGCATCACGTGCTTCACCCTGGGTTGTGGTCGAGCATCACGTGCTTCACCCTGCGTTGTGGTCGAGCATCACGTGCTTCACCCCTGCGTTGTGGTCGAGCTTCTGGCTGTTTACGTTTGGCAGTGAGTCACGGCTCCTGGTGTTAGTTCAGGTCTGCAGCGCTCCTCCACCTGCCAGGGAAAGTGCGGGGAGGAAGGGGTGATGGGATGATTCACTGGTCGTGTCAGACAGGAGGGCGGGGAGTGGGCGGGGGGGTTGACAGCGTCTGCAGCACACACCACCCACCAGGGTGCCTTCCCTCCCACGTGTCAAACACAGATCACGCACACACACACACACGGATCTGACCTCACACACACACACACACACACAGGCATGTTTTCTCATGCACGGACCCACATTGAAACAACCGACGTCCCCCCGTTTATCCCCCCAGAGAAACACGTGATTTATCCTGGAGATGGATTCATGTTTTGATCTTGAATATGGACACACGGAGCACACGTCGCGTCGTGTGTGGATGAACCGTGACATTTCTCTCTTTGTCCGCCTCCACTCATTACCCCGCCCCCTGACGCCTCTCCCCGGTGCCCGTGTCTGTCTAGTCGTCTGTCTAGTCATCCGTCTGCTCCTCGAGGGCTTCATGGGCTGTGCTAATGTGCTTGACCGGGTTGGTCCCACGTTGACAGATGTCGGCGTTTTGAGCCCCTGATCTACACGTCGCTCCTCCTGTTCTTCTCTTATTTCCTCCTCTTCGACATTCCTTCTCTTCTTTTTTTCCGAGTGCCCTGCGTGAGAGAGGGGAAGAAAGAGGAACGAGAGAGAGGGAGAGAGAGAGAGAGAGGGGGAGGAGAGAGGGAGGTGAGAGGTGGGAGACGGTAAAAGAGGGAGAGTGAGATACAGAGGGGGTGAGAGAGATAGAGAATAATTCAAGCTGAGTATGATGGAGTTAAGGTGCCATTTCCTATCATGTGACCCTCATTGATGGATGTGGGACTCTGACAAAGATACTGATAGAATTCATTATTCTTATCTGGTTCCATGTGACCAACAGGACACAGCAGACTTGACCCGACCCAACCCCACAACTCAATATTGTCACGACTGGAAGTCTGTCTATGGATCATTCATGGATCTAGTTAGCGCCACACCACGTTCCCTTGGAGTCTGTGGTACCAGATGACAGTTCAGTCTGCAGTTTTGTCTCTCATTCATGCAGCTTTCTTGTCCCTTCGTTGTAAGCCCTTCCCATTTCCTGTTGGCATTCAGGCAGAACAGAACAGGGAAAGGTTATCCTGCCACCTTGCCGACAACGAGCGACATTATTCTTCCGCACTTTTTCTTGCACATAGTTTAAACGTAAGACCCAAGCAAGTATGAACACCGACTTCCTATCTCTTTTCTTCTTTGAAAGATGTATGGTCGCTGTTGTCTTTGCCCGTGATAAAGCTAAACTTACCCCTGCTTGCACCTAAATTCACCACAAACTTCTATACTTTTGGTTGACGTTTCTACATCGAGCCAAAAGCCCCAAGAACACAACAGTTGAGATGATTTCCCAAACAAATCTGGGACACAGTAATGGAGTGAACATGCTGTATCTCTGGAAAGAGCCGTCCTCCGATCATCCACATCAGCAACAGGAGATATCCCGGTTGTACGCCGCTTTCTTTTGAAAGCAATTACTTTCCTATCGCAGGGCTGACATTATCAGCTCCCAGTGTCTAGTGACTCTATGGGCAACATCTCCGGATGTGTCGCATATCTCAACCCATCCCCTGGTATCGGGCTTCCTTTGTGTCCGCCCACCCTCCCTCCCCCCTCCCTTCTCTCCCCCCCTCCCCTCGTCAGTCCAGGGCTCTGTGTCACAGGGGTCAGGCTCTGCACCTGATGAACACCAGATCTGCTTTTCTGCGAGTCGTCGAGTCGGTCGTGCCTCCTCCTCTCCCTACTCCTCTGCTTCGTCATCCTCTGTCAGTGGGAAAAAGGTGCCAAGAGCACACATAAAGGCTATGCTGGACACAGCTGGTACTGCCTAGGGTACAGGTACTGTTGCCAAGGGTACAGTGCAACAGCCTTTTATCAAACGTTTGGCTGTGAGCAATCTCTCTTTTTTTGTGAGCAAAGTCTTTATTTTTTATTTTTTACAGGGTTGTTTGTTATTGTCCAATACGAAACAATGAGCAATTATGCAATAAACAGCCACCTGTAACGCCATTCAACTGCTGCCCACTTACAGTTTTTTACAGCCGCTAACAAGCGCTTACCTATACTTCAGATACTTTTTCTAAACTCTTAACGCAGACTGACACCTACAAAACACGATTGGCCAAATGGATAATTTTCTTCTCAAAAACACATTTTGTTAAATATATACTAACTCTCCATTTCTCTGCACACACTGGCTTTACCAAAACACTGGAAATATGACTCAAAATGAAATTATTCTGTCATATAATAACACTTGTTTTCACTTCACAAGGTACATGCAGTCAATCAAAGTACACCAGGTTTCAAAATACTGGCTATTGTTGACATTATAAAAACTGCAGAGACTTATGTTTCAGGTATTTGCATGCAAAACCATGCAATCCACCTTTTACACTAAATGTCTTGGTTGGGAACTGTATGTCCACATGTACAATAATGTTCAAATTCAAACACATTTCAGTGTTTTTCCTTACTGTTTACTAAAGGAAATACAGTACAAAAACACGATATACAGTAATAGAACAGAAAAGTTTTACAGTAATGCTTACAGTGAACAAAATATCCATGAAACACGAATTTCATCACTGACTACTGTTTTTGCAGCCCTTGGAATACCACCACCACACATTCTTACACCTCCACTTTGCCCTCTCCTTAGGCCTGCTCTTCTCCCCATCCCTGCTCCTCTCACTGCACCTGCACCTCCTTCTGCATCTCTCACTGATTCTGCACCTCTCCCTCCATCTCTCACTGGGCCTGCTCTTCTCCCTGGGCCCCTTGCTCTTCCTCTTCCTGGTCCAGACATTACAGTGTTTGAATTTTTCTGTTTCCAAAAACATTACTCCTCAAAGTCCTTCTTTTATAGTAATTGAAGGAAATAACCCCTGCCACTGAGTCTAAGCCAGACTGGAATCAGCTGTGGTTGGCCCACTGTACCCAACATAAATCAGCTCTCTTTTTATTTTATTTTTTCAGCTGAGATATGTTGTTTTTGAACTAATATCATTGCAGAAGCAGATGTTTTTATACTGTATCTAAGGTTTGGATAATTGTTTTTGCTATTGTGGGATGTTGTGTGTTAACATTCGTAAATACTACACACAAAATCTTACATTTTGTTGGGAGGTATAGCTTGTGTCTTAAGAAAATGTAAGCATTGTGGAAATGTGTTCACTGACTGCATATTGTGTGAAAAAGACATGAAATATGTGAATTGTATGGCCAAAAAAGACTGATGCTGTGCTAATTGTAGTTAGAGTTTGGAAAATGTGACTACTGTTTGGACAAATGCTTGTCAGCGACTGAAAAAAACTGTAGTCACTTACCCGTGTCTACGCCATTTTCTCTTTTTTCCTCTCTCCCTCTCACTATGTGACTCTCTTTCTCTCTATCTCATTCCTTCTTTCCATATCTCTCTCCTCTCCCCCGCTTCTTTCTATTTCTCTCTCTACGCTCGCCAGGTCTCCTCTGGTCCCACCTCCGCAGTCGCACCATCGTCTTGGAAACTTATGATGGAGTTTTTTTTAATACATGTTATTTATGTAACCTTTGTTTAACCAGACAAGTCACTGAGAACAAATTATTATTTACCATGGCAGCCGGGCAGAAGTTTGTCACGCCGTCCTTTAGAACAGTCAGGCAAGAACTGTGTATGAGAAGAATCGTGTGTGTGTATGTCTGTGTGTGCGTGAGTGTGCGTGTGTCTGTGTGTGTATGTGTGTGTCTGTGTGTGTCTGTGTGTGTCTGTGTGTGTCTGTGTGTGTCTGTGTGTGTGTGTGTCTGTGTGTGTGTCTGTGTGTGTCTGTGTGTGTGTGTGTGTCTGTGTGTGTGTGTGTGTGTCTGTGTGTGTGTCTGTGTGTGTGTGTCAGCACAGCCCCTCCTCTCCCAGCCCAGCCATGCTGCAGCCTGGATGGTGATGAATGAGTGCTTCCCAGGCACAGTCCCCAGCTCGCCCGCTCCAGCTGTGCTGCCCGTGTCGAGAAGGACCCTGTGATGCTCTGTGTTTTCCTGCTGCGTTACACCTCTCTCTCTCTCTCGCTTTCTCTCTGGCTCTCTCTCTCTCTCTCTCTCTCTCTCTCTCTATCTCTCTCTCTCTCTCTCTCTCTCTCTCTGGCTCTCTCTCTGGCTCTCTCTCTGGCTCTCTCTCTGGCTCTCTCTCTCTCTCTCTCTGGCTCTCTCTCTGGCTCTCTCTCTGGCTCTCTCTCTGGCTCTCTCTCTGGCTCTCTCTCTGGCTCTCTCTCTCTCTCTCTCTCTCGCACAGTCTCCATCTAGAGAGGCCTCACGAGATCCGGGAGTAATTAAAAGAATTGATCATAATTGCCAAACAACTCAGCGAGGACTTGTTTTCGTTTTTCTTGTTCGACTCTCTCTCTCTCCCCAAGCTGTGCCGTGTGGAGGAAATTATTTCCAAAGGAGCTTGTTTTTGAGCACGGGCTGCTGGTGAGAAAGAACACAAGACACATTTAAGATAATTGGCACACGCACGTAGACGTGTTTCTTCTCCGAGGGAATGCCGGGGGGAGTCGTGTGATTCTTGAGAGAGGAAGAGACGATGATCGGGAAAGGTTCACAGTTCAATCATTTCGACCTCGGAAGTATCTACATTTGGTTCGCCACTGCAGTTGTATCGACATCGCGTTGACATTTGTCCCAACGACCGACTAATTGTACTGATAATCGGTTATTTTCATGACCGTACTGTCACACAAACACACTGTGAGGTCGACGCTCATTGCAGTTTTTTTTTACTTGACGTGTTGACAAATCACCTATAGTTTTGTCATCTACCTACTTACAGTTCAGTATGTCTCAAACAATCTCGCTCGGAGTGTGAAATGAAGTAACTGTGAGAATAAGTGAGTCAAATAAATAAGTTGAGGTAAAATACACAGAAGGCCCTCACCTGTAACTTCCAGAGTGCCAGAGTGTCCAAGCTGTACAGGACACAGAACAGGTCCTGACAGAACGAGTAAACCAGGGGTGACAGACAGCACTGCTCCTAACTGATGGTCCCACTGTCACACTGGAATGAAATCAGGCCAACGCGATGAGACAGACGTCAGACTTGATGTCCCCGGTCACACCTTGGAAGTCCAGACAAGCTCCGCTGGTCATAAAGCCAAACTGGTTCTCTGCTCGCTAAATGTAACTGTCGTGTCATGTTAGTCAATTGTACTGGAACTTTCTAGGGTGAAACCTTACTGAGTTTACCACAGTTTGCATCACAGTTCTACAAATTGACCCCCCCCAAGGCATAGCTGCAAAAAGTCAAAGTAAATACTGTGTTACATACGAAATCATTGGGAAATAATTGACACATATTTGTATTAGCACTTAAAGTCACACTGAAAACACGTACGTTAATTAAGCAACACTGCAGCAGGGTTTAGTCTTGTCGTAGTCGAGTTTCTCTTTCTGTGTGGTTAATGTTCCTCTCGTCACTGCCAGTTCCATGGAGACAGACAGCATGGTGACACTCACACTTGTACCTCTGCTGCCATCGTAATAAACCCAGAGGACTCGTCACTGGTCAATGAGGCGGCAAATGGACAATAACTGCAGGCAGTTTGTTTATATATGTGTTTGTCGGTATAAGAATCCCTCTCTTCCTTTCACTCCCTGAAAGAAGACGAAGTTTGTTTTACCGATTGTGTGGGTAATTGGAGACCAGCAGCCAATCCTCGACCAATATCGACTTTGGTGACCTCGCAATGACCTCGAGATGACCTCTGAAGTTTGTTGACAGAAGCACCAGAAGGCCCCCGTGGGCAATCACTTCCTCTCCATCTACCTTCTTTACCCCACGCTCCATATTTCCTCGCTACCTCCCATTCCCTCTCTCATTCCCTCTCCCATTCCCTATCTCATTTCCTTTCTCTCTCTCTCTCTCTCTCTCTCTGTCTCTCCGTCTCTCTCTCTCTCTCCCTCCCTCTGGGGGCTATTTCATCCATTCACTCTGCCTCCCGTGTCCTTACGACTCGAGTCACGAGTCATTAGAGAAGGCTGACCTTCTGGGGAAGGTCCAGGGTAAACAGTGATAGAGTAGGGTAGGCCCAGTGGGGGACACGGGATGCAGCAGTGCTGTAATAGGTGTTGCTATAGTCCAGGAGGCAGCCTAATGGTCCTCTGTCTGCATGTACCATTAGCCGGGAATAAAGACGGCGGGGAGAGAAGAAAAAAAAACCTTCCCATTTCCTCTCTCTCTCGCTCTCATTTCCTCTCCCTCCTTCACGCCACGGTCCCTTACGACGAGGAGACATGTCATCTGAATGTAAGGGGGCGTGTCTCTCCGTGTGTGTCACGTTGAAATGGAACCCACAGCGCGGCGGCGCCTTTGTTTTATAAAAGCAACTCGGAGTGGAGACGCCGAGCCCGCGCGGCACACGGAAGCCGTCCCGTGTGGATTCGTGTGCGGATCAGGGAAAGAGGGTGCGGCGGAGGGTAGAAGATGGGAAGACGGGGGTCAGGGGAAAAGCAGCCTGTTTTTGATGCATTTAGGTCGGGGGGAGGGGGGTGGGGTTGGGGGGGTGGGGTCGGGGTGTAGTATAAACAGCTTTATAAATCACTTAACTGTGTTTGCCGACAGTTAATGCCCTGGAATCACCCCCGCACAAGCACTTTGTCTGTGATTGAAGCCCTCTTTTGCACTGTATAGATTCAACTCAGGAAATTACCTCGCCACCTTACTTGCTAAGAAAAGGAAATGAAAAAGCCTGATCCCTCCAGCTCAGTAGAGTGATAAACAGAGCAGCAGTAAACACAACGCAGTGGCGCCGAGATTGGGTATAAATCTTTATGTTTATGATATTCACGTCTGGCGGTGCGCAGGACGCAGCCCATCGCACGCCTTTTGTGCTGCTGTGGTAGGTCTTGGCCAACTTCGCCAGTGTGATTCGATTGTATCGTATTGAGCGATTTCCTCCCAGAACCTCTCAAAGCCAGGGGTGCCCACAGGAGATCAAAGCGACGCAGGTCTGCTCCTAGGTGTATTATACTTTCATTTCCACAGTACACAGCCGGCCTTTTATCACATTCTTAAACAGAGGAAAAGGGCTGACCCGCTGCCTGATCTATTCAGGGGTACACGGTACATTGTAAACGCGAGCTGGGTAAAAGTATTATCGTGGAGATGCTACGTATTCTCAGACTCAGACTTTTACATTTAGTCATTTAGCAGACGCTCTTATCCAGAGCGACTTACAGTAAGTACAGGGACATTACCCCGAGGCAAGTAGGGTGAAGCGCCTTGCCCAAGGACACAACGTCATTATCTACGGACGGGAATCGAACCGGTAACCTTCTGATTGAAAGCCCGATTCCCTAACCGCTCAGCCATCTGACTCCCTACCTTTCTCAAGCAGCACGTTACCTTCCTTGCTAATTGCTTCTTTGAAAAACAGCGTGGGGGTCTTATGTGTCAAAAATAAGGTGCGACACGCCTCTGGCACTTCCTGCCCCTCTGTTGTGCTTTGACGTGAAACAACGTTTAAGGCTGTGCAACCAGGTGGAGAAAAATAGAAAGATCTGGAACCAAGTATCCAGTACACCAGAAGGTTCCCAGAAGGTTCCCAGAAGGTGTGCCTGTACCCATCAACGACAGACGAGGGCAGGATGTTTGGGGGAGGCACCATATGGCAGCCACATCCATCACATCACGGGCATCGGCACGTCTGCCAGATCACAGGGTTGATGCCAATCCATGTTTGGTGCTAAATCCGTATGCTAATCTTGGTATTATGATCGTTCATCTCACATACGGTGTGAAGAAACCTGGTGAGCCTCCAGGTGTAAACAGATTTAGCCTCTGCGGGAAACCAGCACTTGGCACCGAGAAAGATTGGCGGTCACAATATGGATCCAGTTGATTGAAAGGTTGAAGCACATTTCTCGTCATTGCCACATTCTTTTTCGAAATCATGTGTCGTGAACGATACCTTGAGGAAACTGGTGGTGCTGTGTCACGCAGTAATCGATGTGAGATTCACAAGTTCTTGCGCGTTGCAGGGTGTTTACTCATCTCGTGTTGGTCCTTAAACTCTCGATGAAAACATGAAACTAGCGTCACACAGCCATTCCAAGGCTGTTGGATAGGGGGTGCGTTACAGACAGGAAGTACTAAAGAGAACAGTGTGGGTCATCTTCTTTCTTCTTAAAGAATGATGACGTTTATACTTTTAACTACGGTTCCAAAGCTGAGAATCACTTCTTCATTCTCCGTGTTTTATGAACACCTACTCTTCCTCAAGTCTGGCAATTGTTTTTCTTTGCGGAATTGTTTTTGTCTGAAAAAAAAGGCTATTCATATTTCACTATTATACCCATTTCTCTCCCTTATCAGCGCATGTTAGTCGTGTTTAGGATAAGTAATGGAAGGCAAACACATCTGAAAACAAATTATCAGGAAAAAACGAAAATTAGCCTTCAGAGCTTCACTTAAGGGGTGAATGACCGACTGATTGATTGCAATATTGATCTATTACAGTGTTATTTATGTAGGGGGAGGGGGGGGGTGTTCAACTTGGCCTTGTCTGACAGCTAGAAACATCAAAACACATGATTAGTACGTGGCCACATTTCGCACACACAACGTGTAACACAAGTGTAACATGACACCAGCGCTTACATACAAATAGTCACATGAGAGCTAGAACATCAGAGGTCGACCTACAGATTAAAATAGGTCGAAGATGATTTACTATGAGGGGTGCGTCACATATTGTTCCCAAGAACATCCAAGTTCTTGGATCTTTGGAGGCAGCCATTACTGTCCAAGGGATCCTTTGTGACCTTTCAATGACATCACAATGCCACAGGGACATGTGATGGATGTCGTGGTCTTATTCCTGTACGTTACCCAAATCCCATTGGCCACTGTGTGTCCAATCAACTGCGTGAGTGCCAAAGTGAATTTGAGCAGCTATCATATTGTATCATGTTCTTAGATTTCGATGGAGCTGTTGCAGGATTATTGTTGTGAAAATGTAGCTGCTCTCTTTAACGAGCCAAGATATCAAGAAAGGCCTATTGTTTTAATGGTGAAGCCTGTTCCATCACCAAACCCCCTCAATTTACGTTAACTGAGAGACACTTATCTCAATCTTCTCTCTTGTTTTTCCCAGAGTCGATTGTAAGCACCGAGGCTAACTGTGTTGTTTGGTTTCCCTCTAGCTGAATTTAAAATGTGTATTAGAAGGTTAAAACTGAGTTTTGAGTTCTCTGAAATCTGAAAGGACACCTCGTTAAATACAACTTGAAACTTGAAACTTCTTTCCTACTGCAGGATACCAAGTATTTATATATCTCTGTACAGTGTGTGTGTGCACGCATGCGTGTATGCGTGTATGTGTGTGTGTGTGCAAGCATGCGTGTGTGTGTGAATGTCGGTAGCTGGATAGAGGGATGGATGAAGTAGTGAAATATTAACAGAACCTTTCCTAAGGTCAGAAAGACCCTACATTTGATTTGACCAGATGGAGCCTGTCATCTATGAATCTTTTATGACCATACACTGCTGCCCCCTCCCCCAATGCACACACACACACACACACTTTCTTCCCTCTCTCTTCCCTGGTCCTTTGTCTCTTCCAGGCCACTTTGACTTCAAAGACTTCTGCCCTCGAGGTTCTCTCGTCCATATCGCACGCTACAGTCCAGCCAAGGCCAGATTGTTACAGCTGACATTCATAGCACAACGCCACCTCACTGCACAATCTCCTGCGGGCTTCTTTCAAGACTTTCCCAAGCCTTTTACTGTCAGAGTACATCATCACGCGCGTACGTCGTAGCTTAAAATATCCAAGGAATGTCCTTGGAAAGGGTCTGTCTGTCCATGACTCAAGTCACGGCAATCAAGCCTGTCTGACCAGTCATGAGGACGTCGCCTCGCGTCGCGACACATCGCTTAACGATCCCATTTAACTACCAAGCCCTAAAACGAGACACGGGTGTGACTATCACAGAACTCACCTCCCCTGATCAGCAGAAAACCTCCTTCCCAATTCCTCCACTTGGCACAAATACAGAAGATCGATAAAACGTTGACGAACTGAGATCTTAGTTCGAACGAGCAGGGCGGCGGCAGGATTCGAGACCGCTGCTCGCCTGGGTACTGTAAGCTGCTATCGATATGACCACAGTCAGCTGATGTCCTTTGGGATGGTACTGTGTCACCGCACAGCCCGTTCTTATGCTAAACTCCTGTCGGTTATTGGCCCAGGTGGGGGTGTCTGGCAGCATAACACTGACTCGCTGTGAGACACAGAGATACTGTAGTCGACATCCTTCTGGCCAGGGCTCTGGTAGAACCACCAAGCAGATGGAATCATAGTTTATTAATGAGATACATCCACATTATACGATGGGCATATCAAACCAGTATGCTCATCATCATATCATCAGGGGTATTCAACACACGCACACATACTCTGCAGCCACACATATGCTGACATGCACACACGCGCACACACACACACACATACACACAGCCATGCAATACACACACTGTTACCACACACACGCACTCACTCCGCTGCCAACCATATAGAAATCTATTTGTAGAAGTCACAGGACAATCTTCATACTTTTTACACACACATTCTACTCTCACACTCTCACTGACATACACCCACAAACTGTGACCACACACACACACACTTGGCTCACACACACACACACACACACAAAGTTATATTTGTAGAACTCACAGTACTCTCTTTAGACTTTCAACGTGAGAGTCTAGCAGAGTGACTTTGAATTACACGCCACATAATGCTTTAGAAAACTCTCTTATTCTCTCAAGTGTTTACAGAATCCTCCAGTAGCTTTGTGACTTCAAAGCAGAGTTGTGCTTCTTTTATTAACCGCTGATTGAAGGCTCGTCTCCTGAACTTGGCCAGACAATGCCTCTCTGTTTAGGCTGTTCCTCCTCCAACTGTGAAAGATGGCTTTGTCCTCCAGCTCTGGCGAAGAAACAGCCCCTCAAACCACCGCCTTCGGTAAAACTCAATTCAATTAACTTTGTATAAAGCAAAGTTGGGTTGCTTAAGGGGCTCGTGTGTGTGTGGCAGTGTGAACGTGTGTGGGCGGGATTGTGTGTGAGGGCACACGTGAGAGAGAGGGAGGGAGGGAGGGGGAGGGAGGGGGGGGAGAGGGGGAGAGAGAGAGGGGAGAGAGAGAGGGTGAGAGAGAGATGGGAGGGAGGGGGCGAGAGAGACGAGGGAGAGCGGGATGAGAGCGGGAGGGAGTGAGTCGAGGGGGTGCGAGAGGGGGGGCGTGAGGGTGGGAGGCGAGGGAGGGATGAGGGGGATAGCGAGAGGGGCGAGCAGAGAGAGGGAGAGAGAGGGAGGGATGGAAAAAGCTTTTGCCACGGTGGGAAAACGAGGATGAGAAAAGTTTTGCGATCCTTCTTTCAACTCTCCGTCAATTGCTCCTTGTCTTCCACATGCGGGCTGCGTTTCTCAGTCTCTTCATCCTGCGTGTTGTCAGAGAGGAGCCTCTCCAGCATGAAGCCTGACCATTAATAAACATGGTCACGGAGGGTTAGGCTCTGCGGGGGTTTGTTAGCGATAGCATCGGTAAATAAATCAAAATCCCCCGAGGAAGACGTTAAGCTCTGACTCGCGGAACACTGCCACGGCACCCCGCGCGATAATAAGCCCAAAACGAACGGAGACGGTCACAGATTAGTGTTTATTTCCGAGGCGAGAGAGGGGACGACAAAGTGTGTGTGCGTGGTGTGAGAAGGTGTGTGTGTGTGTGCGGAATGTGTATGGATGAGAGAGAGAGAGGGAGAGAGAGAGAGAGAAAAAGAGAGAAAAAGAGAGAGAGGGAGAGGGGGGGGGAGGGAGAGCTCATGCAAATTAGTTTGTTTAGCTCCACTCCACTCTTCCTGTTTTTTACCAAAGAAATGTCCATGAATTTCATGGCAGATTACTGTCTGTCTAGCTCAGTATTAGCCCTGGTTCTTGGGCAAGTCATCCCAGCATTATAACATCTTTTTAGGTCACCACGAATGCCTCTGTGTGATTGGAGTCTCCAAGCTCTTTGAAAACAGCCACACACATCACATCCAGAATTACTAACATTCGAACACATGTCCAACAGTCCCTTTCTTCAGAACGAGCTCCCGCATAGCCCTAATCTGATGCAACAGTGTGCATGCGCTCTACAGTGGAGATGAAGAGAAGGCTTTGGGGGAGAGAGGGCTCATATCTCCACGGAATGGGAGACTGTACGACTGCAGTTCCTTCGCAGATCTGAGCTCGTCGAGTCTGGATTGAACTTCCCGAACCTCTGCTGTTTAGACTCTCCTGGGATGGGGGTGGGGAAGGGTGGAGGGGGGGTGTGCTTACATCTTGAAATGAAGATGCGGTCGGATCAAACTCACACCCCCACATTTAGACATCCGTAAGAAGTGGTTAATCTCTCTCTCCTCGGGCCCTCCTTCCCAGCGCCTGAGGTTAGGGACGTGTCAGACTGTGGGGATCGGATTTGTCCTGGAGGGCTTGATGCAGACGCATTCATCTGTCTGCTGAACGCACCACAGAGAGACACCCTAACGATAATGCCCATGGTCTGGTCCTAGTCTGGCCTGGTAACACACAGTTGATAGCGGTCACGTGAAACCGAGTGCAAGTTGCACCTTGCAGGTTGTGATGTTAGAGGAAAATGGCAGATCAAAGGCTGGATGCCAGTTAATTAGAGCACACACATCACAGGACGGCTTCTCTCCTGGGAGAACCTGGAGCATCGGCAGCAACAGCCCAGGCACACATGGTTCTCCAAGCATGTCCTATTAGAACCGATATCTTTCCGGTGCCATTCCCCATACTTCCTCCCAGAGAACCCTCAAAGCAAAAACAGATTGCGAAACCCGTATCTCGCGCTTCACAGAGACACCTGTGAGGGCCCGCTAGACTCCCAAAAAGTGAACACATTCACAAAATAGCGAATAAACCCAAAACATTGAAATGTCGTGGGTAAAACCAACGGAGAGATTCGTCCGTGTCATTCTGCACCAGCGTCTCGGCAAGCGGGGAGCTCGGTGACAACCCTGCAGGACCGCTAGTCACACGGTGGCTACAGGACCTTACGTAAACCCTACTTAAACAACCGCAGAAATGTAATTAGAGTTTAGGCATCGCTAAGCAGTCTATCGGAGGTAATTCATGCCTTTTTTTTCCTCTCGGAGACTCGGGGAAAGGAGAGGGGAGCAATTTCCTGAGGAACCAGGAAATGCACACAAGGGATTAAGGAGGAAATACAAAGACCCCCGTGCACTCTGGCATTAGTTTGGCTTAGTTTGCAATACGGTTCGCATACATATTCCTGTCTGGTGTTTCTTACCCGGGTGACCTAGAGAATATACAGTATATCTCCTCATTCACTCGCCTTTCATTAAAGCGCGAGGTTACGAGCGTTACATTATTAAAAGTATTTCATATTCACCAGGCAGTCATCAATATAAGAAGACTAAATTATTCTGACTGCGCCTATCTCATTGACTGATAGCCCACATCTTCGTCTAACACTAAGTGAATTCATTAGATAGCCTCATGTCAGCTCAAGCACCTGGAGGAAGCGGAAAAAAAACAACGAGGGAATTAAGAAAATGGATAAAAATGCATTGTACAGTCCATTAGCGACAAATCAGGTCTCATGTTTTAAATCCCTGTGATTAATATGCGTGCCGGGGAACAGAGGAATATTAAAGAATAAGGAATTCACTTTTAAGACGAAGGGGTGTGCACTGCATGAATACCAACTAATGACGATCAAACGTTTAATTGGCGGGTCCGCGCCGGTGCGCCGCTGTTTTTTTTGGGCATCGACTTCCACGTACTCTTGCACACTCTTAAATGCACAACATTGTTAAGGCCCCTGGATTTAATTAAACCAATCGAGGCATGGTGGAACTGGATTGGTTCACACGGAACTGTGGAGCAACAAAGAGGAAAGCTAGCTGCTCAGAGTTGCATGGCAACCTAAGTTAGTGAACCGTCGATAGGAGCTTAGATGATTTCTGCCCGTGTGTGCGCGCACGTGTGTTTGTGTGTTTACGTGTCCATGCGAGGGAGGGAAATTAAGAATTTCTGCATGTGTGTGTGTGTGTGTGTGTGTGTGTGTGTGTGTGAATATGAGAAGTCTCTAAGCTGCCTCATATTGCACTCAATTAGCGACACAGCAGGGGAACTCAATGGCTACTTACTGGGAGAAGTTCGAGAAGAGAAAGTTTGCCCTCTCAACGCCACTCCGTGGCTTAACTCCAATTAACCAAAACATCTCATCCCGGAAAAATCGGTTCCGAGCGCCACATGACAGAAAAGTTTGCTCGCGTAGCAGTATCAAGACAGTTACATGCCTTTAAAGTGGATTTGTGTTTACTTTAAAGTTCCAGTAATTAGGGGCGTCTGGATCGTGTGCCTAGAGATCTCTTTTTCTCCTCTTCCTCCTCATGTGGCTAGTCACACGTCAAGCATGACCACAGGTTAATCTCACGCTTTCTTATCCAATCCTAATGAATATGGCTGAACATGCGTCCGCCGCATGGCCGACGCTAATGTGTTCGCCTATTATGAATAATCAATGTCATTTCCCTCAGTCCTTGCCTTGTTTTCCGTCCGCTGGGATTCAGCTCTAAGTCCCCGTGTTGGCGTTAGACACCGCAGACTAACTGCAGAGAATTATGATCGGGGGAACTAGGAAGGTCACGCCATTTTCCCCGTGTCTTAAGACGGCACGATTCTCCTCTTCAAATAGTCAAATACTCTATCAATGTTAATTCACACAAGGGTTTTTAGTACCTAAGGCCTTCATGTTGAGTGATTAATGCTGAACAATAGTGCATTAAAAAAGGCTTCATAAAGGCTCTATACAAACTCGTTTGAAAATAGATTTGGATTACGTTCATTGTTTCATTCATGGTTGAACCAATCCAAATACTGTCAATTAAAAGTGTTTACCCCAGTATAAAAGCATTAATGATGACACGTACACACACGTGTCATACCCCGAGCATCTGCATGTGCTCATTTGCGTGCTTCAGCTCCACTATAGACTCGCACGATGAAGCCGTGAGGCACCAAGCACATGCAATTACAGCACGACGCAAACCTCTCTCAATTGGCCGATAACTGGTGAGCAGACAAAGGGGCGGTTGCGCAATCCTACAGGAAGGTCCACACGGAAGGTATTGTGTGAGTGTGTACTTGTGAGAGAAGGCAATCGCTCGTGTGTTGACTCTAGGACCTCTGCAGGATTCATGTGACTCCCCATTTCCTCAGACCTTCTTAATCAGGCCCAGCCTATCTGGGGCCGGAGTGTGACCGCATGTGTGTCCACATATCAGCAAGAGGGAATGAAAACCCAAGTCAATTTCCCCCTGCCGCAGCTGCCACCTGAGGAGACCGATGGGAGTTAGATATGCAGGGGCCAGGAGTGGAGTGGCGGTGTGTTGCCTGATGCTTATCTCCGGCTCCATGGCCAGCGCCCTGGTTCCCTGGCCCCCTGGCCCAGCTCTGCTCCCTGCCTGATAACAGAGCAGACGGCCTGGGTTCAGAGCCGTGCCAGACGGCCTCCGGGCTCGACCGCCGCGCCGCTCGGTCCGGCGATACTCGAGGAATCTGAATGTGACCTTGGACGTCCGAGGGGTAAACGTACGTTGAAAAGGAAGCTATTAGCGGTGCGAGTCTTCCCTGGACGCTCTTATCTCCTGGTTGTCTCGGGTAACGTCCGCGCGCCGTACGAGTGTCGGCCCCGGCGTCTGGTTAGGCGGACACGGAGCCGGAGAGGAGACGAGAGTCACAGGTGAAGAGAGATACTAGGAAAGGAAGAGAGATTGCTGATGGCGAGATATCGGACCCCCTCGTTGAATAACTACTGGGGATATATCAGTGTTTTGGATCTCCTCTTCATTGCACCGTCAGTGAGCACCACACCACAAGTCAATACCTCCTGGCCGGCACGTAGTATAGGACAGATCCCGAGACACCACGCTCTAATTATAATTATCCACCACACCATATAGGTTACTGCTGAGCTGTTGCCTGCCACGCTGCAGCTCCTAATGAACCGATGATCATATCTTAACGCGAGGTCAATTAAAAACTGGGACGGTATTAATGAACCGCTTCTGTGAGGCGATCAAAGCAGCTGTTTTAGCATTAGCATAGACGCTAGCTTATGTGTGCCTTGTGATGTTTACCTTGGCTACTAGAGTTAATGATGTCCGAAAGCAGTCAGACTGTCGCCCTGTCCGTCCTCCAGGCTGTGTGCTATGTAGCCAGCTGTGGATTGTTTTTGTTGGTGGTTAAGCACTGCCAGAGAGGCGAGCCCAGCTACAGGGAGTGCCTGACTTGAAGGTTATCTGTGTGTCTGCATCATCTCTCATATTGCTTCTGGCCAGCACCCGGCACATTCTCTCTCTCTCTTCCACAGTCTGTGTTTGAGTTTTTTTCTCTCTCCCTTTTTTCTCTCTCCCTTTTTCTACTCTCTACCCCTTTGTCTTTCTCGATCTATCTCTCTCTATCTCTCTCTCTCTCTCTCTCTCTCTACTCTCACCCTTTCTCTCTCTCTCTCTCTCTCTCTCTCTCTCTCTCTCTCTCTCCCTTTCTCTTTCTCACCTCTGTGTGTCTGCCTTTCTCTTTTCCTCCCATTCACATTATTCTTTGTTGTGTATAGCCATGAAATGTCATTGAATTAGTTGTCAGCTTACCTTTGGTCAAATAGCAGAGGCTAGGCAAAACTATTCAAAAGCGTATTGCTTTGTTCGGTTGCATACAGTATCGGGCCGGATAGTCGGGCACTTTATGAAGTTATCTCTCTCTCTCTCTCATCTCTCTCTCTCTCTCCTCTCTCTCTCTATCTCTCTCTCTGTCTCTCTCTTCCTCTCTCTCCTCTCTCTCTGTATTTCCCTGACCTTGTCGTAGGGTCGCACGCCACACCTTTGTCCCCCTCGCCGGTTCTATTTGTCACTCCCTGAAATATGGGAAGAGTGCGGCCCGACAAAGAGCAGCACGATTGGTGGGTTGAGTGGTCTCCCTAGCTGGGCGGGAGGTCGAGATGGCATCTGCAGAGTCAGTGACTAGGACTGATTCAATTACACGGCTCTTCAGTGGCACTAGTGTCCTTACCTGGGCATTACCCCTTCACTCTCCCCCTCTCTATACAGCCACCCCAGACACAAAGACAGGAGAGAAAGAGCGAGAGAGAGAGAAAGAGAGAGAGAGAGAGAGAGAGAGAGAGAGAGAGAGAACCCCGTGAGCTACCGTATAAAAGCCTGGTCTGATTATAGAGTGGAGGCTGGGATAAATGGTTTCTTTTCTTGATCCTCACCACTGGTGTCCATGCCTGGAGGATATCTAGGACCAGACTCATGGAATCATTGCCAGGGGAACCAAGGGTCATACAGTTGGGAGTACTTGAGCAAGCCAGGGGGGAGGATTTGATGACATTACGGGGGGAATAATGGTTCCTTTCACAATTCAAACATTAGACACATTTTGGAGCCCTAACTGAACATCCATTTATACTGTATGATATAAAGTAACCTTCTCTGTAGCTTTCTCCCTCTGGCTGGGATTTGCAGACCATTCAGGCATAAAGGGTTGATTTGAAACGTGGTTATGAAATGCCTGCTATTTAGAAGATAAACAAATTGTTCAGAACTTGGAGCATGTTAAGTGATCGGTGCTCACTGAAGCAAAATGGATACTTTTTTTCAGATTCTATTCATTTCCATGAATCACAACAGCCACCAGCAAGGATCATGCATTTGTGGTTAGCTTGGGAGAGATCTGTGGATTGATCGGGTCTGTTGATAGCCCGTCCAAATCCCTGTGTTCATTGGCTGGATGTGAGAACCTTTTCATTCAAAACACGTCTCTTTTTATTGAGTCCTACTGTGTACTCCATGTGGACCAGAGATTTTATGGAGAAATCATGCCACTCTTATCTTGCTGGGGGAAAAAAAAGCCAAATCAGATTCACATCCCAATTAACAAGCTTGCCTGTGTTCGAGTGTTCCGCAGATCGTCTGTGAGGACTCTGATAGAGATGTTATCTAGAGTGGTACTCGAGATGAACACACACTCACACATGCAACCATACACAACCCCCCACACCTCTACCTCTCTCGCGCTCTCTCTCGATCGACATCTACTCTGCTCTCTCTCACTCGCTCTCTCTACCTCTCTCTCTCTCTACCTCTCTACCTCTCTCTCTCTCTCTCTCTCTCTACCTCTCTCTCGATCTCTCTCTCTCTCTCTCTCTCTCTCTCTCTCAGTGGACTTGTACTCACCTGTTGGATCAGTGTAGCTCCACCATATCTCTGGTTTTATGAAAAGAGAGGGAGGCGGATGAGTAAGAGACTATAATAACTGTGTCGTTTCCAACTGGTGGCCAAGAGCGGTCTCCGGGTTGTAACAATAAGCACAGATGTTGGGGACTGTGTGGCGAGACCACACTGTAAATGTATGTTATTACTTTCCCAAGCTGAAATGGCCCAATATAACCATGTATTTTGTTGAGAAAAATACTGAGTGATATTAAATTGCTGAGGCTCTTTCCCTTTGACTCTGTCTGGTACAGTGTGTCTGTCTGTATCTTTATCATAGTCTCTGGTGTCTAAAGTTCATTTTTTCATCTTCCCTATAGGCCCTTGGGAGTGTATCCGTGTCAGTGTAAGTTTTGTCAGGGTACATTTAGGCCTAGTTTCTCAGACATGGATTACTGTAAGCCTAGTCCTGAAGTAAGAGGAAAATTCAAGGAAGATCTCCATTGAAAAAGTTTAGTTGAGTCTGGGGCTCGGCTTATGTAATCCATGTCTGGGGGAGGGGCATGTGTGTGAGTGAAGCGATGCATCTTCGGGTCTGACGTTTGACATTCACACAATTTGAAAAGTAATCATGTTTTTTCGACAGTCAAACAGAGAGTGAGGACAAGAGAGAAGGAGGGGAGGTGAGAGGGAGAGAGTTAATTAATAGAATAATTTGGGAGGACTCGAAGGACTCGTACTTGCATCTAGCTGAAGCTAAGGATCGTTAGACTCGGCTTATGAATCTCAGTGATGTTGAACTACTGTCAGAATCCCTGAGAGGTATTGACGATTCATCCTCTAAAAAAACTTCAGCAGCCAGGGCCAGAAAATAGTAAATGATGTAGGCCTAAGTGTCAGTCTATGGAACGCTCAATTACTGAAAAGGTCACACCTCAATGTAGGAAGTCACTGGCTTTGGTGATGTGTATATGAGCCTTAATGATTGTTTGTTGCTCAATGCAGCGGTCTGCTCGGACCCCTTCTAAATCTCCAACGGAAAGAGACATTGGTTCTCGGACGTTTCAGGCCCCACTCTGGAGATAAATGGCTCGTCGTCGAAGAGAGTGGATGAATTCGATCTCACAGCACGCCTCTTCAAGGTCACTGATGACATCCCCCCCGCTGGCCTGTAGGAGAGAGCGGGCGGAGGGGCTCGGCTGAGCTCTCGTAATAATAAGGTCTACTTCGAAGGTCTCTCCGGGCACAAAGGGGATGATTCCAAAGACTACTTGATGGAAACGGCTTCCATTTTGTTCCGTTTTCGCTCACTGGCTAACGAACGCAGAGGGGGAAGAGGAAGAAGAGGCTCCGAAACGATGTTACTTATCGTTGTCTTTGATCTCAGGTCTACTAGACATTACAAAGGATTAAAAGGCTTAGAAAGGGAGGGAGATGCAGTTTCCCTTTAAGCGGATTTTGCTGCCGGCTCTGTCCTGTGTTCTACACGGAGCCGGGTCGGGAGGGGCGAGCGAGCACACAGTTCTGTCAGAGGCAGTCTGTCAGCTCTCACTCTTGGCTTTTTTTTCCCCCACTCCATTTTCTCTTCTGAACCCTTATCATCTTCCACCTTGTCATCCCAGGACTAATGAACCAAAGCACACACACACACACACACACACACACACACAGGTGCACGCACATACATCACACAGACACACTCGTCTTCGGCGAAAACAATTTAGCAAGAGGGTGGGGGGAACGGTTTGGTAGTTTGTCAACGTGTGTGAATGGATCCATCATTGAGTGTCTTTCACAGAGATACTAAGATGATGGATGGGTCTAATGGCTTGATTTAGGCTCACTCGTTCACTGACGGATGGATGGATGGAGCGAGCCAGCCAGCTAGCCAGCGGAGTGAAGGAGTGAGTGAACATGTGAGTGAGTGAGTGAGTGAGTGAGTGAGTGAGTGAGTGAGTGAGTGAGTGAGTGAGTGAATGAGTGAGTGAGCGAGTGAGGGACAGAAGGAACAGGATGACGTCCTCCCAGCACCTGAAGTAAGAGGGAAACTCATTCCCAGCTCCTGCTGAGCTGAAGTTCATCCATCACTCCAGACGTCACGTCTTTATCTGACTGCTGGTGGCAGTCAAGCTTCGCGTCATGACAAACGAGCGGGGAGAACTTCCCTCCCCTCCCGAACGTCAGGACGTCTCAATGGCCCGAGCCTATACTGGATACTCCTCAAGTCAAGGAGAGCTGCTCAACCTAATTAGTAAGTGTCCACACGTTAGCAAGATCAAGGTCATGTCTATCAGACAGCCCAGCTCATTACTGTTTGTTTTATCTAGGTACAAGTCTTACTGTACAACCCCAGTCCACCAACCTCCCCAGTAACCGCCCCTAATTAGCTGGTTTCAGTCTATTCTCTCTCAGCTCTGCTAACGTGCCCTATTATCTAAACAAGGCATTAGATTTAATGAACACAGAGCGAAGCGAACGCTTATCAACACTGGAACTCAATCATGCCCTACTGCCCTATTTATAACTGGGCGAGTCAACAGTTCCGAAGGCAGGCAGAGATAATGATAGGGTGAATTGAAGTGAGACAAGACAACAACAGCCTCCCTCTTCCCACACAGTATATGCACACATGGGCACAGCGCGGGGCTCAAACGCTAGTCGATGTAAGATTACAGTCGATGATGGGCGGTCGTTGATAAAACAGAAAATCCTGTGAAACCAGTCCGTCTATATTCTCGGTCATTTACATACGCACGCCCCGCGTCCATGAATTTATAGAGGGACATTGCCAATGATGCACAATCATTTCACCCTGCACTGTCTATTAATATTCTCTCCCCTAGTCCCATTTCCTCTAGACGAACAAATGGAGCCAACCAGAAACGGTCTCATTTCTTTCATAGTCACAGATTATAATGTCATTTCGCAAAAAAATGCAACAGGGAACCGCTACAGCACGTTGCAAACATTTCTGCTGCGTTATCTTCAGCACCGCTCGCACTCATCAGGAGTTGTCACGTCTACTGAACACGTGTGTTACAGTCGATTCGTTTTACATTCTGCTGTGCGTTCGCATAGGCCTATGCGATCTGATCTGCGATACAATCACATTGACTGGTATTTGTCATCGTATTGTGATATGAACATGACTAGAAGGGCTGCTGATTCTGAACCGGAGGTTACTTGGACAAAGGTCTTTGCCAGTCAAAGAAAGAAAGATTGTTACCATGGCACTGGCATTTTCATCTAATGAAAAAGTTGACTGACATTTGAAGAACTACGCACATCCTAGATAATGAAATCTTCAACAGTCCTTCGTTATGGAATACATGAATTGAACAGAATTATAACATCTGCCTAGCGTGTACAGTAATGCACCAGGGACACACACTTTATACTGGACAGGGGGTGTTTCTTAAACCAATAACGGGGACTCTAATGACAGTGTTGTGATGAGGAAAGAAAGAGCGGAGGTCAGTGGTTCCGCTACGTCAATAAAAAGAGAGCAGGACTGCGTTTGTTGCCATAGCAGGATTGGTGTCACGGTCATTGATGTAGTCCCAGTATGTGAAGCACCAATTACTGTATATGCCACTCAAATACAAAGAAAATTTCCAGAGCTGCATTTTCAATGCTGTGTCAGTCAGAGTTTATTAATTCACAACGCAAGGACTGCGAACTGTCTGACAAAGCCTTGCTCCACCCCAAAAAACCAGTTTGATATATTCATGCAAATGCACCAAACTAACAGCCAAACGGAACTGCCAACTTGCAGTGTGCTGATGGAATGGTGGAGCCAGGGAACCTGTTTCCTGAGATGAGTTGGTTCTATCAGTTCTGCCACGTGTGCCACGCCGCTGCCTTGCCAGCTGTCGAGTGTCTCTCTCGGCAGAGCACCGTTTGAAGTTGGCTCGCTTGTGCACGGGCTTACGTCCTGTGTTTACCTGCGTTTCCTCATCCCATCAAACGGGATTATTTCACGTCCGTTTAGCAGTCATTCTAGTCTCGTCTAGTGGAGTTATTTGAGCAGGTTCCACTCACACCAATGAAAGAGTCCGGATGAGTCCTTTGTTGCTCTAGTCTCTCTCCTCGTGACAACCCTGTGATGTATGGGGCTTCTATTTTAAGTATGATTTAAACGTTATGTTTCTTAGATTCACTGTAAAACGTCTGGGTACTATAAAACGCAGGAGGCGGTTTCCTCGAAACTTTTCAGTTTTACAAAAGTGGTTCTCAAGATAATTATGTCACACACGGCCAGATACACTTATGCAGAATTTCCTGCCATTGTAATTTGATAGACTTCTATCATAACTTAATTATTTATTTCTTAAATTGGTGTAGTTTTACCCGAGTAGGGGACGGATTCAGCTGCTGTGTTGGAGCAGTTTCAATTTGGGATTGTAATGAATTTGGTAATGATGTGGCCCTGATGGAGTTGTTCGTGACATGGAGAGACTATGTGTTTAGATAGGGAGAGAAAAAGAGAGAGGGGCAATGAGAGAGAAAGAGACAGAGAGAGATCAAAAAAGAAAAAAGAATCAGACCATGGTGGAAGCAGTGGAGACATCACTGTTTGACAGCTGACTCAATTATGATAATTTGCTTTGATCCACAATTATCTATGGCCATTTACAAAAACACTCATGCCGCATGAATCCTTTTAAAACCTGCTCGTGATTGTCATTTGTCACATTAGTCCCGCTTTCTGCTCACCACTGAAGGGGAAACTGACAGGCCAACATCGTCGATTTTAATGTGCCATGCGCATTGTTCAGACGTTCGTTCCCGTTTTAATAGGCCCTTTTGTTCTTGCGGCTCCTCAGGTGGCTCCCATAACCCTAGGCAGCTTTTGTTTCCCATGCTGCCTGTCTGCTGAAAAAAGATGTGCCGTCACTGCCTTTGTAGAATCAGCTGTGGTCTGGAAGGAGGAGAGTGAGATACCTGGATGATGCGGGAGAAGCATGAATTAAACATGCGGCTTCTCGGTTGGTGGCTAAAACTAAGAGCCCGATTGGCTGTCGGCTCAGTGTACGTGAGTTGATATGTATGCAGATTACATTATCCAGATTAAAGCGACCTGTTAGCTCGGAGACGATAAAAGAAGTCAATGAATTAGCGCCAGGGGTTCTCGGAGACAGGAACATCGAACAGGCGTTTTAATAATCAGCCCCAGTTTACTTTTTGTTCCGTTTCTTGATGGAGACTGTGCGTCCATGAGATATGTTGGTGACGATCTCCTTTCGGGAAAGCCACCACGTCAAATCTGTTCTACGCATAAAGATAGTGATTGATTGTATGATCAATACAATCAATAAAACACATCAATCACTCAACCAGCAGTGACATGTTAGGCACCATGACGACAGTCACGGGGGATGTATTTATTAGGTGATGAATGGTAATTACATGACATGTCTGCCATGTGTGCTAATTAATTCAGATGGCTTCATGAGGTATCATTCATCCGCCATCTAGACAGTATGTTGTTTCTTTATGTCATTGGTCCCAGGTTGACGGTTTAACACCTCCTGTGTCTACTGTTGTGGTGTGTGTTTTTCAGATGTGGAGGATTGGAAAACTGAACAACAACTTATCATAAAACCTGATGTGTGAACATGGACTAAGGGGGAAGCACGACAGCAGTGTCAAAGCCAGTGGGAAAATGAAAAGAAAGTTGTTGTTTGATCGTGTAACAAAACACATAATCCAGTGGTCTCATCTCAAAGTAGAGCTGTTTAAATGGTTACTAATTGTGAATATCCAAAAAAGATCCCTCGTGCAGTCAGTTTGGCATACAACAACACTTGTGGTAAATGCGTATTCACACATGAATGGAGTCATCGCTTTCAATTTTCACTTTCAACATTTTCTTTACAAGGGAATTCATTAGCACCCATTCAACAATGTATTTCGTATTTCTGTAAGCTATCACCTGAAGTAGGAAGCTAGCTGAAGTATCTGTCAGAGCACGCTTAGGCGCGCAGCACACCTTTCCAGCACTCCCGAAAAAAGAAAGCACTGAAGTCCTCTGCTCAAAAAAACATTGTCCTAGCCTGCCATGGCTACCTCTGTCAGCAATCCATCACCCCCTCCCCACCACCCCCCACCCCCCCACCCCCCCTCCACCCTCCCCCCCACCCCCCACCCCATCCTCAGCATGGCCACAAACACAATACTGCTCATGCTCATTCTCCTCACTCGCCAGCAACCAAGCTGCCCCTCCGTTTCCCTCTGGGTGTTTGGTGAAGACCCACGTAAGGACCCATCGCCCTGACACTCCTCTACCCAGGGACAGAGCCCTAGGAGAGGGGCAGAGACGCACCGTCGACCCCCCATGGGTCACACCGTCCGGCCTTCTAATGTTAGGCCTTTCATTTGTCCAACGTCTCTTCTTCTTTTCCTGTAGCACGCACTCTGTTTCTTTCTCTCTGTCTCTCTCTCTATCTCTCTCCCTCTCTCTCTCCCTCCCTCTCTCCCTCTCTCTCTCTCTCTCTCTCTCTCTCTCTCTCTCTCTTTCTCTCTGTATTTCCCTGACCTTGTCGTAGCCACACCTTTGTACCCCTCGCCGGATCTTCTGTTTCTTTCTGCCTCTCTCATCTCTCTCTCTACTCTCTCTCTCTCTCTCTCTCTCTCTCTCTCGATCTATCTCTCTCTCTCTCTTTCTCTTTTCTTCTTTCTCTTCCTCTCTCTCTCTCTCTCTCTCTCTCTCTCTCTCTCCCCTCTCTCTGCCCTTGTGGGGCAGGAGTAGGATGCTGGGCTGGAATGATTGGGGAGGACAGGTGACGGTTCAGGTTTGACTTGGATCCAGTCCCAGTCCTCCTCTCTGGTGTTTTCCCGCTGAAGGTCGACGGAGGAGGAGGGAGGGTAAAGGGTGTCACTGCAGCTTCACAGATGTATAATTCACAGCGGCAGACAAGCGAAACGCCTCAGCTTTCCTCGCCTCTGATTTAAGACCCCCGAATGCGATCGGCCACGCTCTCCCACGGCTCTTATTAAATCCAGATTTATGTCTTTTTTTTTCTCCCTTCGCTAATGTGAATTTAATTACTGTTAACCACTGAGATTACAGGTTATCATACGTGGCAAAGTCACCTGTCATGTTGGTTTCTCTAATGGAGTGTCTTTTTTGGGGGCGTGGGTACAGTTCCCTGGGAGAACAAATCAAGGAGGAATCTACAGTAGGGGCTGTATCATCTGTTACCGGGCCAGTGAGATAACTAGGACTGGCTCTGTTAACTGCCGGGCTCATCTTCATCAATAACATACAGTGCTCCTTGACAGACGAGGTCGACACACTTCTGTATACAGTACCAAGAGAGCCCCACTTACACGGCAACAGTAGACTACAGCGTGAGACGATCGTCACGGCGACATGGTTCACCGGTGTTCGAGGGCCCCATCTGTGAGTGAGAAGGTTTATATAATCAATTGTGTGAACTGCGAACTGCGTTTAAGAACTTCTAATAAAAGGAAAAGGGTGCTGCCGAAGAAGTTAATTGGCTTCAGCGGAAATGACACCTGATTTCAGGTGTCGTCTGTTTGACATGATCCCCGTGAGTTCTGCGACAGTCGTCCCGCGGAGGCCTCCGCTTCCTCTCAGCAGGCCGGTTCCTGTGTTTCTCGTACAGCACACGCACGCTGTCGGGTTTGAAAGTGGATCTGTGGAGCTGCAATGTCACAGTACTGGAAGCAGAACTTTAGAGGAAGTCTCTTTCCTCTCCCCCCACCCCCCCTCTCTTTCTCACTCTCTCCGACACACACACTCATACTCGGTGCTCGGTCGATAGAGGGGTGAAGGAAAGACTTTCACTTTGAGGAGAAGAAGCCAAATCTCCCCAACCAGTTCTTGCTATTCCAACCGTGACCTTCCCAGTACGGCACTGCACACCTAATAATGTGAAGCTTGGGCTTGCACCATTAAAAATAACTTCTGATTAAATATAACAAGAGTTCGATGCAACAGCTGCGTATATGATTTCATATTTGCAGTGTGTTTACCGTGTCTCTCAGTCTGGTTGCCATAGGACCATCACACAGTCTGAGAGGAACGCTGAAACCTAACACTCAATGTCAGATGGAGGTTACGCACTTCCTGCATTTGACAGATGTTTTCAACCAGGGTTCCCAATGTCCTGAATGCATGTAACAGTCGGTACTTGCACTGACGTGTGTGTTTTATGCTGGTCTTGAGTACAAGCCCCTGTATAGCACAGCTGCTGCGGGTATAATAATTCCTATTTACTGTTACCCAATTTCTCAAAGATTATTCATGATCAAATCCCAGACTGAGAGAATTCAGAATATTATTTGAATATCTTACTTTTGAGGTGCAGAGAATCTCAGTGAATATAATTTACGCCTTTATTTCACTCTACCTTGTGAGCAACTTATTCTACACACCATGTCAGGATTCCAGAGATAAACCACACGCCAGGGAATACGCTTAATCTAGTAGGTATTGAGTTTGTGATTGGCCTCAGCATTCATCTTACAAATCATGGCTTGTACTGTAACACTGTTTCACATTATTCAGCCGCATAACTGATTCTCACTCTCCCAAATGGAATGAGACCTGCTCTACGAAAGATGAATAGGAAACACAGAAGTCATCCAGTTTAATGACGATTCATGAAGTGCCTCGGTACCTGGCCCATTACATGTAAATGCATTCCAAGTCTCCGTTTTGCCCTCTGTACTTTTCGTGATTCTTTACGTATTTTTTGGCCCCCGGATGAAAACATCTTGAAAGGATCTAGATTTGAATTGCACGATTCCTGATTGGTCAGATCTCTAAGCCTCAGTAAAGCCCTCGACCAGTCGGTGGCTAGAGCATGTTATTATTTTTTGGGTTAAAGCTTCGGGGGAAGCTTACTGCTGTAGCTTTGAGTTTTTTTATTTATTTATCGATATTGACATTTTATTTTCCTCAAAACAAGAGGTGGCTGCACCTGGATACCTCTAAATTGATTGACTGAAAATGATTGACTTTCCACACTCCTGTTACTCGACCCTCACCATTCTGGAGGTATCCGACCTTTTGTATAACTGTTTGATTCCATTTTGGTGTTGTGAATTACGCATTGATAAATAAAACAGCTGTATTTTGAGGTGTCATTTATCCACACCTCCACCTCGGGAGGTTTGAATTCAAAGACCAACCGTCAACTCTGTTCATGTTACAGAAGCTCTAACAAGTGAAGGTTTATTGATCGCTTCCTGCCAAAAAGATGTAACAAACCACCACAGCCCTACACATCTGTGTGTGCGCTAAATGATTAGAGTATGATGGCAACTGTTTGTGTTCAAATGCTCTAATGCTTCCGTTTTTAGTTTTTTTAAAGGGCAAACTTCTTTTCCGGACAATTTAAGGCTTTTGCTTGTTGAAAGATATTCAATCCCACTTCCTTTTCTCTGACTCGCTCTCTCACAAACGCACACAGGCGCGCGCACACACACACACACACACACACACACAGTCCTGCAGTCAGCATCCGGCTCCCAGTGCGAGCTAGTCGATAGGGAGGTGAGAGGAAGACCAACGAGACAGTCTGGGCTCCCGTGTGTCTAAAGAATCCTCCGGCTTGCAGGTGGCAGAGAGTGCAGCCTAAGAGCACGTCCCCTGGGCCTGATTACCTCAGTGGCCCCTTGCCCCCATCGCTGGGAGATGGCCTGGCCAGCTCTCCACACCGCCAGCACTCTCCCACCTACACAGACACACACATGCAGGCACTCGCACACTCCAAAAAGACAGACATTCACAGATACCGCAGTTACATAGTGGGCCCGACGTGCGAAAACGCGAGTGACATGCACACTCTCACCAGAAAGACATTCACAGATACAGCAGTTACATACTAGCGCCCGACATGCGAGAAACGCAAGTGACATACGACTGAAGGTGAGGTCTGGCCCAATTAAAGGTGCATTTTGTCTTCCTGACAGATTCACAGGCACGTCGGTGACAGAGAGCGAGGCAGAGAAAAGGACATGTCGGCAGACTGAACCCGCGTCGGAGACAGAGAGATATGTGTGTGACAAGTTTCCAAAATTGAAGTGCAGCGCGTGTCACTCGCCGTCGCGAGCGTTCCCAGCACCTCGGCGGCGGGTTTCACGCCCGTGACAGGCGTGAGGCGCCGTTCCGTCGAGGGCCAATACAGCCAGGTAGGAAGCGAGGAAAGAGCCATTCAGACCACTCTCTACCTAACCCCCGCCTCCCGCCCGCCTTCCCACTCAGCACTCTCTACTCTCAGTCAGTTCTTCAGAAGCAATTTTTAACCCCCGCCCGCCCCTACCCCCCCATCCCTCCCCTTCCCCCACCAGTGTTATCTTGCGGTATCCAGCATAAAGAACCATAGAGTGGTCGGCTCCAGACTTTTTTTGATTTGGAGAGAGAGAGAGTGCATTTGTGTGTGTGTGTGATTATGTGTGTGCATGCCAGTCAAATACCATTAGCCTGCTCTGAAACAGCTAGGAGTGCAACAGCAGAGTCTAACACCTTACAGTAGATTAATATACTGTACGTTAGCTGCCCTCTTCGACATAAACTGTTTATGACTCATTCATTATGCCCCCCCGCCAATTTTGTTTTGAACATAGTGCAGCACCTAACACGCTCATAGGGGTGACACATCAACTGTGCTGTTAAGACGTTCATTTTTCTTCGTATCAAATGGGAGATATTTGTTTTGCATTAGCATGCAAAGGCAACCCGTGATTCATGGCGCTGGCTCATATTGCCTGTTGATGTCTCTGGTTACAGATTTAAAGCGTGTAATATGAACCCAACCAATACACACACTCTCTGCTTTCACTGTAGAGAAATGCATTGTTTTTTGGTCTGGGAGTGATTCGTTTGCAATCACCGAGCAGTAATCAAGTTATGCAGGGAGAGACGGGGGTAGAGCGGGCGATGAGAGAGAGGGAGACACATGAGGAAACCAAATCACTTTTTCCTCAGAGAGAAAATCTATCTGTATCTTATTTACCTGGTCCGCCTGCACCCATGGGCCTGATTACAATATCTCAGCTCGGATTACTGAAGCTATTATTAATTTACTTCATATAGAGAGAGCAACATATATTACCGCGTGTGTGTGTGTGTGGGGGTGTGTGTGTGGGTGTGGGTGTGAGAGACAGAGAGAGAACCAGAGAGAGAGACCGCTGCAGAGTCGACCGTCGTCGACGTGCAGTACTGTTACCAACCCATGAATGTTAGAAGCACATGGCAACCGGGTTTTTTTTTCCCTCCCTTTCTTCATCATGCCTTTTTAAAATGATTAATCAAGTTCTTTGAGTGCGCAGTACTAAAGGGCACTTTAAGAGCACAAATCAGCGATGAGAGCTCTTCACATTCCAGCGAGGGCTGATGTCTGAGAGAACAGCGAGAGACTTCCTCTTCAAACACCGAATGAGCAGACTGACCCCCTGAAACCCTCTCCAACAGCAACACGGGTTGAGAGGAGAGAGAAGGGGGTGTTTCTAAGTGTCCTGCCCTCCCGGGCAACGCTTCATATACTCCAATATTAACCGAAAGGTATATCATCTCTGACTTGAATCTCTTCCCTGGAAAAAAAAAGATTCTCTTGATTCAGGTAAAAGTCATTTTTGATCTTTGGATCCAAACTCTTAAAATGACCCTGCAGGGGTCAGTACGAGGGCACCATCCCAGAGCATCAGTAGCAGGGAATAGAATTCCTTAATCTCTCCCCTGACCCCAATTACACCCCCTCCAAGCATCCATTATGCAAAGCTGTGACATCATCACCCTGCGTCATCACTCTCGGCTGCCTGGGTTGACAGGCACAGGAGACTCAAACGGCGCAGGTGTCAGTCGACAAATTAGCACCTCCCGTCCACCTTTTGTGACACGTTGGAATGTGTTTCCATCTGCCTCGTCCTTGAGGAGATCAAGTATACATTTTCATTGACATTAGGGATTTTTGTCTGACGTGTCTTTAATTAATGGAACTTGGAGATATTCATCAAATGGTTACTGGGGGTCAGATGGCTGAGTGGTTAGGGAGTCGGCCTATGAATCAGAAGGTGGTTGGTTCGAGCCAATTGACGTTGTATCCTTGGGCAAGTCACTTCAGCCTACTTGCCTTGGGGAGAATGTCCCTGTACTGTAAGTCGCTCTGGATAGTCTGCTAAATAGCTAAATGTAAATGTATAATGTACTGGACAGAGAAGACTTGTGAATGTTGCAATCTCTCTCACAGGAAGCGAAAGTTTCATCAAAATTATAATTCAGAAGTGATAAATAATTAAACTAGATTTGTACAATTCTTCAATGACAAAATGGGTGAAAACCTAACCTTAACTATCCTAAATCCTAAATTTGTTTGGGGGGGGAAAACTTTGGAAAACCCTTCAGGAGCGTCAGCCATTGAAACTAAGTATTTCCGTGAGTAAGTATGCCAGTAATTGTAATCACCGAAACATGGTGGACAAACAGCATGATAAAAGCAGAATAAATTCAAGGTAATGTGACAGATTGAGCTCAAAAGTATCTCTAGACAAACCGGTATCAGTTGCTGGTTCCTGGGTGATGCGATGTTTGTGTGTGTCGATGTATGTCGCTACAGGATGTGTTTCGAGTGTGTTTGAAGAGAGTTGTGTCGATGTACAAACCACTTTGTATCAGCATGGTAAGTGAACGCCGTGTGCAAACCCGAGTCTTGCTGTTTGTTGGGTTGCTGATAACGGTGTTCGCTGACGAGGCGGTGCAACGCATCGACACCTTTTGTAAAATGTTAAAGTGAGGATGCGTTTGGGAGTTCGGAGATTAATTCTCTTTGAAAAAGAGTCTGATGAATAAGAGAAAAGAGAGCTTGTTTATGTTCAACACGGCGCCTTAAATACGTGCCTGTGATTAACCCTCCATCCATATACGCCACTTCTGTTTATTTAATATCTAAGATCCTGTTTAATGAAGTCAAGCATGCTGTGAAAGAAGGATACAAACATACGACTGCACATTCTCTTTCAGAAAAGGGATTGTTGGATCAATAATAATAGCATGTGTTCCCTTTCATCCCTTCATCTCTCTCTCTCTCTCTCTCTCTCTCTCTCACTCTATCTCTCTCTTTCACTCTCACTCTACCTCTCTCTCTCTGTGTTTTGCTACTTAAAAGAAACAAGCAGAATATAAACCCTGTTGGGTTTGTGTTTACTTTAGAAAATCATGTAGGTTATTCCCCAGGTGCCCTTGTCTCTTTGTAATGGTAACTTTTTTCCAACTTTAGCCTCGAGGCTAGCAGAGCACCAAAGTAAGAAGAACAAGGCCATGTTGGTTAAATGTCTCTATCACGTCTGCAGCATAATCGCTTTGTGTTTACAAGGACGGGGCGGTCACAGATAACCTGCTGCGTTCTCTGTGTGTGTCTGCTGCCTCATCAAAATGGTCTGGTCCCCCCCCCCTTCTGCTAGCTCCCTCCCTCTCTCTCCTTTTCTCTCATTCCCTCCTCTCTTTCCCCATGTCTCTTTCTCCCTCTACCCTCTCCCTCTCTATCTCTCTCTATCTCTCTCGTCTCTCTCTCTATCTCTCGTCTCTCTCTCTCGTTTTCTCTCATTCCCTCCTCTCTTTCCCCGTCTCGTTCTCTCTCTCTCTCTCTCTCTCTCTCTCTCTCTCTCTCTCTCTCTCCCTCTCGCTTTGGATTTTCTTTCTCATCCCCTCTTCTCCCATTTGTCATTGTAGAGCCTCGATCCTTATTTGATCCTTCTAAAGGATCTTGTGTTGACATACTGCTCATAACAAAACCAGACATGTTTCATTAGTAGATAATGTATGCACATTGAAGCTGCTTTTTGGTCTCGCAGCTGAACGCTCCAGGCATTTGATATTGTTTTGTCTGATCTCAGGTGCATTTTGTTGCAGGTGCAACGTTTGCTGTAGTAGCCCCTTTACCTGTCCAGTACAATACGCATTCAATCAATAATATAGATGTTCCAAGCAGACATAACTTTTGAAAAGGCAAGTTCAAATGTTGGGATGGATTGGGGACTGTAGAGGCAAAACTCAAACAAACAAACCATGGGCGATAATGAGAGTCTCCATAAATCATGTGTTTTTCATCTTTATGTCGGTGAGCATCTATCTTTACCTCTGTGAATTATTGATTTAATCACTCTATAGTTACTCATTTCCTTTCACACAACCTCGATTTGTATCTCCGGGCATCTAATGATCCCTTTGCGGTTCCGTAATCTCGGCCTTTGTCATGAGGAGCTGAGTGTATCTAAAAATGTGTTTCTTATTGAACGGCATCCAAGTTTTTTAGGTTATCCAGGGACAAACAAACTGTTCTCATGAAGTAAACATACCGTCTGTCATGATAGCCCTAAATATTTATAACCAGTTAGCCCTAAATATTTATCAACAGTTATCTTACTTTAATCGAATATGCTCTTTGCTATCAAGACCACTCTAGAATAGCGGTGTCATTAGGTGCTCTGTCACCATTGTGGCTTGCTCTGAATTTATCAAATGTGCAAAAGTGATTCGGCCTTTTTTAACTATGTACTAATGGAGAAAAACAATCACGTTGGCATGGCGGTGAGTTGAGTGCTTTTTAATGGAGTCTTAAATGGTGTAATAGAAACACACATAAATTGTGGTCTTAACGAGGACGAGAGGATACAAACAGCAATGATTAGAGGTCATATGATAAAGATGTAATTAAAACTGCCCAAAAAAAGGAAAAGATCGGATTGCTTTTTGCACTGTAGGTCTTTTCTGCTTGTGTACATATGGAGATACATCTTCCAGCTTAGGCCGAATACTCTAGGCTGACACAATTTGGAGGATTTGCTACTAAAACCACATGACGATCTTGATCATCACAATCAAAAAGTTGCGAAAAAAAGTATTAAAGTATTCATTTTTATCCCACCTCGTATATTAATGAAGCTGTCCAGTTCATTGGCACAACAGTAGCGCCATGAGATCCCAAGACACACGAAACAACGACGTGACTGAGAATTACGGCGATAATATCGAAAGAGACACTTTGTGGAAAAAGGCCATATTAAGAACACAAATCTGAACTCGACAGAGGTCAGACTGGCGTAGTGGTACACATTCAGAATATAGAGCGGTTTGCTGGCCGTGATACACCCCGCAGATCACATCACAGGTTATTATTATCATAGCTATGACAGGCCCTGGGAGCCACAAGATGTGTCTTCTCATAGCTGTCTCTCGTTGAATAATTGTGACACTGACATAAAGGCCCTCTATCAGAGGGGCAATTATTCCTATCTATTTTTACACCAGTACATTGAACAGCATCCGTGGGTGAACACTACAGTGAACTCATTCGGTCTAATGTACACCTTTTATTGTCACTTACGTTGAAACATAAATTAAAGATGTGCCAAAGTTAAATCAGCAACTTATGTTGTGTTTGAATATATATATTAAGATGTTTATACATAACTGAGGCAGAATTGATTTAGTTTGTGGGCTGATGGTTAGGAATAGACAGTAGTGGTGCGATGAACTCTGTTCTGTCACAGTGTTGTCCATTGTTTTTGTCAACCCTTGAATGACAAGACAAAATGTAATCCCCGTGTGGATTGATAAAGCTATAAACTAAACTTAAAGCACTTTGTTATAGCCATGATAGTTATTTTCTGTTTATAGTACTGCAGCGCCATTAACTTCCTCCTGAAGGAACGATTACCAAGTACACACTTTTACCACATCGAACCACACATTGCTACAGTGTGCAGAGACTTGCTTTCGGACCACTTCTAAATCACACTTTAATCACAAAAGACCGACACACAAGTCCTTATTGTTGTTAGTCTTCCCAGTTCGGTTAATAATCTGACCACTGAGCTAACAATAGTGTTAGCAGATGTCTTTTCTTGGACCCGATACAGCTTGTTACTGTTGACAGATGAGGCATAGTAGCTAATGAGCTCAGACGCTGTAGGTCGGAGTGAGTATCAGATACCGAGGTAAGGATTCCCCTGTGAACCCCTACTGGTGTTAAGGAGAGAATCTACCCGCTTGCTCTCTCTGTGTCTCTGTCTCTCTCTCTCTCTGTCTCTGTCTCTGTCTCTGTCTCTGTCTCTGTCTCTGTCTCTGTCTCTGTCTCTGTCTCTGTCTTTCTCTCTCTCTCTCTCTCTCTCTCTCTACTCTCTCTCTCTCTCTCTCTCTCTCTCTCTGTCTCTGTCTTACTCTCTCTCTCTCTGTCTCTGTCTCTGTCTTTCTCTCCTCTCTGTCTCTGTCTCTGTCTCTGTCTCTGTCTCTGTCTCTGTCTCTCTCTCTCTGTCTCTCTGTCTCTCTGTCTCTCTGTCTCTTTCTGTCTCTCTCTCTCTCTCTCTCTCTCTCTCTCTCTCTCTCTCTCTCTCTCTCGCATTATCCATCATATCTGCAGCTACCATAAACACTATTCATGGTTCTTGAACATTAACTTGGCAGATGCACAGAATGTTACGAGGAGACATGCATCAGTTTATTATTTGCATGATGTGCTGTTAACATCCGTGTTATTACCCTGACGGAACACATCTACCATCACACATACATGATCATGTGGTGTGGTCCCCCCCTTCTGCGAGACAGTAAGAGGGAATATTCAACTGCGTCAATATCAAACATCTGTAGAGGCAACTCCCAATTAGGATGACATGAAGAGATGACTTGAACGTGTTTTGGATTACTTAATTAAACAAAAAATTACACATTTATGTTAGAAATGTTCATGTTTTTAGCTACTTATCACTTTTCAGTAAACCAAGTCAGTAACGACAACAAAAATGTAGCGTGTTATTTACATTTTGTGTGAAGTGTCTAATAAAAGAACTGTTGACGAATTTCTTCACAGGAAAGCGAAAAACTGATAATTACAGCTGATGATTCCTCCATCTCATTTTAATTAATTTCTCATTTGCCATATTAAAGCCCAAGCTTGTTTTGCACAGGGACTTCGCTAGTAGATGTGGATCTAAACATAATGTATATTCAGTGTTTAATCTATTGAATTAGCAGTTTGTGGTAAGCATGATACCCACAGTGGGGTTCTATATCTTCATGATTCTCTGTGTGGGTGCGTGTGGGTGCATGTGCTTTAGGTACAGCATAGGCCTTCAAATCCTTGAGTCGTTTGTGTGTGCCGGGTGGGGGGTGGGGGTGGGGGTGGGCTGGAGGGTGGGGGGGGTATTGGGGTAAACAAGTCAGTGCATTTCCCTGTATAAAAAAAGAAAAAAAAGAATCCATTCCTCTAACAAGCATCATTTGGTGCCAACTGTGTCTGTTGGAAACATGAGAAACGATCCCTGTTACTGCTCGGGTGGCCTAAGCCCAAGTGCATTTTGGCCAAACTGGTGTTATTTATCTAAAGGGGCCTTGCTTCGGAAGAGAAAAACAGAGCTGAGAAAATCTTCCGCCATTTTCTGTAGAACACTGCTTTGACACACGACATCCACATATGGGTTCATTTATTTAGAGGATAGCTTCAAGAAACAAAAGGAAATGTGATCGTTTAACATTGTGTGTGATGTATAACAAATGGAGCATGGCTCTTAGTCATCATGTGTACCTCTTTATGGGGGGGGTTCTGTCATCGCCTGAACAATTTCATTTTTTTTCCACTTAAGGCTTCTGTGTCCAGCAGAGTAGATGAGGCCCATGGAGTCGGACTGGAGGTTACCATGGCGTCGGACTGGAGGTTACCATGGCGTCGGACTGGAGGTTAGACACAGCCAGTAGCGGAAGCTCCTCCTGGGGTATTTCTAAGTGAAGACTTTGAGGCTTTCGCTGTACCGACCATTTTCCTTGACATTTCGATCAAGCTCAGCTCATTTTGCACTCATCCAATTTGTATGCCTTCTTAAAAACATTATTTTAGCCCTGTAAGACCCCTGGTTGTAAAATTACAATGCCAATTTTAGCTCTCAATTTCTTTCTTTTTTTTGAAAGACCACACTGCATCTTTTTTGTTCTTTTGTATTTTTTATATTGTTTTAATCTTTGTATACATGCACATAAACAAACACCAATAAACATGTATCCAATGTTATTGCAAGGCAGTTGGCTATGTAAATGTGGTGTTAAAAAAAAGAAAGAAAAAAGTGTTTTTTGTAGAGCTAAAGGTGATGTTGTAATTTTAAACCAGGTCTTACAGGGTTGGGCACTGTCAACGAACCACTCACGCTCTGAGGAACTACAGTTGTATGCTTTCTGGTCTAATGATATGTCTGAGGCACAGTGTACAGGGATGTCATGGGGAGCAGTGGGGACCACAGTCATTAAAGAACAATAGCCTTCCTATCATAAACTGGGGCAAACAGTTTACAAAAAGTGGGCAAAAATCCGAGTACAAAGGTGCTCTCACGTATCTAATAAAAGCTAGCATCGTTTCCCAGAGTGTGAACGCCAATCAGCACCTGTCTTTAATCAGTGCCAGATCTGGTTTAGTTTATTTTAGATCCGCCAGCGCCACCTCATTTACCATCAGCGGCATCCGTTGCTTCGTCTCCTACCGCCATCATTGCATGTTGTTCCTGATGTTGCACATGCTTTGCGAGAACACTCGCCTGTGATTCCTTGAGGGTTTAGGTCGGTTGAGGGGCAGCTCTATGGGCGTATGTGAAGCCCTCTGTGACATGCTTGCGTGTAAAAAGGACTATACAAATACATTTTGATTTGATTTGAAAAAAACGCAGGAGGGTAAGGGAAGTGAACCTTCGGTAACATTCGGACATTGTTCCTCACCCTGCACCGACGACCCACAATCCTCCTGGTGCACTGCTACTAAAAGGGGTGAAGAGAAATCCATATTCAAGTGGGGGGACATTGAGCGCTTGCCCTGGGCGCTTGCCTCCTCGAACACAATAAAGTATATCCACTCTTTCATAAGAACAGAACAAAGAAAATGCTTCACAAATGTCTGCAAATACCCTGCTGGCACAATGGGCTGGTGAAGCCTTTAAGAGCTTGTTTTGGAGGCCGTACAGGAGAGATGCTTTACTGTCAACATGCTTTGTACAACGCCCTCTGGTCATACGGTCTTCACATGAGAGTTCAGTGGGATGGAAACATGATTACAACATCCCTAGTCCATCCCAAGTCCTTCTATGAAACATTCCCTCATTCAAAGTCAGTGCCACCACGTTTCTTTGAGCAATGTAACTAGTGGTAGGGTACAGCTGAGGATAATTTTTCAGCACATTGGCCCCGATGCTTGTGTTAATATGAGCCCAAATAAGTTGTTTCACAAGTATGTCTAATTGGACAGGGTATGCCAATTATTAAGCCTACTGTATAGTCAATTATGATGGTTGGGACCCGCCTAGTGTGTACTTGAAAGAGTTCCTCTTTATCGAACGGAGCCAGTCTTAAAAAGACTTCAATCACTCTTTCATCTTCTCTCTATGGGAAAATAATTACTTCATCCTAGACCTCCCTGCTATCCAGCAGACAATGTTGCTTCGTATTGAGCAACCAAAGCTTAGCAAGGCCGCAATGCAGGCAGGGCATTCATTTTGTGTCACACTTAAGATCACATTAGACACCATATAAGATTTAATGACACTAGGTTTTTAATTAAGGTAATTTTTACGGGCATGGTCTCCCTGTGAGAATGTAGTAAAAATCTCTGTTTAATGTTTCCTGTGGGGGTGGTCAAAGCTGTCATCTCATGTCGTCTCCTACAATCAGTCTCCCGCCTGCAAACGCTTTCAGAAATAACATAACCGCCACGTTGTAATGCAGCCTTCCTGCTGCGTCGGATGGAAATCAGTGGATCTGACAGAGATCGTAGAGGCGGGGAGTCTTTGGGCTGAGGGACGTGGCCACTATGTTTTGTGTGTCATTCTACTCTGAAGTGGAACAATCTGAAACGTAGCAGTTAAGTTTAGCACCTCTGAATGCTCTTACCATGCTAAGCCAGCACAGCGGGATTTTAGTTTCAAACTGGGAGCATTTCGGAGATGCCGGTCAACAGTGATGTTTTTGAACGAGGCCTGTCACCTACAGAAGATATGTTGACACGCAGGTGATGCAGGAACAGCATTAGAGTCAAGTGAAGGACAATATAAGTGAGCGAAACACTTCTGGCTAAATGTGATGCCCTTCACACACGGCCCACCAATTGGGTTCCAAGCCATGAGGGATATTAAAAGCAAACGTTTCACTTTATAAATGTTGTCAAGCACTTAACCTTAGCCAACAGACTGGGTTATTGGAAAGAACCCACTGTATTTTTAGAAAATATAATTGTGTCTGTAAAGGTCAGTGATTTACATGGAATACGAGTTGTGGATGAGTTCTCAGCCGAATGGTTGACAGAGAAGATAATGATGGCATACCTTTTTAAATGTTCAATTTCATATCTTATTGTCAATTGCATATTGCACATTTATTTTGGGCGAACATGACCTTTTGCACACTTAAAAAGTATCTGGCGGTTTTTCTACTGCTTAACATCACAATAGTTAAACATCCTTGCAGGTGGAAAAAAACTGCTAGAATATTCTTTTTGAATCATCCATTTCTTTACATTCTAATTCCCTGTCAAATAATGAAGGGCTTCAAGCAAGCTTCAGTTTGACTGTTTTTTTAGTCCAGACTAGTGTGAAATACTGAACACATATGTATTTTTGATGGTTGTATAATCTCGTCGACATTTCTGAATTGATAATAAAACCTTCCTTTAACCCAGGATGCCCATGAGCATCTCCCATGCGACTCCTCACGAGCCCAAAGGACACACAAAAGGGAGTCAGAGATAGAAGAGAGAGAGAGAGAGAGGAGAGAGAGAGAGAGAGAGAGAGAGAGAGAGAGGAGAGAGAGAGAGAGAGAGAGAGCAGAGAGGAGAGGAGAGAGAGAGGAGAGAAGGGGAGAGAAGAGAGAAAGAGAAAAGGAAGAGAGAGAGAAAAAGGAAGAGAGAGAGAGAGAGAGAGATAGCGAGACGCTCTATCTCGTAGCGGTTCGCCACTCGCTCATTCCGTATCGCTCTTCTCTCGCTCACTCTCTATATCGATTCTCTCTCCCTGCTCCGGGTGAGCCGAGAGCGCATGGCTAGCGCTGCCTTAATTATTCACTCTCCCTCACAGGCTTCCCGATCGTCGAAACATACACACCGCTCTCTGATTGTCTCCGCATCCGCACTGCAAAGCCAAGATGCAGTTTCTACCCGACCAAGGCTGAGGCGGCGACAGACCTTACCAAATGTGAACGTTATCAGTTCAGGGTAACCTGTTACTGGTGACACGGTCAGCAACGACAAATGCTTCAGACCCGCGCGCAACATCCCCGGGTCCGTTGGGGAGGAAGAAGCCTCGAGCAGTGATGGGACAGTTTTCGGGAGGAGGATGCTTGAGTTTCGGCATTCTCGTGTTCCTGGCTTTGCAGCTCCCGACCACAGTGGCACGAGGTAGGCATAGACCAGGTAGCACACTGTCTTTTATTTCCTAGTTAGTGAGCTGTTTCACTTTCACTGTCAATTGGCTTGGCTACAGTAGGCTATAAGAACATTTTCATTTATCTTTACTCAATCCCGTAAAAAAAGAAGAAAGAAAAACTCCCATGTCAAATACGTCGCCGACTTGCAGGGCAGTTTTGGGAAGGTGTTTCTCACCATACTGGTCAAATGGAAGTCGTACTTTGAATTTGAAGGGCAACCTTCTCTATGTGGGCATAATCGCTGTGATTTCTTACCAAGTTTTACGCAGATCCATAAGTCCACGAACACTGAACACAATGCCATTTTGGAGACTAACTATTCTTAAACCCCAAATGACTATCGTCAGGTCTCTGAAACTCGTCGGTTTAAAAGAAGCTGTAAATCCAGCATAGGTTTAGCTCACAGACTCACCTAAAGCAACAGGCGCAATGGGGGTGTGCACGGACACTGGAATTGGATGATAAACGTCTTTATCGAATAACGTTTTCACGCCAGTTGCAGCCTTTGGTGAATAATTGTTACAAGGCGTTTATTTCCATAGTATTTGCATTGAAATGCGATTACTCAATTTCTTTGCGCGGTGGTCGCGGTATATATATAACCGCGGCACATTCACAACACGTTGTGCTTGAAATGGTCGCCCAGGTCATCTGAATCGTAGATGCCGAAGCAGGAACCAAATGAAGAACAACTCCGTGGAGAGGTTGTCGGTGTTTATAAGAGTTAATTAAAACTGTGCTCATTGCGCACACATTGTGTCCGTTCATCGACCGTACTGTGACAGGATTGGCTTTTATTTAGATCGGTCAGTGTGAGGGTCACCGTTGCAGGATCATTGCAGAATCATTGAGCTCTGATAACAATCCATTGCCTTTGGGATTGAAGCACAATATTTCAATGTATATGTAACCCTCATATACTTTTGAAAAGAACGTTACTTTAGAATTCTATACAGAAATATTGTCTCTGTTTTATTGCCAAAAATTGATTAGTCATGACACATCAATAAAGTTTTGTTTAGTCTCAAAACGAACCTTCGGTATGTCTGGTTTCGCACTATTGAATCAACCCTGACCCCGTGACATCCATTTAACTTATACCATCTCTTACAATGAGGCATTTGCAAGTCAATTAGCAAATTAGGCCTAAGGGGTTCATTTTTTGCATCTCAAGTATGGAAATTAACTTGAACTTGAATAATATAAATATTTGATTAGCGATATATTCTGCTTCAGGGTTTGAAGCAATGGTTACATTTTGAGATCGAGGACGATCTGCTCACAGGGTAGCCAAGCGGAGGCCTGTCTTGGACATTGGATGTTCCAAGTGGCAAATGACACCTATTTGTCACTTTCACCCTTGTTGTGAAATAGAATTAGATGCCTCAACCTTTTGTAAACACTATATTTGACTTTGAGGAATAAAGCTATAAATTGTAGGCCTACAATTGGTTCTATGATCAGCTTCTCCTGGGGGGGGGGAATTGTCATCACTGATTACAGTAAACATGTCTACTGTACGATATCTTCATGTTAGGTGGATTGTTCTATCCGCAGTACAGTAAATACTGTTAGAGACCCATTCGGAGGTACAGGCTGCTGGCGCGGTGGAATGGAGTGATCTGAGTGTTTGGTGGAGAAGAACCGACACTGAGACAGGTTTCACATGACTTTGATGTTTCTGTTGCGCCTCACCATCTGACATGAGAGAGAGAGAGAGAGAGAGAGAGAGAGAGAGAGACATGAATAAAGGGCTATGGAGTCATTTGCAGGACTGGCCATGTTTTATTTATGTCAAAGATGGCCGCCTCTCAAGTCGCCACTTTGATTCCTCAGACTACTTCTTTTTTTTCCTTTTTTTTTACAAAATGAGAGGAATTCACTGCTAGTGCATTCTGGGAAGGCTGTGTTTTTGGTCTTGAGGCTTGTGGTGTGTCTGCTAACACACTGTAACAATATCATGTCACCCAACAGTTTCCAGAAACATTCAGGCTTTTAAAATGTTTTCTGAATTCTTTCGAGCCGTCTCCAAGTTTCAAGACGAACTCTGGTGGTGGCACCAGCTGTTCTGCGGTTGTGTTGTGGAGCAGTATATCTGAATGTGGAAAGCTAGTTGAATCTGAGTGTGGCCTACATGGATCCTTTCAGTTAATCATTCTGATCCAGAGATGAACCGTGTTTGATGATGTAACATCCTGTGTGGGGTGGTCCCCGAGGTGCTTAAGACCGATTGGTGCAAAATGTTGAGACTGTGTTTGATTGCTACAACAAGACTCCATGTAAATCTACTGTCTGTGTTGTCATATGCTGTGTTCTTGGGTGGATTTGTGGATTATTGTAATTCCAATCTTGTTAGACAGTGGATTTGGCTTTCTTTGGAAATCTCCATAGAGAATTTCTGATTTCTGGCTTAGATCAAATGCTATTGTCACTAACACCCTTACACATTTCCCCAGTGATTGGTTACAGTGTGTGTGTGTGTGTGTGTGTCGGAGAGGAGACAGCAAGAGATGATGTGAGCGTTCAAATTGTTTTCAGAGGAGAGTGCCAGCCTCCACTGTTGTCACTTTCCCAGTCTTCTGCTGATTTGACGCTGGGCTCTGTCGGCTGGGCTCTGTCGGCTGGGCTCTGTCGGCTGTGCTCTGTCTGCTGTGCTCTGTGAAGCCTCAGAGGCCGGGATGTGATCGAAGCCGTCTCTACTGTCAAGCATTTCCTACCAGTGCTGAAAGAGGAACCTGGGTGATGACTGCCCATCCGCAATTCACCACGCACTGCCTCACTAGCTGACTCGACGCCGCTGCCTCCAAAAGCAGAATTTGCCCCATTACTGATTACTTCAATGTCAAGCACTCACACTCTTTGTGCTATTCTCTGCCTCTATCTGTAGTTCTCTCTCTCTCTCTCTCTCTCTCTCTCTATCTCTCTCTCTCTCTCGTCTCTCTCTCTACTCTCTCTCTACGTCTCTCTCTCTACGTCTCTCTCTACGTCTCTCTCTCTCTCTCTCTCTCTCTCTCTCTACGTCTCTCTCTCTCTCTACGTCTCTCTCTCTACGTCTCTCTCTACGTCTCTCTCTCTACGTCTCTCTCTCTACGTCTCTCTCTACGTCTCTCTCTCTCTAGGTCTCTCTCTCTTTCTTTCTGTCTCTCTCTCTTTATGTGCATCTCTCTTTCAGTGTCTCTCTATATCTTAAACATTACCGCTTGCTCTTTTACCTATGGGAGGCTTTGATTCATAAATTCTTCCTTCGTCCTGTGTTTTTTCCCCCCTCCCTCGCTATTCCTGTCGCAGTAATTCAGTTGGAGCAGATTGTTGCCGTGACAAATGCTTCGGTTCTGGAGCCGTTTCTCAGCTCACCTGATGGAGGGAAGACAGGAGACAGCCGAGTGAAGGGGAGGGAGGGAGGGAGGAGAGGGAGGAGAGAGAGGGAGAGGGAGGGAGAAGGGAGGGAGGAGAAGGGAGGGAGGGAGGGAGGGAGGGGAAGGGAGGGAGGGAGGGAGAGGAGGGAGGGAGGGAGGGAGGGAGGGAGGAGGGAGAGAGGGGGAGGGAGGGTGGGAGGGAGGGAGCGAGGGAGGAGAAGGGAGGGAGAGAGGGAGGAGAAGGGAGGGAGGGGAAGGGAGGGGAGATAGGTGGAGGGAAAGGCAGAAGGGTTGGAGAGTGGCATGCTGGGGTATCTGATGTTATCCATCAGTGCCACTGCAGAGTTCGTCAATAACACCGAGCATCTGTCAGCTTGGTCCTGACGAATGCATTTCGAGAGTAATCAAAAGCAAATAAATATTTAATGGCTCTGAGCCTTAAAGTTCGAGTTAAAAAAAGAGAAGTGTGTGTCTGTGTGCATGTTCATGCGTGTGTGTGACTTTGAAAGGCTGGGTCTTCGGGAGAAAGTAAAGATCTACGATAGATCAATAGGAATGCACTTAGACAACACTGACACCTTTTTTCATAACGGCCAGGGTCCCCTAGGACCATCGGAGACCCCACACAAAGGTGACTTCAGAACACAACAATAGAATACAATATAGAACAATGTAAAAGCTTTAATGAACATTCTTAATTGAAAATTAAATATTCAATATTGTCTGCATGTTATGATAAAGGACTCACAACAGGCCAGTGTGTGTAATTGAGCATGCATGTAATTTGAAAAATTAAACCAGACAGTTATTCATCAATAGCCTATGAGGTTAACAGTTCTGCTTTGTCAGTAACCAAATGTCAGTACCTGTGAATAATGGTGATTTAAATTATCTTGGCTGATAGAGATAGGCCTACTGATCTTTTAGACCAGATCATTTTCCATCAATAAATCTATATAATATAAAAAAGTACATTTAACAATTTTACAATATTTCACTTGTTTTCTCCCGCTGCAACAGTCTACGATGACAGACACGTTCAGTCTGGGCTAATCTCACCTAGTCTGGGCTAATCTCACCTGAGGGGGATCTCTCAGATGATAATCCTTCATTTGGCTCCGGACCTGTCTGACAGCTGCTCTGACTAAACAGATTAGCTTCCCGTGTCTGTCTAAAGTGGACGGGAGAGAGGGGAGTCCCGCTCGGCCTCCACGTCGAGCCCTTTCAGCTCGAGTCCGTTAGCTCCCCACAGGGGATTAGAAGATGGAGACACCCTGAAACCCTCTTGCTAGGGGACAGACTTGCCGTGCGCGACCCCTCTGTGGTCATCCCGACTCTCGCTGTGAATCTGAACGGTGTTTGCTCTCTCTGCGCTCGGACGAGATTGGGACTTCGATTTTGTCAAACTATCGGATGTGTTGTGTTGTTCCCTATGCATATTTCATGCAGCCCTATCTATATCCCCGCTGACTGATTGGTGCTTTAATGAGGCTGTGTACGTGGTCCTAGTGGGGCCGGGTGGAAGGGCCCCTGGTGGGGCCGGGTGAAGGGGCACCTGGTGGGGCCTGGTGGAGGAGCTCCTGAAGGGGCTTGGTGGAGGAGCCCCTGGTGGGGCCGGGTGGAGGAGCCCCTGGTGGGGCCGGGTGGAGGAGCTCCTGAAGGGGCCTGGTGGAGGAGCCCCTGGTGGGTCCGGGTGGAGGAGCTCCTGAGGGGCCTGGGTGGAGGAGCCCTGGTGGGGCCGGGTGGAGGAGCCCCTGAGGGGCCTGGGTGGAGGAGCCCATGGGAGGGCCGGGTGGAGGAGCTCCTGGTGGGGCCGGGTGGAGGAGCCCATGGAGGTCCCGGGTGAGGAGCTCCTGGTGGGGCCGGGTGGAGGAGCTCCTGGGAGGGCCTGGGTGGAGGGGCCCCTGGTGGGGCCTGGGTGGAGGGGCCCCTGGTGGGTCCGGGTGGAGGAGCTCCTGGTGGGGCCGGGTGAGGAACCCATGGGGGGGCCGGGTGGAGGGCCCCTGGGGGGTCGGGTGGAGGAGCTCCTGGGGGGCCAGGTGGAGGGGCCCCTGGTGGGGGATAAACCCCAGCAAGGCTCTCGGTCCTCAGCCGTGCAGCTTGTAAAACCCACAAAGCACTTCCTCACAATAAAATGGAAAGTCAATTTCCAAGGGCTTTTGAAGATGCTTCTCCTCTCGCTCTCTCCCTCTCTCCTCTCTCTCCCTCTCTTTCTCTCTCTCTCTCTCTCTCTCTCTCCTCTCTTTTTTTTCTCTCTCTCTCTCTTTTTCTCTCTCGCTCTCTTTCTTTCCTTCTGTTCAGCAAAATCAGAAACCCTCCAGTCTGCAAAAAAACGGTGCTTTATGCAACATTAGGATTCAATAGATGCTTTTTAAAGTGGGCTTTTAACGAATAAACACAGACAGACAATTCACCCGTTTTGCTGGGCAATTACAAGCACGCCGTATGCTAGCCTAACCAAACACTTGATTCACAATAGCAATCAGCTGCGCGCACACACCCCCCCCCCGAAAAAAGAATCGGGTGTAAACAACGACATGCTCTCCCGATTGGCTGGGTCTGAACTGGGTTAGTTGGCGTTCACTCAGGCAGGTCTCCCCGGAGAGGACTTTGCTTTCGTTAGAACCGTTTGGTACTGGTGTTGTGGAACAGCATGCCCCCCTGCAGAGAACGAACACCAACCAGGAAGAGGCGCACCTGTGTCTGCGGCAGCTGTCGGAGACACAACCCCGTGGTTCACCGCTGCAGCCCCAGCCCTCCTTCCTGCGTGCGCGCGTGACAGAGAAATGCATTATGGGTCTAATAAGATGTAACCCAAAAAAAGAAGCACAAATAAGTGGGACTTGGGTAGGAGGAGGGAGGACCGTGTTAGGATGCGTCGCTCTTGACTGGTCGACCCTGAGGTAGCACCTACTGGCTTCCTCGCAGCAGTGGGTGAAGGGGGTTGGAGGCCCGTAGCGCCTGGCGTGGTATAGGGGGGGCTCACTTTGGTTTGTTCTGCCCATGAGGGCCCTATGTAATTCCATTTGCCGCGTCTTGATTTACATTTAAATGAAAACAAATTACTATTCATTTAAATGGGAAATTCAAATGAACGCGGTAACGCGAGCTCCGGTCGTACCTGCTGTTTTCTTTCTCCTTTAGCCTGAAGGTACTTCTGGATTGTATTCTTCCTGTCTGCTGGCGAAGTGGATATTGAGTTCAACAGCAGAATCTGAATAATGTTGATCCAAGGCAGGGGGGCGTGGGGGCGGCGGGAGGAGGGGGGGATTTCTGAGTCGCTAGCAAAGTTAACATTTCCTTTCGGGCGCGATTGAGCTGCAATGCCCTCGCCAAGGTTACGCGTGTCTACAGTCGGGAGCCGCTGACTCTGACGACGCTCTCCCCTTCAGCCAAGGACTCCCGTTTGTCATTAAGACGGATAACATCTATTGTTTTCATCAATGCCTCCGAATCCGTCCGAGACCACCTTTTTGTTTTCGCGCGGCACGGAGCGGCCGCCGAATCGATAAAAGGGCCTCGCCTATCTCTCTGCTTCGTCTCATCTGCAGACCATCAGAGCAGAGGACGAGGTGACCCGCAGCCACATGGGGCACGCGCATGCCTCACGCATGCCTCGCGCATGCCTCGCGCATGCCCACACCCTATTCAGCCGGCCCAGACGGAAATAGTTTGAATATTTTCGCACATGCCCCGAAAATGTACGTTTCATTTTCATGAAACGCCACTCTTGTGTGATCTGCTTGTTTGACTGACGCGCCCTCATTCACATCCAGCCGCGGCCCGCATACATATTTGATCAACATTTATACTACCGAGTGATGAGGTCGCCGGCTATGTCAAATCGCCATCGGCGGCTGTTTCGGTTGCATCGCTGAGCAGTGTGAGGGGAATGCAAGTGCCTGTTGCACAACGCTTTACATTAGAGGGGAAATCTGTCAGTTGTTTTTTTTTGCTTGTTTTGCACAATTCTTATGTCAGTTTTGATAGGAGGCCATGTACCGGTGGTACACATGTACTGACGAGGCTCGCACACACAGAAATGACTGGTACAAACACATCTCAAATTGAAATGTCAAGCTGAAATGAACAGGCCTGGTATTTGAAGATGGAAAATAGCCGCTTTCATGCAGAAAGCCTCTCATGTTTGGCCAGCATTCTCTCACTTGGTTGGCCTGACCAGAATCCTAGTTAAAGACAAGCTGTTTTCTTTTGGGGAACATCAGGGCTAGTTGGTTTGGACAGCACACCTCTCCTGAGATGCGTTTCACGGTACATAAATGACCAAGTCACACATGAAATGTTTTCAGTGAACGCACATGACTGACTTTCACAGCTTCGCGTGGTTCATAGACATGGATAAATTCCGGTCAGGTCTTCCATCTTCATCACTGAGACAACGACACGTTTTAAAATGGACAATCTCGGAGACCCCCTAACCAAGTAACCTTTTCTCCTAGATAGTGTACACCTGTAATCCAAAACATGGCCGTGATAAAAGGAGTGATAAAACTCAATTACCCAGCAAGCACTCCTGAGCCTTCTCCTCTCAGTTCCAGCCGCCGTCACCTCAGTCTCCCTCTCTTTATCTCAGCCAATGGGCTTCAACCAAAGACCGTCCGTCCGGACGGATTGCAATCTTTGGTGAGAGAAAAAAAAAGGTAGAAGAAGAAGGAAAAAAAGCCGAAAGCAGAGTAATAGAGTGAGCCAATCGATGTGAAGCGTAGCCAGAGGACACAGGGGAGGCCTCTCCTCTCCTCGGTGTAATCTTCCTCCGTCGAGCGTCAAGTTTGTCTACGTTTGCTTGGGGGACTAATTAAAGCCATTGCCCCAGCCTGAACTGGAGAACTACTGGCTCTCCTAACCACACGGTGGCAAAGTGGACCAGATCTATAGCCGCTCAATATGCTTAGGCCTCCATAGTCCACACCAATGAGTGTCATCTAGTGCGCTATAATGCATTGGTCTTGGAGCGAACCCTATACTCAAGTCTCTAAGAGAGCTAAGCATAGCTCAGCAGGCTATAGAACTGTAACCCACTGGCAATTGACCTTTTCTAGCAAAAGAGGAATTGGTTGTAACACCAGGGTCATACTTGAAGTGCGTGTGTGTGTGCCTGTGTGTGTGTGTGTGTGTGTGTGTGTGTGTGTGTGTGTAATGCCCTCCTTGTCAGGTTATGGTAGTGTTTATTATAACCCTCACATTACCGAGGTGGCCGATTGTTGACATTTAGCCCTTCTCCCTGTAGACCTGCGTTTCTCAAAGTGTTTAATAACCCAACAGTGGGTCTTTTTTAAAGGCCATTGGAGACCGCTTTTCAGACAGGAGATAAAACACTGACTCTGTGACTCATCCCTGGGGGGCGGGGGGGGTCTTTACGCTGGAACTGGAACCCTCTACCCCCCCCCGCCCCCCCCCACCCAAGGTCAGAGGGGTCCCCACACTCACCCACACAGAGATGAGAACACTGTGGGCTCCATCATCCACGATCAAACGCAGGGTGCTCTGGGCAGCGTCCCCCCCCCCACACCAGGACACTTCAAAGCGCACAGAGGCAGAGGCGGGGTGTGGTTGCGTGCCACCAGACCAAGACTGTTGTGATGTAATAGCTCCGGAACACCGACTCCACTGGAACAAGTCGCGCCGCTCGACCGGCGCCTCAGGTCACCTCGACCCCCGGTTCTTGATCATCGCCACCTGGGAAGCGGGGGCGGGGCGGGCCGCCGCCGTCTTCCGCGATGCCTGGCGGGGGAATTAGGGTGTGCGTGAGAGAGGGGCCACAGAGAGCAGGGGACTCTCGTCCTCACGCTCTCTCCTTAATTCTGCATTAGGCTAATGGGAAGGCGCTCTCGTTTTCGCATCTCACTTCTGCGGCGTTGAGGTGACGCTTGGGAAGAGGAGGCTGGCTAATGAAAAGGTAATGACGGCCCGCTCTCGCCGCCATAACGGCCCAATTATTTTGCGAAATGAGATTCCGCCAAAGGGAGAGGATTGCATTTTTCTCCACACTTCCTCGGTCCCTTCGTGGTTTTTAACGAGCACTTTTTTCGAGATTTTTCTTTTCTGTTTTTTTGCCCCTAATTTGTGAGGTGAGATGCAGGGAGCGGGAACGCAGGTGAGGCAGGTTTTTTTTCCGATACTGGTGGGCGTACACGTGTGTGTGTGTGTGTGTGTGTGTGGGGGGAGGGGGTGTACATTTTATTCTATTCTGAAGGATATTCCACGGAGGCCAACGGATCCTATGTGCTTGAACACGCTATTGATTTTCATTTCCGTGTCCAATCTTGATCATGGCTGCCCGTCTATTGCTCCACGTTCGCACTTTCAATTATCATTTTTTCAAGCTTTTCTCCATTTTTGTCCACCGAGCAGATTGGAATTTCCGTATTATCTGCTTCGATATCTGCTCACCTTAATCCGCATGGGTGGAACGTGCCCTGAGGTTTACCAATATCAAGAGAATACACGGCAGTCGGCAAATATTGGTGTTTATCCAGCATCAGCACACCAATGTTGATTTAGTAGATCAACTGTTCCTCGTGGCTCACGGTGGATATTAGCATTTTATTTGATTCTCTTTGGACACCAGCCAGTGTTTGTTCCGTCCTGCTTTATACATCCGTCGCTCTTTATCACTTCTCTTTATCTGTCTCTGGCTCCTTATTTTACTCATTCATCTTCTGTCTTCGTCTCTCTCTTGTCTGTCTTTATCGGTCTGTTTGTCTCTATGTCTCTCACTCTCACTCTCTATATGTGTCTCTTTCTCTGTCTCTCCCTCTCTCTCTCTCTCTCCTCTCTCGCTCTCCTCTCTCTCTCTCTCTCTCTCTCTCTGTTTGCACGTATCACTCTACCTTTACACACACTCTACGGAGGGTGGGAGCCCTGCTGATAAGTGTTGGAGAACATCACGATGATGATGCGGTGGACTGTGTCTCCAAGCGCCAGACAGAACGCTGAAGCTGTGGAGGGAGGAGGCCGCTTTTAAAGGTCGTACGTTGTGGAAAGCACATGCTCTATGATGAATCCTCTGGGGTTCGGCGTCCGTGCGTTTAACAGGGGCTGAGCCCTCAGTTTCCCCACGTCATCCAGACACTACCCTTCAGTATCTTCACCTCGAAGGCCGGAGGGTGAAGGCTTCTTCACCAGATGGCCCTCTCACAAGTCCACGGGTTCAGGTACATACAGTGAGTCCTGTGCAAGTGCAGACCAGCGTCACGGCAGCCATGTTTCATGGTGAGGTCTCCATGGAGTATTCACTACAGTAGATTTACTTGTGTTATTATTACATATTTCTCTCTCTATATATTTATATGAATATCCCCCCCCAGTGGGTATGTTTTTTAGGGGAGCTGTCTGAACAGATAAGCACAAGGTCACAGTCAAGAACTCGAAACTCTTTTCACGATGCCCCCCAGTTACAACAGTAATATCTACACAATAGGAACAACAAGGTAGTATAGCCAGCCAGCCAGCCAGCATGGAAACGTCCTGTTTACAGTAGGTTTGATTATACCCTAAGAAGCCTGGCCCACCGAGGAACAGTTTCAAGATCCATAACCTAGTAGCATCCACAGGCCCGGGCTTATTGAATCCACACTGTTGTGGGTTTTGGTGATTTAAATGCAATTTTGTGGGTCAATTTATCTAGTGCAGCCAACTGTCCCCCAGTAATGCTGTTTTGATTGAGTGTGCGGTGCACACGCGGCTTCATTTCCATTTTCCGATAGACCCTCTCGCTCCTTCTGAAAGCGCTCGGCGCGTTCACACGTGCTTTGGAGATGTGGTCAGACGGCGAGCTCCATTTAGCCGCGTCGTTAAAGCGTCCGTTTTAATGTGCATTGACTGTTGTTGTATTACGACGTCTGACCGGGAGCGATGATTCTCATTCGAGTGCGGCCCTGTTTCATGTTCCGCCGTTCCATTGTGGTTTTTGTCATGGGGCGCTCGCGTGTCGATGTCATTCGCAGTGTTTTTAGACTTATTGAGTGAAAGCCGGAATCGGAAACTTTTCTTCTGGAAGTTTGTCTGGAGCAAACTTCCCATCATTGGATATTCTCCTTTCAGATCAGGTGATGTTTTCACAGATTGATTCCTGAATCCCCCCCAAAACATTAAAGCTACTCTTTCCATCCTCCCAGATTTTCCCTCCCTCCCTCCCTCCCTCCCTCCCTCCCTCCCTCCCTCCCTCCCTCCCTCCCTCCCTCCCTCCCACCCCTCCCTCCCTCCCTCCCTCCCTCCCTCCCTCCCTACCCCCCCTCCCTCCCTCCCTCCCTCCCCATCCCTCCCTCCCTCCCTCCCTCCCTCCCTCCCCTCCCTCCCTCCCTCCCTCCCTCCCTCCCTCCCCTCCCTCCCTCCCTCCCTCCCTCCCTCCCTCCCTCCCTCCAGGTAACAAAGCATTAACCTTTAGCCAGTGCCTCTGAAATGAGGGCTGGGGCTGTGGGAGCCTGGAGCCTACCTTGGCCTCTCTGGTCCTCGCCCCTGTGATCCCTGCTCACGCGCCCAGAGAGGGGGGCTCGGCGTGGGGGGTAGCCTTTGATCTTCCGGGGCCTCTCCCAAGCCACCCCTTATGCCGGGCACGGGGGCGTGTGAAGAATTTCCGGGCACGCTCAGAGAGGCAGGAACCTGGGTTGCAGCCTAGATACGGCACACTGGGACTTTCACTGACAAGGACCTTCAGTGTTTCACCTTCTGTGCTCCACTATCAAGGCAGCGCGAGTTATAAATACAGCATGCACATGTCCTACAGGGTCACCTTTTGGCAACGCGTCAAGATTTAATGCAGGCCCTTTTAATTACACAGTTCACAAGCCATATGAATGATGGTTATGTTTTTTGGGGGGGATCTGGCTGAAATAAGAAGGCGTTTAGCCCAAATGTAGACCTTGCTAATCGATCGGTAGCAAATCCTGGTGTTCCCGGAGAGCCTAAGACAGTGGTTTATGAGCAGCCGATAACTCAGGGAATTAAATGACAAGGCAAGAGCAGTATCTGTTTCCAGCTTCTAAGACATATAATCTCAGTTCATGTTAAATCACAGTCAATCCTAGCTATTAGGCCAGTAATTAGCGCTGTACTTTAAGGTGTTCTCCATTGTTGAACTCAGGACTCAGGTTACTGTTCAAAGCCTCCGTGACTCAAATCCATATTAAAATACTGTATTGTACTCTGTAGCATTTCGAGTTAACGGAAGAGGCCATTTTGTGTTTGGAACCACATGTGAGTCTATCAAAGGAAAGCTGAACAAAATGTTGTGTCATGTTTTGTGCCATTTTTGAGGACTTCCTGATGTTGGTACATGTCGGTGTTGCTCAGTGTAACTGTGAGCCATTGTGTGTTTTAACCACATCATTTAAGTCGTCACAAGAGGGGACATCATGTTATTCAATGGAAAGTCCCATGGTTCATTAGTGCCACGCGTCACACATTATGACACAACAAAGGAACTCAAAGAGGGTTTTAGATCAAAAGATTTCGTAACCCAACAAAGCCGTTTGAACCGCTGGATCCAGCAGGTGATCGACGCGGCCTAGCTCGCGGACCGCTGCCACGCTAACGTGGTAGACCCCGAGATAAAGAGACGAGCTGGACGGCCCCTTCTCCAGCTGCTCTCTCTTACTTCATGCTGGGTCTGCGTTAGTCTCTGACACGCACTGTGTGGACCTGAAGGGGATGAGGCGCGACAGGCCCTCGCGTTCTGACCTTTGAGGAGAGGCTTCGAATAAACAGACCGAGTAAAACGTTTATGATGGCTGGCTGTCCGAGTTACCTGTTTGGCCAGACTGGCCCGCAGCCCTTTGGCACAGAAAGGTCGCTATCCAAAAACATACGGATAATTGGACCTGAAATATCACCTGGTTGCCTGGCATCTAACACGAGAGGCTGAACAGTTACTAACCTTTTGATATCTCTTTTCACGGTAGCTGTTTTTCAGTTTGGGCCTTTTTTTGTTTTGGGGGCATTTGGATGTTTCTGACGTAGAGGCAACATTTAGGCTGCTCTGTTTTCTGGAACGTCAACGCAGAAGATCTGCCGTCGTAAGATCCGAAAGGGGAATTACGTGCCTGTCCACTAAGAAAAATCGTGTTTTCAATCCTCTTTTTCATGCAGAACAGAAAATTAATGTGCTCATACATCTATTTCGAGCCCTCTGTTTATGAATTTGTTTACTTTTGATTGATGGCGGCCCGGCTATGCCCCTCTCCCTGCCTGTACACTGATTGTGGTCGATGCTTGAAAACCTCTGTATTGATTTAACCGCAGCTACCTCGCTGTCAGAACATTAGCAGGAAGCTGTTATGTTTGCCTGGAGACCGGCTGTTTCTCTCTGTCACCAGCAGCAGCGAGGCCATCAATACAGATAGTGACTCATGTCTATCTCTATTGGCCAGAGCAGGTGTGGCCTTGTCTATACGGGAACAAAATGAGTGACAATGTGGCCTTCTCCCTCTCCCCTCCATGTCCTGTATCTTCCCTGTCCCCTCTATATCCCCTCCACGACACACTTCCTGTCCCCCTCCATGACACCTTCCTGTCCCCTCTATATCCCCTCCATGACACCTTCCTGTCCCCTCTATATCCCCTAAACGACCCCTCTATGTCTGATTCATTACAGTATCTCTCTTAACTTCACGGAGACCATCGTTCCCACATCCTAGTTTAAGATGCCCCTCGTACAGTAGCTCAGCTCGGCTCTAAATTGGCCGTGTGCGTTCACATCCTGTCACGCGGCGGGCTTCACTCCTTCTTCCCCGGTAGCGTAAACCTCTGATGTTATATACTTCAGTGGGGGTTGGAAATTGGAGTTCACTCAGAAATGCCAACGCCGCAGGGGAGATGTCAAGCTCTGATCTCCAGTCGGGGCGATCATTGATCTGACGGTGTGTCTGGTGGTCCCCCCAGAGCGAACACACGCATCTCTCCTCCCCCCCGCCTGGCTGCGGGGTGTGGGAGGCCGCAAGGTGCCCTCTCTCTCCCCCGCTTACTCACTCCTGTTTTTGTTTTTTTTTCCTCCCAAAAACATGTTTTTTTGTTTTTTTTTGTTTGGAGGGTTGTTCTTTTTTTGGTAGCTTGGATGAGTAACGGCACTTATCCTGGAGCCATTCAACTCCCACCTCTCTCTCCTCCTCCTTCTCCTCCTCCTCCTCCCCCCCCCAACACTCTCCGGTCCTCCCCCTCCTCTCCTCAGGCTCCATCATTCCTCTCGCCGTCTTTTTTCCCGGAGTTCTCGCTTTTTTTCTTCTTATTCCGGTGTCAGAGTTCTCGGAGCGGGGCTCCGTTGAGGTTTGATTCTCGCCTAAACCTTAGCGGTGTTGTTTTCATCCGCATAGCCGCGCTAGCGCCGAGTGCCAAAGATCAGCTTTGTTGATTTCTCCACCTCACACCTACGCCGCGGAACAACTAATTCTTGCCTTTTTGAAGTTATGGTTGTTTGCTCGCAGGAGGTGGAAGGGGTACAGAAAGAGGAGGTTGAGAGTGGCGGTGTAATTGTGACGGGAACTTTTCAAAGCTAATTGTCAGGTGCCCAGAGGAAATTAAAAACTGTGGGGATTCAAACGCCTGCTGAATAGAAGACTGTTCTGGCCAGTGTGCCAAAATGGTGAATTCATATTCATATTCATTAATATGCTGGCTATATCTGTGGTCTCGTGGCATTTAAAATGTCCTGAATGAAAAAGGGGCTCAATTATGTTTCTCATCATGATGTTGGACTGAGTAGATCTGCATGGCACTCGAGGTGAAGCGATATAGAGAACCGAAAGCAAAGCTAAGAGAAACTGAAGCTTTCATCTAACTCGAACCCAAAGATCAATACCCTCAACTGAGACAAAGAACGTTTCGCTAACCATTACAAGTCGAAACTCTGCCAAAGTGGGGTGTCGTTCTCTCTCTCATCCCCCCACCCCCCCTGGTCCCTCCTCCCTCTACAAACTCTATTCTTCGATGACAAACTGTGATTTGATTGGCGGATACGGTAGCGAGTTATCGAAGTGATAGCTTGTGTTGTCCTGTCTGGAAAGAGGACAGAAGACCATGTGATGTGATCCATCTCGACAGGGACCGTCAGACATGGCTTGGTCGTCGTTCTTACTCATAGCTGGAGCGTCATGACGACAACAATGGCCCTGTTCGGGTGGTGTGTGGCTTGCGGTGTTTCCCTCTATTGCCCTGGCGACTCTGTGGGGCAACAGCGACCCTGCGGGTTAGCAACGCTGTGAGTCATTAGCTTGAACGACCGGTGTGGGTTTTGGGATGAGGCCGTCGTGTACGCTCACAGCTTTAGTCTTCGATGTCGTCCTCTCCTTTGCTCTAGTCTCCTCTCTTCTTCTCACTTCTCCTCTGCTCTCTGATAGAGCTGAGATTTGACTGTAACCGAGTTGGCATACTGTCGAAAGATTAGAACTGGTGTTCTGTCTTCCGTCGTTTTTTTACTCAAAATTCTCAATATTTGAAGTGACATCAAACTTCAAATACATGAGAGTACTTTCTCATTCCTGACAGGACCAGACTAAATTCTGAAGCAGTACCTGAATGACTGAACATAATTATGTTTCCATCCACATCGACAAATAAGAGATCAAGGTTTGCTTACTTCTGCGGATTTAGCTGCACAGACCCAGTGCTAGACAGCTGAATTATTCTGCACATCGATCAGAGGAGATTAATTGGATAGATTAGAGCAGATTGTGTTTATTTGGTCAGATAGATTAGACACATTCGGCCTGACATTGTTAATTATGTTCAACATTAGCTTAAGTATTGATTTTGAAAATTTGGAGAGATTTAATAGGCAGATATTGGCTCCAATGATGAGTTAGCTGGGCAGTGTTTTGGGTGTCTTCATTGGCATTCTCATCTTAATTTTCTATTGCTGTGTTTTTTTTCAAATGTCAGACTACAGATTGCATCGATTACTGCAATATTTCATTTATTAGTTTTGACTTCTTTCCGGCGCCGCTCCGGAAGATTCTGGAACATGCAGTCCCTCGTTCCTGAGTGTGTTTCTGTCCTCGCATGAGACGAGGAATCGGCACACAATCTGCGCTTGGCGTATCGAGTGGGTTTTGAAATAGTCTAAAACTCCTCTGGGAAGACTGAAATGTCTAAATATACATTCCCTCTGCCATTACTGTCCTTGTCTTTCCACGCATCGCTGAAAATCGTCTCCATTTCTCTCCCACAGAAAATGTGATACAAGTGGATTCAAAGGCCCTGGTCCTAGAGTCTCTCCTGTCATTTGATATCAGTCTGGGATAGATATCTGTGATCTGCCGGATTAATTAATTCATGAATCAGCATGTGTTGGCATACAACATATGCAGAGGAGATGAAACACCACTGCATTTTCTCCAGGGTGGTGTGTGTGTGTGTGTGTGTGTGTGTGTGTGCGTGTGTGTGTGTGCTGGACACGTGTGTGTGTGTGTGTGTGCTCGACACGTGTGCGTGTCTGTCATCTCCACATGTTGTCCACGTCCCATGGGAGGATATTGGATTCAATTACTGATACAATAATTTCTTTCTTTCCTCTCAAATTCATCCTCTATAACGCGGGATACTGTCACTTCTCTACTGCTTTGGATGAAGGGCAGATAAAAGACGGATTTTCAAAGTTTCACAGTTTCTACAGTACCACCGAAATCCATGAGACTGCTGAGGTACTAGTATTTCTTTCACATGCTCGATACTTTTCGACATGATCCGCCCATCCCTTCTTTCATCTTTCTCTTTTTTAGTCATATCATTGTCAACTCCCTTCCCCTCTCTCTCCTTTCCAAGTTAATACTCTCTGGCGATGAAAGCGTAACCTTTTTGCTCCTCTCTTTCTGTCTCTCTATCATTTTCTTCTCTCCCTCCTCCCTGGTTCTAGTTCTCTCTATACTATGTTCTTA